>QAOC01018440.1:473196-531998 GCA_003255005.1 Begonia fuchsioides
CCGATCCGATCCGATCCGATCCGATCATCGGATTGGATCGGATCTTCGGATTGGATCGGATCCGCCCACCCCTAGTTTAAACACTCTTTGATTTCGTATCATATAATATTTGCTAAAACTCAAATTGAAAATCAATCACAAGGTCACGGAGATTCATACAGAGACAACAAAGGAAATTACAAAGTTCTCCTTTCTCTTGAAAAGGACGAAATTTTTCTTAATTTTGTGATTAATTGATAGAAAAAGGGTAATTAGAGTGAGTGTTTACGGGCGGAAGAGACTGGAGTGGGTCATTCCAGTAATTTCCATCAACGATCAAATCTATCCGTCCAATTTCTAGATGATTGAACGATCCAAATTCCATGTTCGGTCTACTTTGCAATGGGGGTAGATCAACCTCCATCATCTGGTCGAGAAATCCGGCTCCGATCTCCGGCATGCCTGTTTCATCTTCATCACCAATTTCAATGAAACTCTGAGTATTCCATAGGTTATGCTGAGCCTCGCTTTGATCGCGATGAGGACATTGTGGACTAAGTTGTGGTGGAGTGACGCCGGAGAAATTACTGCATCCGATCGGGAATCCCTCCGAGAAGCTCCGGTTATAAGAGAACAGCTCACCGTCAGAAGATTTCTCAATTAATTCAGTTACCAGAGGTGAATTGTGCGCCTGGGAAGAATATGGATAATATTCTGGTGCCATGGTCAGATTAGGAAGCGAAGTTAAAGTCGAGGCAGAAACAGTCTCCGCAGCCATTGCGACGGTGATGGCAATAAGGCTAGAACTCTCGCAGTCACCGTTAGAATTGGAGTCAGCATTTGGCTTAGTGATCACTGACGCCGGTACTTCAGATGAGTGTTTCGGTTTGGAACGCTTAGTTTTCCGGCAACCGCCGACAGGGACGCTTCGGAGAATGCCGCCTTTGGTCCAGTATCGGCGGCAGTTTTTGCAGAAGTGACGAGGCTGAGAGAGATTGTAGTTGTTGTAGTAACAGAATTTGGTGTTGATGGAATCACATCTCGGGCATTTCAAAAGCTGGCGGTTCAGATTCTGTTGACTTTGCTTCACTGTCCAGTCACCGGCGACGTCTCCGATCAACTCGTTTCCTCCACCTATTCCCGGAATCTCTTGCATCTTCGCGGGTAAAACCCACCGGAAAAATTCCCCCTTTTCCTGCTCCGATGAAAACCTTTCACAGTCGGTGACTGAATCTGAAGTTGCAGGAAACGATTGCGAGAGCTTGAAAGGAGGGGACGGGAATAAAATATCTTTTCACTGCATCAAAAGTTACTAAAAGACCCTTACAAGCGTCGGTGTTTGAATCCCCTGCAAGAGGTCTGACATGTAACTTCACCAGGTCAGGCAGCTGTGACTTGTGAGTGAGATCAACTGGAGAGGGACCCGGCGACGAAAATATCCTAGCTAATGTTTAATATTAACCCATGATAGTTTCCATAAATTTAATATTTAATTATTTATAATCTATAACTGAATTATATTAATTATTATGTTTTAATACGATAATAAAGAAAATATTAATTACATTTTTGGTACCGGAGTTCGGAAATAGTTAGAGAGAGAAAGAATGATGGGAGAGAATCAAGTGGACGGGCAGCGTCTCCGGCGAAGGGTGTTCGTTTCTTTCTGGAATTGTATTTTGAATTCAGAGGCAGCTGTTTCTAAGATGATTCGTTCGAGTGGGCATTATGGAACAGCATGCGCTCATCCTCCTAGGTTATTTGCTGTCTGTCTGCCATGCAAATTGCAGCTTCGTCAGTCCAAACTCAGTCTAATTTTCAAAATTCAATCACAATCCATCTTAAAAACTTAACGTATTTTTATTATTATTGACTCTACCATCCGCTCTGCACTATCGATCTCCTTCTTCAACGACTAACAACGATTTTCAAAGCTTGTGGTGAGTTACTACGTTGTTTTTATCAGAAAAATAAAAATCCGGTTGTGCAGAAATCTCGTGATGATATTAGGCTCTGCAAAAAAGAAACCCAAAATCGACGATGAGTTTCCGGTGCTTCTTTACTTCGTTGGGTTCTGTCTTCTCCACGGCCATATCCATTTCCTTCTTTTCCGCCGTTTCTTCACTACTTTATCACCCCATCAAGACCTAATCTCTTCGTCCACTGAACACGCAATCAGCAACTTCTGATGCTTATCCGATCCTTATTTTCTTGTGCTTTATTGTAAGCATCATAGAACTTACTGGGTAAATCTTAGAACCCCCTTCCTTGATTGTCAAAGAACAGAATATTTTCTACACACAACCATACTGGGTTGATCAAAACATTTTTGAACCGAGGTTCAAAGTCCCAGCCTTGCAAAAATGCAGTGGGATTTTGGACAAGTGCGACAAAACTTGAGTCTTTGCTCAACAACTTTGAACCCATGTAACTCTTCCCAGCTCTATGAGACTTGAAAGCTCCTTGCTAGATTCGGGGAAATATCGCTCGTCGAGGTCTATCATCTGGATCTTCAAAGCTTTTCTGGCTGCAAAAGTCTCCGAGATAATATCTCCACGGCTTCTTCATGCCACTGCATGTTGAAATGTCCAATAATGCTACTAATGCTTAAAAATGTAATCGCTAAAACGCAAGTGCACGTATCGCAATGTAGTAATAAAAATATCGATTTCACGAATGACAAGTCAAATCAGACAAAATTTGAATTTGAATTGATTAAGGAAGCTGTTACGATTTTGAAGAAGATCTGAGTCAGTTTAGAAAGAAGTTAAGATTAGTAAAGATTTCTAAATCTTCAAAGATATTCTTATTTTCAAATTTAAATTTGAATTGATTCTTCCTTCTTTTGTGTGATTCTTCCAGCTTATATCCACATTAATCTTCTGCAGACTTACATACAATAAAATTACATGATCAACCTAGAATTACATGAGTGGCACACGTGTGACCTTTGCAGAATTTTTATCTCCAATCTCCATGGTTTGATTTATTTCGGGATAATAAATATACATTATGAAAATTATTCAAAGGTCGATTTTTATCTTACACAAATCCTTATATTCTGTGACAATTATTTATTTGGAAATAAATGACTTATTTCATCATCTATTATTTATTATTAAATTATTATCAATGCTCACTCAAAATTAGATAATGATAGAATAAACACAACGACGTTAATTTTATTTTGAAATTAATTACAAAAAAAATGAAAAAAAAAATCCATCTTTTTCCAAAAAGAAAG
Source organism: Begonia fuchsioides (assembly GCA_003255005.1). NCBI lineage: Eukaryota > Viridiplantae > Streptophyta > Magnoliopsida > Cucurbitales > Begoniaceae > Begonia > Begonia fuchsioides. Next base: position 476,420 of record QAOC01018440.1, read on the forward strand.
AGATGGATTTCTGGGCGACCAATCATTGAAAATTTGGAGTTTTGTGGCGCAGGATATTATGCATAATTGTCTAGATGTTTTTGTACAATAACAGAATAATCCACTGCCCACCCTGTCCCCCTCTTTCTCTTTTTCTACGTGTTTTTATTACTATCCCTTAATCCAATATATAATTAAATTGTAATAAACATGGTTTCTTTTTGGAATTTACGATCGAATAAGCGCAACACCATAATTTTGATGAGGTTTGTCGATGTTTGGTACGATAATATGTGTCATGGTAGCGTACGATGTTGATTGTCAATCGAAAATGGTAGCAAGAAATTAAATTAAACGAAGATTTAGTGATAAAAGTAGAGATAATAGATATAAAAATATGGTGTTTAGTGATCATGTTTTTTTCTTACTTTCTCTCTGCTCTGAAGATTCTGAATTGGAGGATTTCTTCTCTTAGCCATGAAACCTGATCTTTCATCTTCTTCTTCCTTCAAAGCTGCTGCTGCTTCCTTCTTCAATGGCGTTTTAACTTGGCTTTCAGCAAAATCATTCTCACTTCGCCAGAACTTGGAAGGAGATAACCTAGCTTTCTTATTACTCGGTCCAGAAGAAGCATCGGAAGCCATTGAATCGTCGCTCTCTTCTCCACGATCGCCGGAGTCGTTATCATCGCGATCCTCAACGTCGTCTTCATCATCACTCCGCCGAACGCTGCCGCCTGACGGAGACCCAATGTACATCGTCCACCCGGATTCACTGCTGTGACACTCTTCGCCATTGTTGCAGGAATCCATAGCAGGCTCAAGAGGAAGAGAAAACCAGATGGAGAAAAACAAAAATTGAGGGTTAAAATAAGAACCCGGAGAAGGACGGATAAGGAGAAAAGGCATAGGCTGTTCGTAATCCGAAACCAGGGAAACAAAAAGGGGCCTCGAATGGCCAGGATGTCACTCCAGAATCCGACTTCGACAGCTTGAGGCTGTCGTAGAAAGCGAAATCCACGCACGGGAGAGGCCACACGTGCCAAGAAGCTTTGTCCAGTTTCGAAAGGACGTGGGGTTGTTTGGTTTGTCGCCAGGGCTTTGGGGTGGCAGAAGAGAGAAGATGAGGGCATTAATGGAGGTTCTCTCTCTCTACACCATTCTATTTCTGCTGACTTGTCATCATAAAAAAAGCAGCTTTAAACGAAGGAAAAGACAGATTGGGTTTTGGCTAGAAAGGAGAGGGAGAGAGAGAACTACAGAGCCCATCTCTTTTGCTGGAATCAAGCACCCCATCTGAAGAACACCATTTTTCACTCCCTTATTTAGCTTCCTGCCACGCTCAAGATACATTATTCTAGCAAAATATCTCCTGAATTATTAAAAAGGAAAAAGAAATCGTTGAGGGTCCAATAATATCTAAAATCTCATTTAATTTAATAGGTAAAAACTCAAAGATTAAATAGAGTTCCCCTTCGAAGACACTTTAAAGCATGTTGATTTACGATCTAACCCATTTTTCTATCGACTAATTCAAGTCAATTTAACGTTCCAACTCAACGATTTCAGACAAATGGTCGAGTTTAAGAGGTTAATTCAGTGAATTTGTCTTCATATATTTCATTATTTAATAATTAAAGCACAAAGTTTATCCTGAAAAGAGGGGGCCGGAATGAAGGGAAAGGGAGGAACCAGAGGAAAGAAAGAGATGAGATGTCGGATGGGAGAGGGAACGGATGGAGTTGTCTCCCATTTTCGGTCACTTCCAAGTAGTTGTCGTGTCCGCCATTCATGCCCTCGTCTTGGTTCTTCTTAGGGTTTTTCAAGCAGACATGCATTGCCCCATGCAATCCTTCTGTTCCTCTGTCCTCATTCCCTCCCAACATCAGTGAATTAACACCTTGTAAAGCTCCAATTGTTACATAACTAATTCTTTCTCTTTTTTCGCATTTGCAAAATCAAATTGTTGTCTAGTTGCAGCGATCTGGCCCGTAAAAATGAGGACAATTCAATATTATGTTAACTGTGAAAACTCAGCTCGTACCGATCGGTAGGACATAATCTTATATCACTCTGTGCATAGTAAAATTCAAGCAGACTTTGATTGAAATTAAATAATATTGTACTGAGAACAGTAAAAGATTGAGTTTATAAATAAGTAAACATGACGGATAAACTTCAAGAACAGCAACTCTTGGCACAGAATTTATGATTTGTGGTCACAGACAAAACAGAACATGTTTTACTTTGAACAAAATGCAGGAATTCCTCTACTGTCTAGTGTCTACTGCAAGAAACCAAGCTGTATAATAACAATAAAAGTTCCTCCTTCCGTCACTAATTCTCAGCCAAATTACCTTAAATAATCCCATCTCCATGATCATTATATCTTTGCCTCAGCTTGAGAACTTTGAGATCAACTTGTCAACGTGAATAATTATATCGTCGATTCGAGGACGAACAGCATTCTGGGGTTGAAGCATCCAATTGACGAATTGGTGGAGAGCGTCCGGATATGGAGGCTTGGGCCCGGCTGGCCATTTGATTTGTGCGTTTAGAATTGCTAATTGCAGGCTACCTCCGGATTCTCCTAGTGCATACTCGAAAGGAGAAACCCCATACCTAACAAAAATAATTATGACTATACTATGATCTAGATCTAGAAATAAGAGTAAAGTGTATGATCGAAAGCTCACATTATTGCATACAAAGTGCATCCCAATGACCAAATATCAGTTCTTTCATCGATGAATGCATTGCTCGGACAGTCCCACAGCTCAGGAGATCGAAAAGGCGCTGAACAATGTTCAGATGCCCATTCCTATGCAACAAAAAAAGGAGTTAAGTTCAAACTTGCATATTTATGATCCATTGATAAAATAGAGAAAATAGAATAAAAGATAAAAAATAGAGAAAATTAAAGAATTGAGAGTACAAGGTTAGGAAGGCAACCTGCAACTGCAATGCCTCTGACCGGGAATTGATTTGCTTTCGTGCAGGACGAGCACTCCCGAAATCCATCAAAATGGCAAGAGGCGATTGTCCTTTTCTATGAGTAAGAAGAATATTACCAGGTTTCACATCATTGTGAGCATATGGAGGCTCCAAATTGTGCATATGCTTCAGTCCCGCACAAAGCTGTGAAATTGTAACTTTTTAATGAAATACTTACTAATACTGGATCATTAATAATTAACCAAGAATGAATAATTGGAGAAAATGTCAAAAGGGTTAGAAAAATAAGAAATAACGTTCTTCATATGTTCCTCACTACTAACTTCCACAACCATGAAGGAAGAAAAGTAAACTTTTTTTATCGATGCTTTACTTTCTTATTCCATTTTTTACAAGATCTGAGCACATATTTAACTCTATCCAAAACTCTGATTAAGGACAGCAGTGTAATTGAAAGAAAATGCTGATGGGAAGAGATCGTATTAAAATATAAAAATTGAAGAATACTGATATTGATCACCTGTCGGAATATCTGGAGAACATCTGTCGTAGAGTGGAACTCTTTTTTAGCCTGCATAGCTTTTGCATTGTCCAGCAGGGTTCCATCTAAATGAACCGGAAACAACAAGTATGCTTCATGCTTCCAAGATCTATCTGGAGTTGGCTAACAAAAAATAATGAAGGAAAAAAATATCAAAGTCAAAAATGGGATTTCAAAAAACAAGAAAAAACATGTTGATACTTTCTTTTCAATGATTGGTGCAATTAAATTATGTCTTCTCTTCTTCAAGGAGAATGAAGGAAAAACCTACAACTTAATGAATTCAATTTCACAGTATCAACAAAGTGTCTCCCCAATTGCATGAAACTTTGTATTCAACAGCCATTGATGACTAAATCACATCAGCACCAAAGTTCATTTCTTTTTAACAAATAAAAAGAAAGAAATGAAAATGGGCAGCCATATTATTGACATTCAAGGTGAGGTGGCCCCATTTAGAGCCCTCTAGTGCCAGCAATGGACCTTCTATCACATTTCATGAGTTTTCAGTCTTGAAAATTATCGGCTTTCTTGTGAAGCAAAAATGCTTTTCCTACCTTAATCATAAAACAATTGCATTTAATTTTAAACATTTAAGCTTTGCCGCTTCCAAGAAGTGTCATTATCTTGATACGACGGAGATTGAAGCAAACCGTAAAGTAATACTATGTTATGTGCGAGTTTGAATCAAGCTTTTTTGCACTGAGTTGCAGGAGTAATCTTCTTTTTCCTCATAGAATATAGCTCCTCTTCGGGCTAATATAAATTATGATAAATTGGTATGTCATCTTCAAAAATTTCTCTTTATAAAATTGCCATTCTTAGACTATTTAGTTCTGCCCTGCTACAAGGTTTTAAAACTTTCGGAAATCAAAAGAAAGAAAGACCATATAGTGATATGGGCAATTGTTAATTGCATAACAACGAATAACGAGGCAACTAAACTACAATGCAAAATGCTTCTTTTGTGCTATCTCTGGACAAACAAAAAACATGATATATCAACTTGAAGGAAAATATTTTCAAAGGAAAAGGAGGGTAAATTAATAATACCTTGACAGAAATAATAGCATGATCGAGAAGTGGAAGTAGATTGGGATGACTAAACAGTGAAGAAACTCGAATCTCCTCCCTCACAAGCTCTAGCTGTTCATTGTTTTGTATGATGACTTTTTTCATGGCATAAGTACCATCATCTGCATAAGCAACAAGCTTCTGATGAAAATTAACAGTGAGTTTCATTGCCCATACAAGTTTAGCAGAATGGAGGTAAAAGAGGTCATTGGACGCTTTCATACAGTAGGATTGCAATGAAAGAAAATTGATAAATAATGAAAATAATCTTTGCTCATTATCATGAGTAATAGTCATGTGGATCTATATTAATCGGAAACAATGTTTATGGTCAGCCACCCACCAATAAACAAATCAAAGAACAAGAAAAAAAGAAAAGCAAACATATATAATTATTATAGCAGCAACGATAATGGAATATGTAGAAAATACAGATCAAATCCTTGATTGCACATTTCCGGCGAGCAGACAATGAGAGGATAAATTCTATTGCGTAGTGTATAAAGTCAATTCCGAGCTAACAAAAAAAAGCATACAACCCAGATCAAGAAATCCTAGGCAAGATCACATTGAAGCTCAGAGAATCAAGAATTAATCACATTGTATTCCGCGAAATAAGCCAGATCGGAACAATACAAGCAAAATTGAAACGTTAGAAAAGCTGAGAAACGAGAATCAGACCCGAAAGATGGGAAGAATCCTTAATTTTCTTAGCCAAACCGCCACCAGATGCTGAAGAAGAATCGGCGGCGACCTCCTTAACTAGAAACACATAAGCAAATCCACCTTCTCCGAGCTGCCTGACGATCCTGAAACGATTCTCATTGATCCAAACATCCCCTCCGCCGTTCACAGCGTCGTACAGAGCATTCAAGCCAGAAAAAGAGCAACCCATATCGCTACAAGAGCCGACAATGCATAAAGCTCCGAATCACCCAATTTCTGGCCCACCCAGATTGCGGATTTCTCCAAATCGAAGAAGCAAGAAACGAAATCAGGCCTCCAATGAAGAAATCGAAGACCTGATTTCACGTCGACCCAGATCTCAATTGTGCGTATATAGTATTTGGGTGTCTCCTAATTTTCGTGCAGGTCAGTGAATATTGAATCTCATGCTCTCAGCCAAACAGATGGTTTGACATAGGGACTCCAAGCTTTGCTTCATCCACTCTCCGAATAGTGCACCAAATTTCACCTCAGCCTATTGACTAATTTTTAATTAATTTGCCAAAAATAGTATTTACTAAATTTTTTTAATGACCGTGATCAGTAATTTCAGCGTAATATTATTTTGAAAAAAAAAAAACTTACAGAGAAATTGGGCAGAAATCGTGAAGATTTGGGATGATTTTTTCACATAAGATGGTTGCATTATACAGTTTATGCAAAGAGATTAAAAAATGTTCGATTACCGGAAAAGCTGAAATAACAACAGACTTCAACTGCGATCATCGAAACTTAGAAACAACAGCAGAATCTTGGCTCTTCTCTGTTTTTATCTCCATCTACAAATGATAAGTGTCTTTATCATCGTAAACTTAGAAACTACATTAATAAGCTTGCAGAGCAAAGCAAAGTGAATTGAGCGGATCCATGGAAGTTCAAAAAAGAGTAGTTGTTAACTCAGACACTTCTGCGACGACCTGAGCATACTCAGCCTTGAGCTTCTCTTGATCATCATGGGCTAGCTCCCCCTTGTTCGGCTTAGTTTGAACCAGTACACAACATGTTGGCCTCTTGGTTACCCCTGCACTAGCAAGATCCTGAACGAAAGAAAATCAATACCATAATATTGTGCTTCATAGAGCTGAACACTAATCATTTACATCGTAGTCTGACAAATTGTGGATTCATCTTTCATTTCGTGAATCGATTGATCCCCAGTTGAGATATAGCAACCATCAAACATAAAGTTCAGTTAAACATTGAGAACTCAAATGTACATAATCTCTAAGTGCTAAATGAGTATTTACATTTTTTTTGCCTGTAGGGAATGTTACAAACTGGGGAATCGTGCTTCATTTTGTGATAATATAGTTCGCCACTTGACATGTAGCAACCTTCGAACAACAAAGTTCAATTGAACATTGGGAACTCGAATATGCAAAATCCCTCAAAATGCAAAAGGCAAACGAGGACATGTTAGTCTATCAAGAGGACTGAATTTGGTAGGTGTAGCTAGTGTTGAATTAGACAAAGAGATCAATTATGAAGAAACATTGAAGATTATTTACTTAATCACCCTTCTTTTCATAGCCAACTATTTCAGATATGAGCATTTGCTTTCTCAGAGTAACCTATTGTTCTTTGCAATGATACAATGGAATTACAGCACCATCTTCCTTTCCTCCCAGAATTTTCAAAAAAAAAAAAACAGAACATGCATAATTTTTGTTCTATATGATCGATGAAATAGAAAAAAAAGAGGAAAAAGATTGGAACATGAGCAATGCATGTTAAAGAAGAAAAAAAAAGTTGAAGAAGACGTAAAAAGAGTTGAAACTTACTTCCTTCGAAGGAACATATATATATGGAATTTCGGCCTCTTCACACAAGATTGGAACATGGGTGATAACATCGATAGGCGATATGTTACCAGCTATTACACAAAACCTACAGTTAAGCACAAGCCGAAGGATCAACCCCCCTCACAAAAATTGATCATAAACAGAGAAAGAAAAATGATCATACATTGAGAAAAAAATATTTTAAAACTGCAAACCTTACTTAATTTCGTTATGTTACTTATCATAAACAACCATTCCAGTAAAAAAAGACTCCCCAAAATAAAAATTACCCCTTTTGGCCGCGCCTTATGCTTTTCACGACCTCCTTCACACCACGTTTCAAGCATTTGTGCTCGGCAGCTGGGAGAGAAGGAAGAAAACGTGAATATAGAACAAGCACACAACAAATAACCAGTTATAAAAATCAAATCATAATGTTAATCTCCAGAATTCATCAAAATAATCACCAACTGCACTTTCCAACAGCAAAAACCACGCTCTATTAAAAAAAATTGAGTGAACAAGAATTTTTAATGAGAAAATTCCATATTTTCCCAAAAAAAACAGATGGAGTACCTCTCCGGACGAGCTTGAGGGTACGCTTGCAGAGCTTCTTCCCGGCGAGTGGCTTGGCAATGGGAGCAAGATTCAACATCTTCTTCCTCTCCCTCTCCTTCTGAACGGACTTCTCGTTCTCGCTATCGCTCCCCATCTCCCTCGCTCTTCTTCCTCTGAAACGGAGTCGCAGAAACTGGGACTAGGGAGAGGCGCGCTAGGGTCTCTAAAGTCTAAACCACGACCTTTAGGGTTTAAAGGGTGACGTCTGCGGTACTATACACGTGTCAACTTTTTAAGTGAAGCGTAAATGTTTAAGCTGCTCCCGTATACAGACCAGAAAAATTCATATATTTAGTCTTATCATCAACGGCGGAGATTCTCTCTCGGCTTTTTCTATGATTCTACGGTGGGTGTGGTCCTCTCAGTCTCACCTTCTTCTCGACGCTGATTTCCGCAGCCATTCGCTCTTAATTTCTGGGCAAAGCTCTCGAGCTGCAGAATTTCACTATTCCTTTCTCCGCTGCACGACCGACCTCGACTGTTGAGTTATCTGCAATTCCCAGGGTATTCCGACTGGAGCTTCGTTTTGGGCAGCAATGGCCGATTCCTGCGTCTGATTCAGGTTGCCCATCTGCTTCTTCGCCTTCATTTAGCTTTATTTTGGTGCTCAAATGGCTCGGATCATTCGAGAGATGTTAAATAGAAAGGATAAGAGAGATTGCAGAAGAAGATTTAGAGGAGTCGACTGAGTACAAAATGATGCATTGAAGCTGATTGTTATTGATTGCGGACGTTGATTGGTCGGGAACTGGGAAGAAGAGCTTCTAAATAGTTAAAAGTTTTGATCTTTAATCTGTATATTTAATTATTTTTAGACAAATAAAATACATGAAATGAGCATAGAATAGTGCCTCTTATTTACTCTTCTACATCCGGGCAAAATGCTTATAACGTTCAGCACAATTTAAAAGGGCAGCCATAAAACTGGCTAAAAGTCTCTAAATTAAGGATAAAGCCTCATCCTTCCAAACCTTATCGAAAAAAGACGACTTTCTCTACTTGTATCAAGTATCAAATTCGACTCGAGCTTTGAAATGATTTCTCGTAAGTTTGAGCCTTGAAAGCGCACCAGATTTTGATCTATTAAGGCGACCTGAATCCCTCGCCGGCATACCGCACGTTTCCAAGTTCCTCTTCAATCCGGAGAAGCTGTAACCACACATGAAAAATTAAAGTTCAAGATTACAACTAATTTTTGGAGGAAAAACAAAAAAAAGGAGATTAGCTCGATCAAATCCATCGATTTACCTGATTGTATTTAGCTAACCGTTCACTTCGGCAAGGAGCACCCGTTTTGATCTATGATTAAGAATAACCAATGTCAATAATATCATTAAAAGTATAGTTTCTTTTGTAAGCATATGAACCTGTCCACTAGCCAACCCAACCGAAAGATCGGCTATAAAGTTGTCCTCAGTTTCACCGCTCCGGTGGCTAACCATCACCCCCCATCCAGCAGCTTTCGAGTCAAGTGCAGCTTCAATGGACTCGGTCACCGTTCCAATTTGGTTAACCTTAGCATAAATAGAGTAAGAATTTAGTTTCAGTACTAAAAGAGTTAATATTCAAAAACACTCTTCCTAGTTTTGATTTGTTTTGGCTTGCCTTGAGAAGTAAACCGTTGCAAGCCTTTTTGTCAATGGCTTCCGAGATTCGCTTAGGATTGGTCACCAGCAAGTCGTCCCCTACGATCTGGATATCGACTGAAGACTGCAGGGAAGCCCATGAGCTCCAGTCATCTTGATCAAATGGGTCTTCAATGGAGACAATGGGGAAGTCTCTCACAAACTGCTTGTAAAGATCACAGAGGCTGCTTGCAGACAGAACATGGGCTCCATCGTTTGGCTGTTTCTTGAAATTCAGATCATAGCTTCCTTCTTTCGTGAAGAACTCTGAAGCAGCGACGTCCATTCCTATTTTGATCTGCATTTTGAAAACAGATTTTATAAATAGTTTTTCAGAAAGAGAAAGTAGGAAACCTTCTTACCTTGCCGGTGTAACCAGCCTTTTTGATGGCGTCTATGAGAAGAACCAGACCCTCTCTGCTGTCTTGAACATTTGGAGCAAATCCTCCTTCGTCTCCAACATTGCAAGCATCTTGCCCATATTTTTTCTTTATTATTCCCTTCAGTGTGTGATAAACTGTTTCCTCAAAAAACAAAAAAACCTTATTACTGTTCTACCATTGACTAGAGATGAACAAACCAAAAATCCAATCATAGAAAAGAAAACAAAAGCCGAAAAGACAACTTTTTCAAATAATGCTCTTTTTTATTACAAAATTGTAATGGGATCACAATTAGAAAGATCTATAATCAGATGAATCACAACATTTGATCCCCATGCACTAAAATTAAAAAATCTCCTCACAAAACCCTCATTTATAGCAACAATAATGTCTGTGAATGATATCCATGAAAATCAATTAAATTCGATATAAACCCGAGAAACAAATACGATCATTATGAAAATCAAGGAAATGGTAGGAAAACCTTCACTTCCCATGCGAAGGGCCTCGGAAAAGGAGGATGCACCCACTGGTAATATCATGAATTCCTGCATGGCCAAATTATTTCCAGCATGACTACCTCCATTGATCACATTGAAAGCAGGAACTGGCATGACGAGCTCTTTTGTTCCAGACAATTCCTGGATGTGCTTGTACAATGGCACTTCCTTGGCTCCTGCACCGGCCCTGCATACGCTTAAAGATACTCCTAATATTGCATTGGCCCCCAGTTTTGACTTGTTTGGCGTTCCATCAATTTCGAGCATTATAGCATCAACATCAGCTTGGTTTCTTGTTGAACACAAGGATCAAAATTAGTAAACTTGAATGAACCAGTAATAAGCCAAGGCAGAAGATTAAAAGTTGCATAAGTGACAAGAATTATTAATCCGAATCCATTCTGCGATTGTAGCTTTAGCTAAAAAAAGGCATTATAAAAGGGGAAACAGAGAGAAATTCGAAGCTAGAGTCACCTAACATCGATCCCAACGAGCTTAGGACCCAAGATTTCATTGATATTCCTGACAGCATTAAGAACTCCCTTGCCTCCATAAACGCTCCTATCTCCATCTCTAAGCTCCAGCGCTTCGTAGATTCCAGTGGAAGCCCCACTAGGAACAGCAGATCGGTGAAGATCATCGGTGAACAGATCAACCTCGATCGTCGGATTCCCTCGGCTATCAATAATCTGCCTTGCCTTCAACGACTTCAACTTGTACTCCTTCAAACCCTTCGTCGCCGCCGCGGCCGACGGCGCAGCCCCAACGGCACACCGGACGGCAGGGGAGCGAGACGAGACGGGAACAGAAGCGGAAAAAGTCTGCGGCTTTTGCAGAGATTGAAGGGGAAATGAGGACGGGTTGACGAGGTTGGTGATGGGTCGAGAAGCTAAAGCCATCTAGGAATCGGAGATGGAGTGACGGAGGGGAAAATAATGTTTTTGGAAATGGGAAAACGCAGGGCAAATATAGAGAGAGGGGGAGAGTAGGTGGGAAAGTCCGCCGGGAAAGTGGCGAAGGGAATGGGCGATGAAAACAGAGAAGAGGAAGGTTGTCGGGGAAGAAGACGGTGAGGTGGCGAAGTTAGCTGAGTAGGCTGGTATGCTTATTCCGACATCAAGCTACTCATTTTTTTATTTTTAGTCTAGTGCCCAAAAAACAAAGTCCATTACTCCATAGCCCCACGTATCGAGTTACAATATGCGAAGGAGTTAAATCATGATGACTCAGTGACTCAAAGATAATAAGTTTTTATCTGATATCTTAAGAAATTACCTTAACATTGGGAGTAACAACTCTCACACTATGACATTGCAGGCGTCGAACCTAATCTCTTATACTCAATCTATCATTTTTAAGCCAACTAAGTCATGCATGTACAGACTTTATTTTTCGTCTCTTATTATTATTTAACTGAGTAGGCGTGGATGAATTATTAATTTCATAAAGCCAAGTAGAAAACTTAATATATCGTGTGAGATTTGGCATATTCATATTTTTAACCCAGTTTTATTTATATTAAAAAATTAAAATATAATAATAAAATATTTTTTTTATTATATTAGAGTATAATGTTAATTAATTAGATCGATTTATAATTAATTTTAAAATTTATCTTAAATTTTACTTGAATTTAAAATTTTTTTACCTACGATCTCAGTTCTGGTTTTACCGATTTTGACTTCTAAAAATCACATTTTATCCATAAATTATGATTTTTTTTTTAAATTAAAACTAAGATCGAATTAAAACGAATAATTTTAGTCAGATTTGGAGATTCATTTCAATTTTACCCATCCTTGACATTACAGTCCATATTAGATCCTGATGTAAAAAAATCAAGAACGTTTTAGATCAAGAATGTTGATACAGGAATCCATAAACTTACTACAACCAAAGAAGCTGCACATAATCCAGTTCTGCTCTTAATCGCCTCCGGGAAGGAACTTTTGTCCGGATCGAGCGGCCAAGCTTCTCGTGCCAAATCGTCTGGTCGATGCAGCCTCGGCTTGCGATGGTGAAATGAGCTCCGCAGCAGAGAAGTTAAACGTGTCGGTTCCTAAACGGCTTTGCAGCCAACCTTTCCTGCCGGAAAATCCATCAGCAACAATCCAAGTGTTCTTGAATCCAAAGCTCGTCAACGCCTTTGCCACTGTTTTAGCCGGATCTGAGTACCTGAGCAGCTTAAAAACACGATTTCAGAACTAGAAAACAGAGAGTGGATAAAGTGTCGATTTAATTGTCGTAAAGAGTATTATCGTACGAGTCGAGGATGATGATGTCGGAGCCTTTGCTGATTTTCTTGAGATATGAAATCTTTATGGCCCCGATTTCGGCTTCGACTTTCTTTGCATCGCGGACGACTCCTTTTAACTTGCTTGGTAGCTCTTCCAAGCTGAAATTCAAAGAGAATGACGAAGAATGAAGAGAAATAGATGAATCTCGGCTATTTTTTCTATGTCCTATACTTACGGAATTGCGATCATATTGTTCTTCGCGCTCGAGGGGAGACGGGGAATCCCGGTCTTGTCTTTTTCTTTCTCCGATCTTATGTCAATCAAAAGGTAGCTTTTCGTTGATACTAGATCAAAGGCTTGAGCAGGAGTGAGTTCCCCTAATGAACACGAATGTAAAGTTCAAAACAATGGCCGGAATTCTGGAAAGAACAATAAGAAAGCCACCTTTAAATCCACGAAGATTGGAAGCGATGACCGACCAAATGGGAGGAAAGAGGAGATAAGCAAGAAACAATCCACCGGCTGCTTCCGCCAGTACAAGAGGATCGGTGGCTATGATGGTCTTGAAAGTGGAAGAAGCTACCGGCGTTGCCACTTCGATCACTTTACCAGTTTGCTGAGCTGCAACCTGTAATCTTCGAAAAACTTCAGAATATTCAAATTGATATCAAAGCTGATCCGGCAATTGGAAATCATAATCCTCCAAAGTTAAATGATGGTGTTGTAGAAAGGCAAAAGGGGAAGAACCTTAGCAGCATTGAGAACAGGCTCTGTGTCAATGCCGGAGCTCTGAATCGCCTCTTGAGCTTTCTTTGACGCCTCAAAAATGGCCGGAGAAGCAACCTTCAAAGCCTGTTCCCCAGCTTTCTGTACAATCGGAAGCGCCGTGTCCATCCCAGGCTTCAGAGCACTTCCCACAGATTCAACGATCCGCTGAGTCGAATCCAAGATACTCGAGCCCATTTCCTGAGCAGCATCGATCGTCTTCTCCACCTAAAATCCCACGAAAAACGAGATTCAACCTAAAGAACTGAATAAAAGTAAACAGTTGGCCCTTACTTCAGTAATAGAAGAGACGATCTGCTCCTTGTTTAGAGCCCTAGCTTCAAAAGGAGAGAAAAGGGTCAAGAGAGAAATGGATGTTGAAGTAGACAATGCAACGGAGGCGGGCCTCCACTGGGTGTTTGAAAAAGCTCTGGTTCTAACAATGGCGGACAGAGGAGTAGGATGAAAATTAGGGTTAGGGGCGGCTGAAGCTCGGATATGCATCTTCATCGCCATGGTCGCCACCTCTAACACTAAGCGGAGCAGAAAGAGAGAAACCAGAACGAATTTTCAAGGATTTGAGATGAGAAATGAATGGCAGAAAGCTGCAAGATTTCCGGCTCATCAGAATGCCACTCTCTTTCCTTTGATTGGCTCTCATTTTCCACGTAATCCCCTTTGATATATTTAGTATATATGTGATTTATTATTAATTATCGACTAAAATAATAGGATTTAGAAAATTATATTGTTAAACACAAATTTAAACTCTATAAACTCGAAACTATCTCTACTCAATAAGTCACCTTGGATGCTAAATGTTTGGTAAATACACAAGAATCTTACTTCTAATCTCTTCATCTTTCCGGCTCGCCTAGCTCGTCTCGAATCGATCAGTCTCAGAGACCATAATTGATACTTTCAGTCAATCACAGTCTTCTCCAAACAGCAAAACTCCTCTCGGTCTCCTACAACGATACGTCAGCAAATAAAATAACTTGGGTAATAAAATCTCAATCAAGATACAACCACGAGCTTTTCTTCGAATAGTTGTGATGCTTCGAATCTAGCAGTTAAACCTACGGCGCTGCGTCGCATACTCATAGAAGAACCTTGTCGCACCACTCGACAGTATTCTAGATCGTCCGATCGCCCGTCTAATCTTATGCAATGAATCATCTGATGATATAGAGGGAAAAACTGGATTTGAATTGTTGAATATACGTAATAAGGAAGGAGTGTAGCGACTGTGACGAGAGGCGTGACGATCCAGTAAAAAGGGGCCGGAGCACAGGCTTCGATGAATACTTGATAGGCGGTGGTCGAAAAAATAGGGTTCATAGCTCCGTATGCGAGGTAGAATATGTACAAGAAACCGATGCTTCCCCATATCAAAATATGTTGAATATAGGTGAAGTAATTGATCCAAAGCGCCATCTGACAATTTACGATCCAAACGACACATGTGTACATCATCACTCCCATAACTTCGAGCCCGACGACTTCACCGCTGTGTCGGAAAGCTTGATGTCCCATTGCAAAAAAGCATAGAAAATAGATGATGGCTGCACTTAGAATTCCATTGAAGGTCCACCCGAGAATTCGGAACCAGCTGAATAACACATTTTGCACGCCTTCTTGGTACAGCAATGGAAACTGTAAAAGTTTGAAACAAATTAACGGGTAATCAGAATTTGAAGTTTCTCATTTTGGGTCAAGATTGAAGTGATCTACCTTTAGACATAATCGATGGGAGACATCTTGGTCAAGCACTCCCATGGCAATCACCGGAAGAGACGTGAAGAAGACGTTATACACCGACAAAAACCATTCGTTATATGCATCTTCACCAGAAAACGATGCGTAAATTTGGTAGAAGAAGAGAGTGAAGCCAAAAACGATGTTCTTGTAGAAGAAGTAACAAATCTGTCGAACAATGACATGAATTCGTCATTTTGTCTATTTTGGTTCGATAATAATTCATTTATTACTCAGAACTTTTCGATGTTTGACAGAAATAATTACCATTGACGAGATCCTCCTATAGCACCAGTGGCCGTGCACAAGCAACAGTCTTTCCAGAAATCGGAACTGAGCTATCGCGATATCGCTTGACATGGCTGCCTGCAAAGTTTTTCAAATGACTAAGGTTAGAATTTCTTAACCTGAATTCTCTCGGACCGGGCTAGACAAGCCTATCTTACGGATCTTATTGAAAGTTTTTCTTTTTTTCTATCTAAATTTTTCTTAGCATACTCTCTTATTGCACACTTTGACGATCAATGATTAACATAATTAAAACACATTTAATGTATTACTATTAAAATAATTATTTATAATACTAATAACAACTCGACACATCAACGTATGTAATAACAAAATATGCTACGAGCGTAAACTTAGTATTACCCAAAAAGAAAATGTCAACTATGTCTTATACCTGCATTCCTTCAACGCCGCTAATACCGATGCCGATATCAGCCTCCTGAAGCATTCCCACGTCATTTGCTCCATCACCAATGGCCAGAGTAGTCTGCTGTGTTTTTATCTTGACGAGTCGTGTGACCTATATCAATTAGAAATAATCAATACTCCCTCTTCTTCGGAATGTTCTTACCCTTTTCTTAAATCTTTTCAAAGTGCATAAAAAGATTCAAAGTTAGGTTCAATTGAAGAACTTACCAGAGCTTTCTGTTTTGGGGAAGAACGACAACATATAACCGATGCACACCCGACGGCGAGCTCTAGAAACAAGTCCTTAACATCGTCCTCCAATGCATACGTAAGTGACTTCCCGTCAATGATCAAAGCCAATGCTTCTGAGATTTCGTTTGAAGTAGACAGCAATGCCTTTGCGTTGCTTAACTGTGCTACAACATTCGCCTTGAGAGCCTTGTCGATAGCAGACTTATCCTCCATTTTTTCTAACGATTTAGCTTCGGGAGTCTCCGAGTTTATTATAATTTGCTTCATACCTTGTCTGAGTAAACTACAAGCAAACCTAAAGGCAGAAGTAAAATTTGTCTAAGTGTTGAGCAGATATAGTTGACAGCTAACATTAGCAAGTGAGGTTTACCCAATATTGATAGCAGTCTCCATTTTATCACCGGTCAAAACCCATATCTTGATCCCAGCTCGTGCAAGCCTGTCAATGGATTCTGGAACCTAAAGGAATGAGAATATTTTATTTTGTTAAGATAATATATAAATAATTAAATTATCTTTCACTACAAGCTCGAACTTTTAAAACAGTTAGTAATTTGTCATAGTATCAGAGCTCGACGTCATAAATTCAATCCTCAGCAAAAGTAAAAAATCTTATTAAAAAACTCACATATAAAAATTAAAAAAATGACTTACACATCACAGAAATGTTAAGAATATATAAATGATCAAATTATTTTTAATCTCAGGCTTTTTGGAACAATCGATAATTTATCATGTTTTTAGTAGGGACCCACATTGTTTATTTTGATCCGGAAGGCGTAAAACTTACCCCATTTTGAAGCTTGTCTTCGACTGCGGTCGCCCCAAGAAGAATGAGATCTTTCTCGATTGTTTCTGACAATCGTTCGATCAATTCCTCTCGGTCGGCACATACTGAGTTTTTTGCCTTGGTGAGTTCTTTGTGAAAAGTGTGGTATGAGTCCTCGTCTAGTTCTCGATATGCTAGCACCAAAGTTCTCAATCCAGCATCGGCATACTTATTGATGTGCCTCTTTGTATCCTCTTCAAAGTCCCTTCCATTTTTAGCCAGTCTTTCAAACATAACACTGCATAGAACGTAAAAATTTAGCTTTCTAAAGATCTAACAGAAAACAGATAGCAAGATTGATAGAAGAGTAATGATTAAGATTACAAACCTGTCAGCACCTTTACTTAGTAGTAATAGTTTCCCCTCTGGGCTTCGAACGATCACCGACATTCTTTTTCTCGAGCTGCTGAATTCTAAGACATCCAAGAGTTGATAAGATCTGCAAGTTCAAGTAAAAATTTGATTTTTTGAACATCCCATATAGAAAATTGTATGAAATCGGAGCAAAAAGAGTCAACCTTTCGTATTTATCGTTGGACAAAGGATCGATCTCTCGAACCATCATGGCCGTTTGAGTCCGAGCGTAGAATTCAAACCCAAGTTCTCTAGCTGCAATCACAAAGGCCGCCTCGTCTGGAGATTCAGCTTCATATGAAATTCTTCCAGTCTCTGAATCAACATCAGGAACTGCAGTGTGGCAAATTGCCAGCAGCTGAAGAAACTTTCGAATTATATCACCTCTTGGCTCGTTGATCCAAGCACCGTTTATGATTCTTTCATCATAAAAATTGAACCCCTTCACATCCGGCTTTTTTGGGCTCAATCCATTGCCATTTCCTTCTTCGGTCAAAGATGACCCTTTTTTCCTCTCAAGAGCTCGCTCGACCTCTGTAATTCCTCGACCATAGGCAGTTCCAGCCACAGAACACTTGATGAACTCCATTGAATTACAAGTCAAAGTTCCTGTTTTATCAGAAAGTATAGTTTCTACTTGGCCGAGCTCTTCGTTCAAATTCGAAGTTCGAGCTCGGGCGGGCTTATCAGTCTCCTCATAGTACATTTCTACATCGTAGTTGATGAAAACACACTGAAGAACTTTGACGATTTCTATCGACACATACAACGAAATCGGAATCAAATAGCCATACAGCATTAAAGCAGTTAAAAATTGCAATGTGGCTGCAATCGGAGCTTTCTTCGGGCTGTAAAATATTGTGGTATCGTCAGGTCTTAGGTACCATCTCTTCATCTGGCCATTTTCTAAGTCCTCACTAGTCGTTATACCAAAGCAAACCGACCCGATGAAGGATATGAAAACCAAAAGAGAGAACAACAAGTAAACTATTTTATCCATTCTTCGCTCGATCCTGCTTCTCTTCGAAGGAGGAGGAGTCGAATTTTGAATAACCTTCGTATCATGACCTGTAAACACCACAGCTCCATAGATGAAATCTGTGTTTCTCAGCTTCGAGTCTCGAAGAAGAAGCTGCTGAGGAGTTAGTGGATATTGCTGATCTTCGAGCAGAAAACCGCCCACAAACGAATACAAATTCGCATTCGGATCTTCGCATTTTATTACAGCCCTGAAATCTTGGAATCGTAGATCCTCGTTGAAAGTAGAAGTCGATTCTAGAGCTTGTTTCAGCTTCAAATTTGTTTCTCCGTCGAGATTAGTCGTCTCCACATAACAAAACGCTTCCTCGTAACTCGACGAGAGTAGGATCAGATCGGCAGGGAAGAGCTCGTCCTTTTCGACTCTAACTATGTCTCCAACTCTCAAATCCATCCATTTCAACTCACTGAAAATGCCATCTCCCAAATGCACCTTCACCCTCCTGTTGTTCATTTCAATATCCTGGTCACATAATCAAAATCTAAATTTCAAATACTGAATATAAAATCGACATAAAACAATGAAAAGGGTACTCTTTTCTTCCTATCATAGACTTAAAAACATACATAATTCCGAGAAATGAAACCATTAAGCAACAGCAGGTTTGAAAAACAAGACATAGCAGATAATGTTTTTTTAAGAAAAATTCAAGGTTGAAAAGCTCAACTACCTGCTTTTGCCTCCTCCAATCTTCAACGGCCTCCTTCGCCATTGCTATGCCGATGACAAAAGCTAGAGGAATAACATTGCTAGAAGCCGAGTAAGGGGCGATGGGAGTGAAAGAAAGCACTGCACAAACGAGGAAATATATATTGGCAGTGCGTCGAAATTGCTCGAACAACGATTTCGGAAAGAACGAAGCTAGTGTGTACTTTGTAGTCTTCACATAATTGCCTGCATAGTTAAGAACACTAGCATCAGGGCAATCGGGATCGTTGACGTAAACAACTCTCGAGAATCCCGGCCCTCCGATGAGAGTATGATCGATCTTGAACGACGGTTTTCCGCAAGGAAAAGCATGGATTCTGCTGATGTGTTGCCTTTTTGTTCTGCCAACAGCCATGGATTTTTCCGCACTTCTATTAGAAATTCTTCATGAAACTCACTCAATGACGACGCTTTTACTGAGCTCGGAAGGCAAAATCAATGAATTTGGTTTACTCCGGAAAGATTTACTAAAAAAACTTGCTTTCTAGAGCGAAAGTTGAAGAAGATGAAACGAATCTGAGATTTGAGGAACATTTCACAGAAGATGAAGAAATCCTCCAAACCCAAAAGATCCACCCAGAAAAAGACTTTAAGTTTGAATGTTTGATTGGGGGAAGAAGAAGTAAGTGAAGATTGACTTCACTACAAACAATCCAAGGTTTGACTGTTAGACACACCCGACTGTAAACGTGAAGACCGAGAAACACAAAAAAAAACTCAACAATAAAATATTCTTCCACAGCAGTGTTCTTCGAAACCAGAGGGGAGAGAAAATCGAAGAACTTCAAGCTCTGTAGTTTCTAGAAGGGGGGTTTTGAAGGGGTCACTAAATGGAATCTACAGGTCAAAAACTCCATTTATGAACTTCTGGGTCCGAAGCTTTTTCTCTGCGTCAATGGAATCTCGACAGAAAAACGGAGCCATACAGGTGAAAAATCCAATTTCCAACGAGAATTAAAGAACACTAATAAACGAAGAGACGCTGTCTTATGTCCTACATCTGATTGTACGTTGTTTGAAAACAAAATCTAATTAGGATGGGTAGTTCAATGTCTTACTAAATTATCCATCATTATTTATTATTTTTAAAACTCGAATTATATATATAAATTCAATGTCGTTTTGCAAGCTAGATAAAGAAATCAAAGTTATTACCCTTAGGTATGATTAAGTGTATAATAATTAACGTTTTTATCGTAATTTGCTAGGCCGAATAATAGTCAAAAATAAATAAAACTCGGAGAAATCTTTATAGTAAAATTTAAAGTAAATAAAATGATTCAGATCGATACAGTGTTGAGTAATCCGATCAAGTCAGTTTGCGGACTCGCCAGATGCGACTTCTAGTTATGGATGAGAGACCTTGAACTTGAGTCTCGAGATTGCGTGTGATCCGCTGTGGTTTATTTTTTAGTTTTATAATCTGAATTATTAAATTAACCGAAATCTTCCGTTTAATTGGATTTTTATCCAAAAAAAATTAATTAAAATCATGTGATAATGCAAAATGTGAGGTTTAGTGGCATCTGCCCTTGAACCGGTTCAACTGGCGATTTAGTCAAACCCTGCCGAACCGGGCTGTTAAAGACGCAATCCCGTCCCCACAATTCGAGATTTAAACAGACGCGCAATTCGCAGCGCGTGCTTTATACGAATCGACGTGCGTTCGGAAGCGATACTTTCTTTTGCCCTAATCGCCTGCGAGCGGGAGCCGTCTGTCTTATCCAGAGAACCTCTCTTCGATCCATTCCCTGATATATCTACAAGTATCAGCCATGTCCGTTAATTTCCTCTTCCTTCTATTCATCTTTCTCCAGCTGGGATCCTCCATCGGTTGAATCGTTGTCTTTACGCTCTGCTTTTGCCTTTCGATTTTGCTTACTATATCAGTTATTCTCAAAACCTTTTGCTTTCCCGGTTTTTATCTTTACTTTTGTCAGGTCTGACAATAAATATTTGGGTGCTGTGTTTGTTGGTTATGTTCTTACAGGTTGATTTTGGTAATCAATTCATTGGATGGAACAGGTTGACATAGTAGGTAAATCCAAGGAGGACGCTTCGCTTCCCAAAGGTGGTTTTTTCTTTACTTCTGTTTTTCAATTAGCGTTTGTCCGTTCAGGAAATATGAGTCCAATTGTATGTGTAGGATACCTTTGTATTTTGTCATTCAATTCAATTTCTATTCTTGGGTCAGTTTGTTCCCTGTTTAATACTACGAATTGGTATGATTTCGGGTTATGCCCAAATTAGAACTGTGGGAAAATACGTGGTGCTCCCAAGCCTCTTGATTTAGATAATAGTTAACTTATTAGGGGGATTTCCATTTGTCTCCTAGCACAGGGAGTTCTAATTTTTGGTGGCGGAACTTTATTCAGTGTTCATAGATTTTTGAATTATTCGCAGGAGAGAGTTAATCCACGTGAGAAGAAAGTTTTTTTTCTGTATGGTTCGTTGCTCTGACCTGGTTACAGCTTTTTCTTGTACGAACTAATTTCATTGAAGAAATGGAAAAGATCTCTATTTATTTCTTTGCCTGAGTTAACCAAATTGTTTTTGGTCGCACGAATAATCCTCTTTTTCTGTTTAATTCTATTTTTTGTTATTACTTTTTTTTAGTGGTTTAACCTTGATCAATGGGAATCTATGACAACAAGGGAAGGGTTGATGGAATTAAATTTAGTGCTTCACTATGTATCCATACTTGCCCCAACTTATGATTGTGTAATTTTACTCTTTAAAAATTATACTTCATATTTGTTGGAATTTCTTGTTTCACATACTTTAGATAATCTATGATGTAAGATTTGAGCAATTCTTAATTCATTTGAAATGGCCTTGTAGTTATTTTAATGTGGTTGTTCTAATGGCTTTACCCGATCCAATTATATCAGCAACAATGACCAAAATTATCAAAGAAATGCTCCCACCTGATGTGCGAGTTGCAAGGGATGCTCAAGATCTTCTGATTGAGTGTTGTGTAGGTGAGGCAACTACAACTTTGCATATGTTTTCCCCAATGTTTGCATCTTCTTCTGTTGTTTTCTCACTAGAAAACATCTAAAAAAGTTCCATGATCTAGCATTGAATGAAATCCAACTTTAATTAGCAGCTTTGATATCCAAGTTTGACGACTGAGATTTTGTGAACAGTTCTTTTAACGAAATAAAGTACATCATATGAGGCAATACTTGTTTGGATGTTTGAACGACAAAAGCTTGAGAGGATCTCTAACTTACTATTTTTTTCTATTTTGAAAACTTTAACCAGCTTTCTCTCAAGGCAGTGCAAGAAGTCGTTTAGCTGGTTTTTGCGCTGAATATTATGTTGAACAGATTGAAAATCATTTTTTTATGCTTTAAACTTTAAAGTGAATCTGATAAGCCACCTCCATACTGAAGGTGTACAACCATAAAAGATGAGATAGTTAAAAGAGGGTATTTCGTAAATATGGGGACATATGAGACCCATGTGGAAGAGAAGGAGAGGGGTAGTTACACAAGAGAGATATTAATAGTGGAGAATCAAAAAGGAGGGGGTCATGATTTGTATTCGGTTAGAGAAGGGTATGGAGCAGTGCCTCCTGGGTGAAAGGCAGTGGAACGACGCTCCCGTGTCGTGGGCTTCAGTGTAGTGATTTGTTTCTTTCGTTGATAATACAGAGATTTTCTTCTTCATTGTTGATCAGCGTTTCTGGGTGTATCAGAATCCCTATTTAGAAAGACATTGATTAGGAAATTGGATACTCAAAGAGATCCCTGTTATAAAATATTTTTCCTAAACTTGTTGTACTGTTATGGTGGCAATATTTGCAGCTAATATCTTTGGATGAAAATGTAATGGTGCATATTAAGATAAAATATTGAACATAATGAATTAAAGTTCAACACATTTGACAAGGCAAGGCCGCAAGGTGAATCATATATCTATGTCCTCCTTATATCATCTGATGACTTATATCTTGGAAAATTATTGTATTCTTATATAAGCTTGTAGCTAGTTTTTGTGATCCGAGGATCACTTGTTTCACCTTTTACCCTATTTTCTCATTGGAAAGTGTCTTTCGTTTTTATTCTATCATCTGGCAGAGTTCATAAATCTGGTATCATCAGAGTCAAATGAAGTTTGTAATAGAGAAGAGAGACGAACTATTGCGCCTGAGCATGTGCTCAAGGCTTTGGAGGTACTGATTCCGCCTGGTTTTTGTTTCATGCAATTTACATAGGTTTTACCTTGTCATGGAACTATCATCATTTATCTATTATCTTTTATTATTTAAATTTAATTACTCCGTGAATTGTGGGGTAGAAATTTGAGTATTTTGTTTATGCTTCAAACTTGTAGTCCTTCCTACTTTATTTTGTTCCAACTAGTGCATTTATAAAATTAGGTAAAACAGCTGTTTAGTCCTTGTGGCACATTTGTTGCATAAAGTTGGAAATTGTGGGTCTTGTAAGACCCATCTGTTGTCAGTTTCTTGCAAATTAACGTACTGATGCTCTTTTTTAGGTGCTTGGGTTTGGTGATTACATAGAAGAAGTTTTTGCAGCTTATGAACAACACAAGCTTGAAACCGTGGTATAAACTACTGAGAAAACCATAGTTCCTGATTATCTTTACCTTGTGATTTTTTTTTTTTCAATTTACCTGATTTTTTCTTTTATTTTAAAAAAATTCTTCAGCAAGACTCCTTGAAAAGTGGGAAGTGGAGCAATGGAGCCAAAATGTCAGAGGAAGAAGCATTGGCTGAGCAGCAAAGAATGTTTGCCGAGGCACGCGCAAGAATGAATGGCGATTCTGCTTCTGAAAAGCAACCGGAGTCGAACCAAAGTTTGGAGAGCTAACTTTAGGATCTAATTTGTAGGCTTGATTATGTTGATTGTCCCTTTTTTTGCACATAAAACCTTTGACGAATCAGTAATGGCTAGATTATGATCTATGTATTCATGTTCATATATGTTGATTAGTGAAAGCTTCTTAAAATCTTCGACCCTTTGTTTATATGAATATATATGATCAGCTATATCTATGAAAGTGATTTAGTTCCTCATCTTTGGAAAATTTCAGGTCTTCTTTCTTTATTACTTGTCAATAGTTATATCTCTTTGTATGATTGATGATTTGAATGAATGTTTTGGCAGGGAAAGTAAAGGGGCTGGAGATTTGATTTTGGGGGTTGTCTACAAGCAAGAAGATGTCAGTTTCTCAGGTGGGAGAGATCGGAGACTAGGTTGCCTACACTACATAGGTCATGAAATTCAGGTACTAATATTATCCAACATCACATCTGCTGGTGCTTTTCATATTGCTTCTGAATTGACACTTAATTTTACTGGGACCCTTTCTTGTTCGTTGAACTAAAACTTGTGTTTTTACTGTTCTGGGTTTCTAGTAAAAGCTTTAGCTAATTTCTCTGAAAGAACAACACCTCTTGGCTCTCTTTCCTCATTCCTGAAACTTGGACAGATTGTGCTGCTTTTGACAGGATTGTCTTTCACTATAGGAAGGGACTTCAAGCAAACAAGATTGGCAAAGGGACCACATTGCTATTAGTGAAAAGCAGCCAGTAGTACTCTCTCTCCCTCTCTCTCTCCTCCCTTTCCATTTACATATATTTTCAGCTCATTCTTTATCTTATTAACCGTTTGAAGCAGCTAAACCTCCTCTCTCTCTCCCTCGCTCCATCCATTTGTTTTCCTAAGGATGAAGACAGCCATGGCTAGGACCTTGCAAAGCTCTGCCTCCAAAAGGCACTTACCGTTGGAGAAGAAGATGAAGAGAAATCCATCGGCTTTGCAGAAGAATCGCAAGCACAAGCTCCAGATCAAGCCGCAAAGAAGAAGCTTCAGTAGAAATCGTCTCAACGCTCGTCTTGGTCTTGGCTCCAAAGTAGTCGGAACCCTCTTAGGATCTCGGGGAGGCCATGTCAATTTCAAGTTCCAGAGGAGCCCATCTTCACCCCAGCCCTCGTGATCAAACTCACTGCACCAATTATCTTCCTCGTCAAAGAAATGGCTTCTGAGTTGGCCCGAATCGCCTTGGAATGTGATGGTAGGAAAGCGGAATCGCCTTGGATTTTGAAAGCTATAGAGCCGATTTCAATGGGGGCCGGTGCTTTGGCGGGAAACGAGGAGGAGGAATCAGGCTCCGACCGGGAATTTGATGCACTTGAGGGCTAAATTCGAGAGAATTGTTCGATCTAAAGATTTTGAAGCTTTCTATATGACGAACCCAGACAGAAATGGAGCTCCGGAGCTAAGCATTTACATTCTCGCATTGGAATTTAGAAATGAAATCCAAATTAATTGAAATTACTAATTTTAAATCCAGCAATTAAACCATGAACAAATCCAACGAAACTCCATTGAAGACGAAGCAAAGTAAACAATCATACTTAATAGCATCCCAGCAAACGCGAAAGCCAGCATGAGAATGATCGGAGCAGAAATGCGAGGAGCTGCGTTCTTGGAAGAAGACCCCTGGTCTGTCCAGTTTGAACACGGAATCGCCATTGTTGGAGAAGATTGGCTGCGAAGAATGACACTGGTCGTATTCTGCCTCTGTCACCACCATATCCGGGTCTTTCTCGTGCTTGAAGTCTACAACCGTCGATTCATAACCCATTTAATCATCCATTTTAGTATCCGAAACTCCATTTTAGAGAGAGATTTGATACTTACGAGTTACGAACAGTGTCATCGACCTTGAGTCTGTTTCTGGAGCCCCATTGGTTGTACTTTTGGCTCGAGGAACGACCCATCCATCTTTGTCGCCGACTTGAAATTCCGTGCTGCTTCCGCAGAAGCAGTGTAAAGAGAGAAGAAGAAGAAGAGGAGGAAGAGAGAGAGCTTTTGATAATCCCATTGTTAAATCTGCCATTTTTAACTTCATGGAGCTCCTTCTGCCTCCATTTTATACCGGAGAAGGAGGATTTTCAGGAGAAACGCGGGGGGCGTGGGCGATTTTTGTGAGAAACCATAGCAGCTTTCTCTCTCTATGTAAGCTATGGCTGTCGAGAGAAAATAGCTCCAGAACTCAAATGGACTGCCATGATTCTTTTTAACCGACAGCAGGTATTCAAATTAATGGTTTTTTGGAAGCACTTTAGAACATCCTAGTAGATAGTTCATTTATGTTTGCAAAGATCATTAATGGGGTCATAATTCTTCACAGTTTGCGTAATTTATTGGGTATATTCAGCTTTTTATTTCTTTAACAAGTTTCTGAATTACAGAAAGATCTCCGAGAAATCCTCGGACGACAGCCATTAAAATAGACGAGAAAGAAAGAACATCAAAGTTTATGAATTTTCGCTGACTTTCTTTTCTACGCCGCAGGGTTTTACTCCATGGGGATAGTTTCCTTCCAAAACGAGTTCATCTCTGAAACAAAGCTTGGGATTATTCCAAGCTCCAAAGCGCTTGCCAAGTGTTCGATAAAATGCCTCTGAGAACTCCAGTTCTCCGGTGAAATTATTTCCGTAAAGATAAAGAGCTCCGATCGACGGCAGCGATGAAAGCGACGACGAAGGCGTTCCTGAAAGATAATTATTGTTAAAACCCAGATATCTTATCTTCTTCAATTCTGCAATGGATTCAGGAATTTGCCCCGTTAGACCTGTGTTTGAAAGATCCATAATTTCCAGATTTTGCAGGTTTTC
The DNA here is from genome assembly GCA_003255005.1 of Begonia fuchsioides. Taxonomy (NCBI): domain Eukaryota; kingdom Viridiplantae; phylum Streptophyta; class Magnoliopsida; order Cucurbitales; family Begoniaceae; genus Begonia; species Begonia fuchsioides. The sequence continues at coordinate 502,896 of QAOC01018440.1, forward strand.
CCATCTAATTTTCATCAAATCACCTCCCATTGGATTGTTCGAAATCACCATTTCTTTCATAGAAACCATGTCGTCAATCGTCGCCGGCAGCTGGCCGGCAAACTTGTTGTTTCCGAGGTCTAACAATGTTAGATTTCTTAACCTTCCGATCTCCTCCGGAATCTCTCCGTCGAAGTTATTACCGCTCAAATCCATCTTCAACAGCGATTTCAATCCTCCAACACTGGATGGTAACTCCCCAGAGAAATTATTTCTACTCAAGTCAAATATAAGAAGCTCTTCCAGCCTTCCGACAATGGCCGGAATCTGACCCTCCAATTGATTTTCAGAAAGAACAAGCCTCCGAAGCTTCACAAAATTACCCACCTCCACTGGTACGTTTCCACTCACGCCAGTTTCTATAATCACCAGAGACTGTAGGTTCTTGAGAACCCCTAGACTCGTTGGAATCACTCCGACAAGGCCTGGATTCGATCTGAACTCCAGCGATTCCAACGTGTCGGTGAATTTTTCCCAGTTTGAAGACGGAATCGAAACTGGGTTTTTGCTGGGTGAGAGAAAACAATTGAAGAACGAGAGACTTCTCAGGTACTTGAGCTTGAACAAGTGATGCGTAAAAATGGCAGATTCATTGCATGGGAGAGAGTTTTCAAAAGTTGATCCAATTTTCAATTCACTAATGTACCAAAGTCCACCATAGAGATCACAATTAACTCCCTGCACATGAAAACCAACGATGATATCTTTATTTTTGCATCCTAGCCCGGACCGAAAAGATCGATATTCGAATGTTATGAGAGAAGAGAGGAAAATTAATTAAAAACCTGAATTGGAGTCCATCCACAAGGATCTGGATAAAGATCTGAACCGTTCCACCAGTTTCCCACAAACCCTTGAATGGTTGAATATAGAGCTTCTTGTTCTTCTGTCTCCATTGCAGACATTGAAGGTTCTGTTTGGCCACGACAGATAACGCTCAAACAGGCAAGGATAAGAAGAAGATGAACACTCTCAGAAATCTTCATTGCCAAACGGGTCGCTATGAACCAGAAGAAGAACAACAATGGCAGAAAGAGCAACGTCTTTTGAAAGATATAGAAAATAATGGGTCGGAGTTTCTTATTACTCTCTCCCACAGACGATTATATTACCTGAAAAAGCCAAACAGAAGCTAACGAAATTGAAGTTGCAGAGGAACTCAAAATTAAGTATTTTGATCGTCATTTTTTTTCGTGAAACAGACCAAAAAGAGAAGGATGCAAGAAACAGTTAGACAAGAGGATTCGTGAGAGCCCTTCTGCCAAATCCTGCTATGGAAAGAAACGAAAACATAGAAACAGTATTCCCATAACCATTGATAAATAGGGCGCAGAAAAAGTGATATATAGGGGGAAGAAGAAGAAGGCAAAAGACTGCAGAAAAAAAGCTTATAAAAATGGGGTTTTGTTTTCATGACCACCACGCTTATCTACTGCACAATCTTGTGAGTCTCTCTCTCTCTCTGATCTTTTCTGAACTCTGAATGTACTTCCCATCTTCTCTAATAAATGGGAATTAAGTTATGATCTTTAGCTCAACCAAACCAGGAAATCCCTCCCAACTTGAAAGCTTCAGTTATGGTTCACAAATCGTCTCTTTTAAACCAGAACTGCAGTATCCGAAGAGGGTTTCAATGGAAAAAACAGAAGGATTCAACCATGGTGGAGAAGAGACGAAGAAGGGTGTGGCTAGGGTTTGTAGGGGACCATGAAGAGGCACAAAGAAGCATGCATTGAAAAACAACACCCAAGCGCATGCAGTAAGAAAGAAAGCCAAAGGGATACAGTCGAAATCTCTCTTTCTCCTTTTCTCCCTTTTAATGGCGGTTCTGACAGTGTCACTGCATTGGAAGACGAGTAAAAGAACAATAATTATCCCATTATTTTCATAATTTAAACGCCATTATACTGCTTTAGATCTGAGCTTGGATCTTCGAAAGCGTTCAAGACCCGTAATAGTAGCTTCTGGTTCTCTGTCTAAGCTGCCAAATTATCAGATTTAGTACCTGGATTGTACCGGCGAGAGTAGAAACAGAGATTCAAGATTGATTGTGCTGTCTTCTGAGTTTGCTGCCACTTTCCACCTTCGTTTTAATGCAATTATATTATTAACCTAATTATGGTGTCTCAGGGAGAGAGAGAGAGAGTAGGGATTGATTTTTATGGGCAATGTATTGTAGATATAGGCTACTGTATTGGGGTGGTCCAGTGTTGAACTGTAAACTGAACCCTTTTATTGTCCCATTTACTCAAAATGGTCCAATATTTACTCTATAACCTAATCTCTTTCTCTCTCCCTTCTTTCTCTCTCTAGCTTTGAAGCCCAGCCCGTTTTTTGTTTCAATCCATAGGCTCAGCCCACGTCCCAGTTTTATTTTCCGGCCCAAATATGGATTGGGTTTTGCTTTACAGGCCCAAGTAAAAATTGGGTTCGAAAGCGAACAAACTCGAGCAAACTGAATATAATTGCTCTGGTTTTAATTCGATTGAATGTTTGATCATGCAAGCTAGTAAAGCCAGACCTACTCGAGCAACCCTTAATTTGAGCTGTAATTTATATCGATAGATGAACTCGGAGTTGTTTATTTCATGGTTTTGAACTGACCGAATTCGATAATTTCATTCATTTCGATTGTTGAATTCGGTTTTTCATGAATTGGTTTTTGGGGACGAGTGGAAATTCGTGTCAATACTTGGAATTTGAATTCTCGCACCCGGAAAGACTTGAAAGAAGAGGGTGGATTGTGATTGGACGACATTCTTCATTAATCCATCAGCCCACAGTTTGCCACGACCACCTTGGCGTAAGGGCGGTTGAACCCTCTTTCAGCCACGACGGCTCTCTTGTCGCCGATCAACTTCGCCACCCTGATTCAACGGTGGTTGTTTGAATCACAAATCATTGATTTCTAGAAATAGTTTTTTAGTCAATCCATTGGGTTTTTCGACCTGTACCTGAAATAAGGAGAACTTGTGTTGTCTTGTACAGTTTTCACTTGTTCGATTCTCTCCACAACCTCCATTCCTTCCAAAACTCTTCCGATCACTAAAGCCGATGAATCGAGCTCCGGCGAATCCTTTGTAGTGATTATAAACTCAGTTCCGTTGGGAGCTTTTCTGACCTCTTCTTCGTCAATCTCCAGCTTTCCTCCCCTGGCAACCAACTTCATTTTAGGAGGTGGCTTCGAAGGGTCTCTTACAATAATGCTCACAGATCCAGCCGAATTCTTAGTTCCAGGGCACTTTTCGTAAGCCATTCCCCATTCTTGTACTAGATCTTCGACCCCTAGTTTGCTTCCTGTCTTCCTAGCAAGCTCTGCGTCGACTCCGTAAGATCTTAGCCCGCTATGTTGCACGTAATTTGGCATGATTTTGAGGAACTCTTTTCTTCTGTAGGTGACGCCAGAAGCCCCACTTACAAGATCGCTGAATCTAGAAGCTCCGGCAGGGCTTGCGTCCCCGTATAAGCCAATGACTATGCGGCCGATGGGTTCTCCATTGATAGATATGTCGAGAAATGCTCGCTTGGTTGATCTTTTTTCCGTGCAACTGAAGCTTGTTTTTGGGATCTCTTCTTCTTCATCGGCTTCAGTAATTTTTGGAGTTTCTTCCTCTTGTGGTTCAGTAATTCCAAGACTTTCTTCTTCTTCTTCATTTTTTTCTGGGACTGCCAAATCTTCCTGGGCTTCTGCTCTGGATGGAGAGAGTTGGTTTTGAGCTTGCGAACCCAGAAGCAGCAGGAGTAGAGAATTAGCTCCGATCGAGAGCTGTCGGCGGGAGAATCTCAAGCTCCGTTTGGTCGGTCGGATAGTTGAGGAAATGTGCAGGACTTGTGGTGGAGATTGTACGGATGTTTTGGGGAGGATTTTGGGGCAATGCAAGAGTTTCTGGGCTCGCAGCATAATTCTGGGTTCCAGTTTTCTCAGCTTCACGACTCGATTTGGTCTGAATTCTCACTTTCTTTCAGGGATAGGGAAGTGGGAAGATGCGTCTATGGATAAGAGAAGAGAACGATCAAAGCTAAGGGCCTAAGGCCAGCCACAGACTTAGAAATGGCTTCTCGATTTTGTCTTTTTTTTTTTCTTTCACAAATCGGGTCGCAAACTTACCTTCTACAACTATTGAAACCAAACCAGCAATAATCGGGTTGAAAACCCAATTATTATGTAGGATTTTCAGGCTTTGGATTTGATTTTCCACCAAATTTTAACCGATTGTAAGTCGGGTTTACTGAGTTTATGTCACTTCATGACCTCAACACAAAACCGAGACCAAACCGTAAACTGCAGAGTTAGAAAAAGTTAGATCCGAAATCATATTTCAATTCATCTCAAAACCAGCTCGGACATCGACTCGGGGCGCTTCTACCCATTCCTAGCAAAACAGACTCAAGCGCATGTGAGTGCCGGCTTGATCTGTTAGTAATAATTTTAACCTAAAATCGAAAGTAATTCCAACAAATTCATAGATTTAAATTCTAAAAAATAATCTGAAGGCCACATAATAACAGCGCAAAGTTCCTTGCCAGTCAGATACCTTGCTTTTTTTGAGGGTACATGTACTCGCAATTAAATTCTTTCAGCCAAACCTAAACTGATAAGTTTTAGTAATACCCAACGCCTTGAAGTTCCCTTTGAGATGGTTGATGAGGTGCCTCGCCACCGTTGCCCAGAAACACAAGGCGGCCTGCACATTCCAAAAAATAATAGCTATTAAAGACATGAATGGAAGGCATAGTGAAACTCTAACCCGATCGAAACTTAGTTAAGAAAGTATAGAATACAAATAGGCTTGAAAACCCTTCCAGCTCATCCAAACTTTTGAACAAGAAATGCAACATTAAAGAAAAAATGAATGAGGGCATTGAGCCATCTAGAATAGTTCAATTCAACTATCCTACTCATATAAGCTGCTGCTAGTGTTATCCAATAGTTAAAGGTGGCCTAAGAAGTGTGTGAGGAAAATGTGAGAAGTATCCAATATGACTTTTCAGAAATATCTTACAAAAAACATGATACTTGGCTGACATACCATTTGCACGAATGGATATCTCTCTAATTCTTCGGACAATACCAGATATTGAATCTGTGAAAATCTTGGTCTCCAGATTTCCCTCCAAATACAAAATGGATCTGCGATTAACAGTCATTAAATAATCATCAAAGCTCAGATAAACATAGGTACATAATTTTGTTGTTTGATGTTACTGTAATAAATCCCCATTCTTTAATCACTGCAGCCTTACTAAAAACAGATTACTTCTAATGGCTTATGATCGAGTTTTCAAGTGTTACTGATACAGCCAAGTACGTAATATCAACAATGATCAAAGGATTTCAACATGTTTGACAACAAGAGTTCGGTTACACACTCTCAGATAGATAAACGGAAGAAAACCTTACCCAGGTGAAACATGCTTCATGGCCATGTTACCAAGTTTCTCTGGATAAATTGAGACCCGATGCCACTGAACAGCACAACGATTGGCATACTCCCTTGGTTCCTCATTTTGCAATGGCCTCCTATTGTTTCGAATCCCACCAGTTCCGACTGAAAACAGCGTTACCGTCCTCCCACTTCTCAGCTTCTTCTGCACTGGACTCTGTCCAGCTTGTCCCACTATGATAGCCTTCTCGTGTACAAAAAAAAAAAAACAGAACCAAAAATCTTAACCTTAATCCACCAAACTGCAAACCACTTCATGTTTAACAAAATGCACCTTGTAAATACCAACTTCAATTCCATCCTCCAGCTGCCGATCATAAACTATTAGTTGTCGCACAGGGTCCGAAGATGCCATTGATGATGAAGGATGCTGGTCAACCGAATCCAATTCCGACATATTAGATTCATCCAAATCAGAATCTTCATGAGAGGAGTTGTCAGAAGTGCTGAAAGGAATGGAGAAGCAACAAAAATGATGAGAAAGCTTAGAGTTTGAGAGCAGCGAACGAGAAATCAATCTCGATAGCGCAGCCATTGAGTTCGCCATTGACGAAGAGCGAGTGAAGCAGGAAATGGAAGGAAATATGGAAGCTTAAAACCCTACCAGAGTTTTACCCTCTTTAAGATTTAATCTGACCGATTTCATACAGGCCAAGTCGGGTAACCCGGTTCTCATTGGGCCATGACGTCATTAGCAGCCCAAGATCTAGTCAGAACCCGGAAATGGGCTGGCACGTGGCGAGCGTCTAGGGTCTTGGTTCAGCTTCTTTTCGTCACAGTCGTAGCTAGAGCTGGCGAGCCAGACTCGAGCTCAATATCTGATCTCCCGAGCTTGTGAGCTCGCTTCGCCCACAGGTCCACCATGATCGATATGGAAGTAACCAAGCCTCGGACTTTCTTCTTTGGCGAGTCAAAAACTGGGTGGGCTCGAGTGGTGTTTGACTAAGATGGAATTGACTTTCTTGACTTTGTGCGTTGACTCATTTGAGAAGATAATGCCTAGCCAAATAATGGTCTGCTATACAAATACATTTGAGTCTTACAGGTCTCAATAACTCATTCGATTAGATCTGCTTGGTTTAAATTTCAACAACCAACCATAAACTGTGAAAGTTTTAAATAAACAAGGGAATCGAAATTCGGTCCGAGTGGCGGACAAAAGTTGGTTTTCAATTGCAATGCTGTGATCTTTTGAGTAAATGGAAGGCACAATCAAAGAGAAAGGAGAGCTCTACTTAGCCACCGGTCCACAGATGCTGAGTTAGCCCCTTGAATGCAAGGCAAAGCAGTGGGTCCATATAGTTCATCTGTAAAAAGTTCTGATCTTTTCAGCCTTCCTCCCAATCCACGTCATCTTCTTCTTCCTCATCGTCTGGTGAAGCATTGGCTTCAATGTTCAGATCATTGACCTTGTAATTCTCCCTTCCATTACCTGCAGTTGTGAATTGTGGTAAGCTTTGAGCAATCTAACGGGCGAATCTCCGGATATCTTTCATTATGAAACAATAATTTCATAAATTTGAAGTATTATGGCATTCTCTTTCTAATTATCAGGTACTTGAGAGAGATTTAAACTTTCTCGATTCCTCGCTTTTAAATCCTACCTTCCTATCAATATATTTTGGGCGTTCTTTGAACCATACCTTGTGAATTATGATGATAACAACAAAAACTTGGGTCGAGATCATATAAGGAAATCAATTGGATTCTGTTACTCATCTCCAAAATGAATTTATGAGCAACTCATAAGAGAGTAAGTCTAAAAGGAGAAAAAACTAAAAGTTGTGTTACCTGAAACTTGATCCTCCTCCCATTCAACATCATCATCACCCTCATCAGTGTCTCCTCGTTTTGACTTCATGCCTATCTGGCGATCCGAAGATGTACTCGAAAAACCATCAGAGAAGCTGGCATTTGCTATATTCTCTTGTTTGGCTGCTTCCAGTTCTTGCTGTTTCTCCAGTATAGCTGCATAATAAGCCTTGACATACTCGTCCTGGATCATTCGAACATTAAATGAGAGTTTTTTTTAGATTACTAGCTTCTAGTTGTTTGGTCTAAAGCTTTCTTGGCAAATATTAAGAGCAGAGTTTAGCCTATATCAGAGACCTGAAAATTCTTATCATCGCCATTGCTAGTGAACTTTTTATCATCTAAAGCTAATGCAGGTGCTGAACCACTTTCCATTTTCTCCTCCTCTTTCACGTCTCCACGTTGAAACTTTGTAAGGTTCATCCCTTTCTTGATCATCCAAGGTGGTAAGACTTTCAGACCGCTGGTATCAGTCACCGATTTTATGTCCTCTCCCTGGTCTTCAGCACCAGAGAAAGCAACCTCAACCTGACCAGATTCAGCCCATGATTTTTAAGATGGTCAGCATTTGCTACAAATATTATAATATAGCATGAAAACTCGCATTAGTACTATGATAAACCTCTTGTGAGATTTACATATTCCAGAAGAAAGAAAAAACTTAGAAACAAAAAGAAACCGAATCAAACTGAACAAGGAGTTACAAGTAATTACATAAATGAACTGTTTGGTTGTAAGAATATAAACACAGTAAAGAAAGAAAATAAAGAGTAGGTAGAGAGAGAGAGAGAGGGGAAAATAAGTGGAGAGTCCCCAGTGTAATAGAATAGATAGAGATAACATATTATTGGAATTAAGCTGATATATGGGCTTTCCCCGTAGCTAGTCAGTCAATTCTTTTCCTTCGTGATATTCTTTACTATGGTTATTGTTATAGAGGGTTGCCGCAACATACTAACATAATAATAATCTGGCTACTTTGAGCAATGTGAACTACCTTTGGAGTTGAATCCATGAAGCTAGCAAATAGAGTTTTGTTTTACTATACATTCAAAACAAAAGAAAATAATGATAAGGCAAACAAAAAACTCATGACGCTTGATAAATTCAAACAAGATGGAAACATGCACATTTATGTCAGAGGAAAATTGTATCGGCATTCAATAAAAGAAATGCGGTTTTAAGTACCATTGCTAAATGGGAGTATCACACTTTAGTACTTTAGGAATTATCCTTTTGTTACAAGGATATCCAACTTGACGGACATAGCTACCACTTAAAGTTATTTTTTACTCTTGCTAATGTGTCTTTTGCGCGAATCCCCTATAGTCTGCTTGTACTTTTCCCATTCTATCTGGTACAATTTAGTTTCTTAAATAGATGCACTCGTCAAAAACTATCTCATGATCAGGGTTTACATTATGACAAAGTTTATATCTATGCCAATCTTTGGATTTAATTAGAGAAAAATAGATAAAAATTCATTTTCAAAGAAACAAGATGACAGGAATTACCTTAGTCTCGCCAACAAAAGGCATTGGAGTTCCGCTATACCCTTGTGATGATTTAGAAGGATCATTGCCACTAAAATCGCCATTTGCAGCGCGCGCAGCAGCACTTGCACGAGCCTCCCATGCCAAGAGATTTCCAAATTCTGGGACGGGCAAGTCCTTCACCCTATTGAGTTGCTCCATCAAAGGCTTAAGCTGAACCTGTGAACATTTCAATTTTAAACCCTTTAATATCATGAACACAAGAGCCACAATAACTATATTACTAATTTCTGATTCTATGATCCAACACAACCAGCATAGTATACAACTGAAAAGACTTTGCAAGAGCATAAATACCTTTCAATCAACTGCCACCAAGATAAAGATAAAAGACCAGCTATTATTGACTAGAAACTAGAATAAACAGTACAACGACTTGGGGAAGCAGTTATTGATACCACCAACCATTAGTTAACTGTCCTTCCTATCCCCTCAAAAGCAACGTGTAATTGTATATATATAGTTTGTAATTAATGTTTAAGAAATAATAATTTCTGCAAACTTGATCTTTAAAAAACATCTTACACAAGCTTTGCAAAAATTAAAAAAGTTTGAAGGTCTAAAACTACCCTACCAAACAAGTAAGCAAAAAGCATGATACAGACATAAACAACAAACTCCATCTAAGGAATAATAACATTAAAAAATGATAAAATTGTGCATCCGTGATCAAACATTATAACATATATATACTTCAGTTAGAGACCTCCATCTTTTGTAGCATGTCCTTCAATTTCTCTCGCCTTCTCCTTCTTGCATTATCATCCCCTTCACCTCCTTCTTGAGCAACAAGCTTGTCACTCTCTGCAACAAGTTCTCCATTACAGTTTTCGCAGTGGAAGAACTCATCTTCTAGAGAAATCAACCTTAAGGCATCCAAAGCATTATATCTAAAAATTGTAAACATCAAAGAAGAATGTTAATGCAAAGACATTGGAAATCATCTGTGAAAGTGAGAGTTACTCATAATTAAAATGGATAGGAAAAATAAAATAATTGAAAAGGAAGAAAAGAAACCTTCTGCTACAATTAGGGCATATATATTCTTGAACTGTGTTCTTGTCTTCTAGCTCATCTTTGAGTTTTTTCTTCATCCGGTGCAGTCTGTACCTGACCACATCATGAATCTGCAAACCAATTTTGTTATAATTAATTCCAATCAGCTGATATTAAAAAAAATACAGACACTATTTCCTTCAATGACTGAAACAAATTGGTAAAAATAGAATTACTTTTGATAAACTAATCTGCTAGTGTACGTCAAAATCTTTCAAGCAAGTTTCATTCATATGAATAATCCATATAAAAGATAAACCTGAGCATAATCGAGACAGCAGTAAGAGTGAGTGTGCAGTTTTATCTTTTCTTCCCCTTCCTTCCCTTGCTGCTGGCCCTCACCTGTGGCTGCAATAGCAGCACTAAATATCTTTGCTCCCTTAGCGGTCTGAAATAAAATAAATCCAAATCAGTGCACAGGAGTACAGATAACTAAATTCGAAGTAATGGTAGAGGAAATGACCCTGGCAAGGGAGTAAATTTACGAGCAAATGAAATATTCACTAGATGTGCCATTTGACTTTCAATTTAAATATCATCAACATATTGTGGAATGGGGGCTACACAGGCTGTGAAAAGACAATGATGAGCAAGAGAATATATATGAGAAATCAGTAGTGTTAACAGGATGACAGCTAGAGGAATGAATTGAACTATAAATATGGACGTAAAATCCCAAAGAACATGGACAACAAACTATTAGCAATCAAAGAACAATCAACAAACTATTAGCAATCAAAGAACAATCAACCTCCTTCCTGTGATCTCGAGTTACAAGTTTTTCCTCTTCAAAGAATCGGAGAGTTCGACGAAGTTGCTTTGAATGCAATTTCAAATCTTTTGCTAAATCTTCTTCCCTTACCCACTGTCTCCTGTAGTGAAAACAAGTTTTGTTGGAAACAGAAGAAAAACAGTACTTTTTCAATCAATCCTCAGAAGTGAGGAACATGCTCACGAGATATCTTTCTCAATTTTCTAGGGGGGACAATAAACTAATTTCTCCATCTTATGCGCTGTATTTTTTAAATTACGTAATTGGTTAACTATTAAGAAATCAACTAACGTAATGAGCAAGCGGCTGTTTTAATGTTCATTAACAAAAATAGGGCAATCACTCTCTTATTGCCTAATCATTAATCAAGAAATGATGGGAACAATGTTATTCCCATATCACTAGATCTAACACCATTTAAGTAGAAACAATGCTTCAATACTTCTTCGGTAGGCTCACATAACATTGATTATTATGAGTTGATCAAGATAGACAAATTACGATATCCTGGAGCCCAGAATCATATTAAACTTTCTTAACTGTGTATTGCATCATCCAAATCTGATTTCACCACTTGGCTCAAATTTGCACGGTTTAGTTTCTCAGCAAACATGACCAATTAGACAAAAAGAAATGTCACTTTTTCTTCTACGAACTCAAAGCCCAAACCCAAAACTTGGTTTTTGTAATTTCTTTTTCTATCAATTTCTCACCCTGGCTTCCCGAGTATATTTTTCTTGTCAATCTCGTTTTATTTAAAAAAAAACCAAAAATCAAACCTTGTGAGCGCATCAAGTACCACCACAGCGATTCCCCGGTTATCACTCCTACCAGTTTTTGGCTGGTTATCCCCTTTGGTAGTTATGTCATCATAAAACGCTCTCGCCGTGAGCTTCACCAACCTGCCCACCGAGCAACAATTGACAATAAAACATAAAAACTGACAATCCGCAATGAATAGAAATAGAAGAAAACCAATTCAACCCATCAATAAACGAAAACCAAATCCCGAATATACTAAGCACCCAATAATTAACTCCAAATCTCTAACAAACAGCTCTCGGAGAAGTACCTGTTGAATGGTTCGACGCTCATGTTTGTAACTGTTGCGAACTTGGTTTACCAATTATCCTGCCTCAATTTCATCTTCCCAATTGTTTTGCACTGCCAGTGAGATCATCAGGTGGCAGAATGAAAAGAGAAGCGAAGCCATTATATTATACTGTAATATCACATGAGGACTTCTTCTTCAAGTATTTTCGAAATAACCCCACATTAATAAATTATAACTCCTCATTTTTACTGTAAGGCGCAATTGAGTTTATTTGCTTATAAAATAATCTTTACTTGGCTATAAGATACCTTTATTTATTTTCGAAAATGTTCCAATTGTATTTTTGATTAATATTCACCGTCAGATGCGCTACTGATAAAAAGTATACGGCTGAGATCGAGAAAGGAGGTCGAGGAAGCTACCAGCAATCGAATCCAAGGCAAAAGTCGACGCGGCGTCTATTTATACCTCCTTGTTACTGCTCAAGCTCGTGTAGAGCAGCGACTGAGCTCGACTCGGCTTTCGGTATTGGAACTCTGTTTCAGACATGGCGAAGCCTCGCAAACCAAAGACCAGCGGGGATATGAAGCCTGATAACTCCGTCGCTGTTATTCGTCACCAGAAGCTTTGCCTCTCGATTGACATTGATAAACGTCTTATTTTTGGGTTCGGTTCAGCTTCTATTTCTCCACTGCTCGTTGTAACCTTTGTGTTATTTGCTGGTGCTTTTTGTGTAGTTGTGTTGTTTTTGTTTGTGTGGCGGGTTGATATGAAGATGCTGCTTGTTTTTCGGATTTAGGTTCACTGAGTTGGAAATTGCGGTTCCAGACATTGGGATTGTTGGTTTGTATGCCGAAAATCTGGAGATTGAGAGTATTTTAGTTGACGGCGAGCCGGCTGAATTTGAGTATTATCCGCTACATCAGCAAGTTGAAAAAGACTCCAGGTGGAATTCAGTATCGTCTCCAAGCTCCGCTGCTGATGCTGCTGGCTCGCTATATTTTTCATCTCTTGAAAGAGAATTGGTTCCAAATTTACTTATAAACTGTTGCAAGGCTTACAAGAACGGAAATGAGCAGCAGGAGCAACTGGTGATGGAGAACGGGGAGCAAAACGCAAATGAGGCAAAACAGGTTATACATGCTATTTGTTGTTCAGTGTTTCATATTTATAATGATTGAGTATGAATCTGCATTCAACATCATACGGCATAGACATCGTCTACCCCCTCTGGTCAGTTACTGTCTGTACAATTGATTTTGTAGTTTTGTAAACGACATGTTATTACCATTGGTCATAAAGAGCTTCCACACCAACGATATTAGCCCCACTTATCGTTTATCATTACATTGTATGACTTTCGAAGATAAGAAAGTTAATTGGAGGTAACTTCAATCTTTTGATGTGGGAGAATGTGGTTTGGGATATTCTTGGAGTCACATTCTCCTTCTATAGGAATATATACAGATTTTTATAATTGCCTTCCATTTCTACTATTAGAAATTTCATATAGCTTCTTATTGGGTAGAATATAAGGTTGGTGCATATTGACTACTGGGTAGAAAAAGCAAAGGCAGGAATTCACTTCAACAGGAATTCAGTACACACTGATAATCAGATAAGGCGTGCCCGATGCTGGTTCCCTTGCATGGATGATGGCTTACAAAAATGCTGGTCTGGGCTGTTTGACTGTCTTTAACTGCTCTAATTTTGTGTTTTACTTTGCATGGAATATGGTCCCTTACGAATGTTTTTGGACCTTTTACATTTTATGTGCAGCTATGATATGGAGTTCACAGTTGCCCACGGACTCGTGGCTGTCAGTACAGGAACATTGCTATATCAGGTGAAGTGAATTTGATAAATTATTTTTATGATTTATTTATTATGGTCATTGCAACATAATGGAAAATGTATATAATTATCTGAAGAAAGTCTCAAGTGTCCAATAGTCTGATCGCCATTTGCTTTTTATTTTTAGTCTCAACTATCTGCTATATCTTTCAAGCTCTACGGAATGTGATTCTAGATTTTTTTGATAAAGCTTTATATTGGATTTATGGATTTTCTCTGAGTGGCTTTTGAACTCAATGTCTTATTATCAACAAGCACAAGCACGAGAGAAAAAAAACAAATAAATTCTTACCTTCATCTGTATGGTATTTTACATCTATTATGCCTTGTACAGATTTTAGCCTTTGGCTCTTTTTGGTATTATTTTTAGAAAGTGAATATTTCATAATTTTGACTGTTTTTGGTGTTTGATAACCAAAAAAATATTTTTTTTTCAAAAGTTACAGTAACTTTGAGAGATTGGAAATTGTAGCTTTTACTAAATGCTTTAATCATCTGGAATATGTTTACAGATAAGTTTCTTTGTCATTTAGTTGTCTATGTTCTTTATAATGATATGTAAGCATTCACCATCTCTCACATTGTTTTTATTTCTCTCTTTCAATTCTAATACTAAATTATTTGAATATTATAATTTGTCAAACAATTAAAATTGATAGATCACTTTTAAGAAGTTAATTTACCAAACAACTGCTCTTTGTTTTCTCACAACTAATTATCTTAGAAGCACGGTCATCAGGGACTATTAAAACTTTACAACAATACCAAACTAGCCCTTTCTCTGCGTTAATTGGCATTTCATTTTTTTGAGCATTTTGGATGTTATGATTTGTTTATTTAAAAAGTATGATGGGTTTTAGAGTAAGCATCAATCACATGTTGTTTACTGCGAAATCTTTTTTCAGTAATCTGTTAAACCATGTCATTAAGACTGAAGAGAGATCTCCGTTAGTGTAGGATAGCTCAATTAACATTTGAGAGCATCTGAAGGTTGCACGATCAATCCATGCTCTCCGCATGGATGTAGGATGAGCTTTAGTTGTGTTGAGTTGCAAGCTAGTTGGCTATATTGGCTCAATGAATTCTTAGTTCGATAAATATGAATTGGATGAAATAGGTAAAATTTGAAAATATTAAATATACTGTAGAAGAGAGAGTGAGAGAGAGATTGAAGAAGCTCAAATTGTATTATGATATTGTATGTATTTATACACGAGGGAATCCAATCTAGGACACCTGTAGTATTCTGACTTGTTAATGAATGAACTATCTGACTAATTCTTACACACACATGGTGGGATTCTCAAACAAAATAAGATTTCTCTAGATATTTTTGGGATTGTTTTTGAGTTAATTATGAACTTGATAAATATTTTGGATGTTTGAGAAATGAAGAATGGGAAATCTATTGGAGTAACTTCAATCCTTGCTAGTCAAGGTGGTGGTGTTGAGCAACGAAAAAGGATTAGCGTATTGTTTTAAAACTACGATGGCCATGTACATTTTGTAGATATCTCTGTCACCATCTGGGCAGTAATGGATTGATGAGTCATTGTTAGTATCTCTATCATGAAATATTTCTGTTATCTTCATGACAAAAAGCTGTGATGTTCATTGGTGATTATTTTGCTTCGCAATTCTTTGAATTCAATATTTTAGTTTAATTTTTGGGTTTTCACTTGTTCTTTCAGGTTTTGGGCAGGGATGTTCCTCCTTCCAAAACATATGTCTATCGACTGGACATTCCTGTTAATGCCCAGTTTATATCTTTGGCAGTTGGTCCTTTTGAAATTCTCCCTGATCAAGAAATTACCTGCATATCTCACATGTGTATGCCCAATAATATATCAAAGCTTCGTCATACAGTGGAATTTTTCCATAATGCGTTCAGGTTTGGCCTATTAGTTTGTTTATGCTACAATTTTTCTCACTAGATTAAAATTCCTTAATTAAGTTAAACTGTGTGACAATTTTCCAAATTTACAGCTTCTATAAGGATTACCTTTCGGCAGACTTTCCTTTTGAGTCATACAAACAAGTTTTCATAGAACCCGAGATGACAGTCTCATCATCAAGTTTTGGAGCTTCCATGTGCATATTTAGTTCTCACCTTTTGTTTGATGAGAAAGTTATTGATAAGGTTTGATTATGTATCAAATTTATATATTTTGGGGATTATTTAAGTCTGGTAAACTTTCTATTGTATAATTTTTCCTAATAAAATGAGCTCAAGAAAGTGAGAATTATGAAAATGGCTCAACTCCTCTAAAAAATATCTACTTCAGACAACTTCCCATTCTCCACTGAAATAGAGTTTTATAAAGATGGTACTTAAATTCTCAACATGTAAGTTTCTACTCAGAACTAATTATTAGCTCAATAAATCTGTCTATTTTGTTTGTACTGACTGATATGTATGTGTTATTGTAGACAATAGAGACGTGGATCAAACTTGCCTCTGCCTTTGCAAGACAGTGGTTTGGTATATATATTACACCCGAGTCTTCAAATGATGGTTAGTTTGATCATGCAACACTGATTCTCTTAGGGCCGTGATGATTTAGTGATTGTATCTGTTAACTCTGTAGTCATTGATTTTATGGGTGGGCTTCTTTGAAGATAATTGTACCCAGTTTCAAATGTGTAGATAAAGATTCATCTTTGGGTTCCTTGTGGATTTTTTTAATAGTTTATTATTAAATTTCTATTTATTTTAGCAGAGTGAACTCAGCTTTTATGGCATTGTATCCCATCGTTTTTTTATACTAGTATTTTTTTAGCTGCCACTTTGCTTCTTTTAGTTACTTTTTATTTAATGCTTTTGGTTTCTCATAGGAATAAGGAAGTTAATCAGTTTCTATATTCATACTTAGTTCTTTTATCCAGAATGGCTGGTGGACGGTCTTGCTTCTTTTCTAGCAGATATGTTCATTGAGAAATACTTGGGAAATAATGAGGCTTGTTACCGAAGATATAAGGTTTCTTCTTCATTTCCATGCTTGGTTTCTCTTTCTCTTCCTCTTCTCTCCACTAAATAAAACTCTTCCATCCAACGATCACTCAGTTGCATCATTAAGAAGGACTTCTTGTCCTATTTATTCTTTTCTATTAAATAAATGATTACTTTCTCAACTATATACGTGTCTGTGTCATATGTTTCCTTTTGTCCCATTTCTTTCCTTTGCAGAGGAAGTTTTTGCCATAAATAATGACACTGATATTTTACTTCTAGTTTTTTTGTTTTTTAGTTATACAAAATAATGTAGCTTGAAATATCCTGATGCAGGCAAATTCTTCTGTTTGCAAAGCAGATAACACTGGTGCTACTGCCTTGAGTGCTTCTTCTTCTTGTAAGGATTTGTATGGGACTCACTGCATTGGGATGTATGGAAAAATACGATCATGGAAGGCAGTAAGCTCAATCGTAGTCTTTCGTCTTTTATAATTAAGTATTCTGAGAAACGCTGCAACTAGTTCTTCGACTTGTTCATTCCAATATTTAAACTAATTTTGTTTACTGAAGGTGGCGATTCTTAAAATGCTGGAAAAGCAAATGGGATTTGAGAATTTCCGCAAAGTAACGTTACTTTGATCCTAAATGTTCATCTCTTTACTTTGATATTTTCCTGTTCGTTTTGGTTGAATTATGTGAGGATTTATGCCAATAGGTACTTGTTCCATGAAAATGAAATCCTGTGTGTTCTTTTTTTATAAGGATCAGTAGGTATCCTTTTAACAACTGAATTTTCTCTTTAAGGTTAGAATGATCTGTAATCTCCAGACATTTGATTTCTATCCATCTTTTTTTCTTCGTTTCTTTTGGTCAAACTATATAAATTAATCTAAATATATGTTGTATATTTCCCTAGAAATGGCTATATAAGACACACACTTATGAAATCATGAACTAGTTCTTTTTGTCTAAGTTTCTATACAGGGAGTCACATTATTGTTTAACATGAATATTCAGGTGTCAATTTGTCTATCACATCATTTAGATTCATATTTTGCTCTTTGCTCGGTTGGTTTCTTGGTCTCATAAGCTTTCTCTTTATTAACATAGACACTCTTGCTAGGATAGGGTTATTGTTTGCCAATTTTAGTGGATTATGGTTCTTCATTAGTGAGTTGAAGTTTCACCATTGATTTAATAAAATTGTAGATCTGCTCCTAAATCTCCTCATTTTTCGAATGGGATTCAGATTTTGCAGACTATAGTTTCTCGAGCAGAAGATATAACCTTTTCTTCAAAATCTCTCAGTACAAAGGAGGTGACTAATTTCTGCCTGCATAAGCTTTAAAACTGATCTAAGTCTTTGTATTTTGTCACTTGCTTATTTGAATTTTGATGTTTCCAAAAATATGACTTATCATGGTTAGTTATGACCCACATAAAGTCTTTGTCATTGTAACAAAGTAAATATGGTGTTGTTGTGAATTTATTGCCTGTATTAGAGTGTAATAATATGTTGTAATTTGTATTGACGGGGTTGGTTATTATAATATTAATAGTTAAAAGGGAGGGGAAAGGATTAATGGAGTTATCAAGGGAGGGGAAATAAATAATGGAGTTATCAAGTATTCTGTGAGGAAATGGAGATTCCAGAATCTCAAAAGCTTGAGTGGGCATCCTAATTTTGGAGAAGAAACTCTCTGAATATCTTGAATGAAAGTGAAGTTCCTATCAATTTGTTTCCAAAGTATTATTTTTTGGGAGCTGTAGGAGGAAATGATCTCAAGATTTGAATCTCACAAGGGAAAAATGGTAAATGACACAAGGAAATTACTGGAAATAGGGAGGAACTACCAAAGAAAGATCAGAAAAAGATGGAAAAGCTACTGCAATAGATTGAAATATATTACTGATTCATGAGCAAGTTGCAAGATTAGTTGCAAGATCGGAAGAGTCCTATCCTTGATTGAGTTTGGAAAAATTATAGAAGAATTTTGAAGCAGAATGTAACTCGGGGGTATGAAGATGGCTGTAGGATGTGATCACCTGGCTGACCCTGGAACAAGAAGGTAATGTAGAAGAGTACCAAACTCCATTTGTATAAGTGATATCCAATCAGATGGGAATTTCAAAGAGGTGTTACTAAATTGATTACTTGATAAAGTAAAGAATGAAGTAAAAAAGGGACATAAGGTTGATAAGACCTTATCAGTTGCATGATTTGATGGATTCTACACAAGTCGTGGAAGATAGAAATGTTTGGAAAGAATTAAAAAAAAGTATTGATATTAGGAAAGAAAGATCAAAGGCAGAGAAGACAGTCGAGGTTGAGAAAGAATTTGAGCTAGAAAATTGGAGGAAGGTAGCAGCTACATTGATCATCAAACAAAAAATATCGACAAACGAGGAATTCATTGTTGATAAAATCGACAGTTAAGAGTTTGCAAGTCACCCATCTCCACTTTGCACTTCACTCAACAACGCCTCACTTTGTTTCTTCTTCCTATTAGCACCCTCCACCGTCTGAACCATCGTCTGAGACATTTCCAAAGTGACATTTTCAAAGTGAGGGGTTCCACCCATAGACAATGGATTCTGGTCTCCAATGAAGTTTGAACTTGTGCTTCTACTTTGTAGGGAGAGATTTTTTGACCAAGTGATCCATGACAGGTAAAAAAACTTCTTCCCACAAGGCAAAGGTATAGGGTTCGAATTCCCGTGGTGATTATTGGAAACCAAACTCTGTCGCTGAAGACAATCGCCATGGCCAAGAGTTTTGACCGATTTGTAGGAAAGAAGTCCGAGTAAAGTACGGGGTGGCGAATCGTATAAGAAATCCTTACGGCGAACATGAATGGAGTAGTAGTGATAAAAAAAAAAATCAGGGAGAGTGGTGGGCGTATGGCAGAAAAGAATGAGTTGGCAGAAGAGAAGTGTTGTAACTCTAGAGGGAAAAGGCGGAGGAAGTGATTTCTTTCCACCTGCATAAGGAGGGAGTACGTGGTAGGAGGAAAGTCTGTGATTCTAAAGAAAGAAGAAAAAGAAGATAACTTGTTTTCAGAGTCCCTAATGCAAAAGGTTGCTAGGCAGGCCTACGACAACACATTTAGACGAATAATTGGGTTATTATCTAAAGAAAGAGAACATTTAATAGAGGCTATTGGGCTAAGAAGGCTAATGAATTATGCAGAGAAAGAAAATGAGTCGTGAATAAAAGTGAAGCTCCTATCAACATTATTTCTTTTTTTTCATAAAAAAATTCTATGTTTAGCATGTTGTCGTTGAATCAACTTACTACTGTTTTACTTTTAGTTGTGTTTACATGGACTTGCAGTTCCGACAGTTTGCTAATAAAATTGGAAATCTTGAGCGTCCATTTCTAAAAGAATTCTTTCCTCGGTGGGTGGGATCATGTGGCTGTCCAGTGCTAAGGTGAATAATTTCTTAATTTCTATGCACTTGTTGTTACACATGTCAGATGTTTCTGATTTCTTTCTGTTACTTTATTTTTTTATGTGATTATAACTTATATATTTTCTTTCATTTTTTAGATGTGAAGTACGAATGGGCTTTTCAAATAATAAGCGTAAGATCGAAATGGTAGTGTTACGGGAGTCCACAGGACTGCTTGGTGCAAATGCATCAGATGTAGCTGCCAGCAAAGATTCTGAAAGCAGAAGTGATAATGAGTGGCCAGGAATCATGACAATTCGTGTCTGTGAAATAGAAGGTCTGTATGACCATCCAGTTTTGCCATTAAATGGGGAATCTTCACAGTTTTTGGAAATACCATTGTATGCCAAACCTGGGGCTAAACGCCCCCAGAAGACTAAAAAGGGTATAAAACCTGATGGTTCTGATGATAATGGTGATATGCCTGCACATGGTTCATTGGATGCACGGTTGAGGTATATGTTGATGTTGATTGTTGTTTTTTTTGGGTAAGACAATTTTATTACTATTTCCTTGCCTATTTAAAATTCAATTTCTGGCAGCATGGAGACCCCTGTTTTGTGGTTGAGGGCAGACCCTGGAATGGAATATCTTTCTGAAATCCATTTTCATCAACCTGTTCAGATGTGGGTAAGAAGGAGGTTGTAGTCTTTTCCACTATTATTATTTTTTCTTTTATTGATTCTCCTCTCCAGACTAAAATATATATATTTCATAGGCATAGTCTCCATTAAGTTGGAAAAAACACGTCGCAGACCTTTTTATTAGGGGTGGGCACGATCTAGTTTGGTCCGGTTCCACCTTTGTTTTGAACCGACCCAGTCAGTTCGGATTCCAAAAACTTAAAGGCGAAACTGCAAAAATTGTGCAAGGGAACATAACCAAGTTATGGTTCAGTTCTAAATTATATAACAATTAGAAAAAAATATAAATCATAAATATTTTTTATTGTATTTTGTCGAGTTTCATGCCGGGTTTGGATATGGCTCGAGTTTACCGGGTTTAGATCAAGTTTTGACTGGGTTTAGGTCAATTTTTCGACTGTTATTCTTTTTTTCAAAACCCAAAAATCAGGACCAAATCGGTAACCTCAATTTTTGGAAGTGAAACCAGTTCCAATTCTTTCCAAAACCAAAATGGTGCAGCCCGCACAGTTTGGTCCAACAACGAGTTCTGCACATCCCTACTTTTTATAAATACACTGCAAGTGATAATATTCCAAAATTGATGTTTTTTGTTGTTCATGGCAATGCATGTTTTTCAACGGGTTAGGCCATACAAGAATTATTCTTTCATTTTGGTCATCTTCATTTAGAAGCAAGATGCATTAAGAGGAGAATTTCTTAATCCTTGCTGCATATCTGACACTTTTCATTGAAACTTTTATTATTATATATGCACATATATGTTCTGTTTAGTATAAAAATCATCTCGTAATAAGAAAACATTAGAACTATTTTTTTTATTATTTGTTTGTTTTTGACATAATTGGTATATTTATCATTTACGCCATGCTGTCTCCACGTCTGAGCCCATAAATTTGCATAAGTGCTGAGGTTTTACTATTGCGTCTTCAGATCAATCAATTAGAGAAGGACAAAGATGTTGTTGCTCAAGCACAAGCAATTGAGACAATACAGACGTTACCACATTTATCATTTGCTGTTGTGAATGGTTTGAACAACTTCCTCATAGATTCTAAGGTTTTTATTTTCTATTTCTGGAAATCTCACACTAAATCTTGGATATGACCATCTCGTGGAATGCTGTAGTAAAATTTTGTTTTCTGATTTGCAGGCCTTTTGGCGAGTTAGAATTGATGCAGCATTTGCATTGACTGATACAGCATCTGAGGTACTGTTCAATTACTGCACAGTGTGGTTATTATTGACTTCAAAATCACGTCTTTATCTGTATCTTTAATTATTAACACAACTTTTCTTCATCCAAGGCATCAAAAGTTATATTGTTTTTTTTTTGTAAGAATATATTTTATCTTCATAATCTATGTCCTATTTTTTAATGGCAATTGTATTAAATATGATAGTTGAATAATGTTAAGAAATGATCTATGATACTCAATCTGACAGTTAAAAGCTATAAGAATTTAGGAACACAGGAAAATCTGTAGCATAAACGTTTTTGATAATCTTATCTTATGGTAGATGGTGCGAGTAAAATTTTATTTGTTTGTTTGGGGAGAAAAGGTGTGTAATAGTTATTTTTTGCATATTGTGTTTGATAACATCCATTTTCAGGATAGTGACACTGCTAGTCTACAGAGCCTCATAAAATATTATAAGAGTCGGAGGTTTGATGCGAACACTGGACTGCCTAAGTAAGTTGTTTTTTTTGTAGCAGAATCTTGGTTAAGTTACAGTAGTTGTACCAGATTATAATTTTCTGTTCATTGATAATATCAGGCCAAATGATTTCCGCAACTTTGCTGAATATTTTGTTCTTGAGGTAATGTACTGGGGTAGGATGTGTTGTAATGTAGTGCCATGATGTATTTATTTTAGTTCTTTTATTTCGAATTTGCCTAGGGTCTAAAACTTTATTAAACACTATTGATGGACTTAGCTCTGTTTATGGCACCTCAAGGCATGGGGGAGAGCGTAAGTGGTCCTGCTCTTACTAGAAATATGGAAGGACCAAAAACAAAAAAGAAGTTCTGTCCTAGCTTACACATGCCTTCTTTTTATGGTGGAAGAATAATCAGTTGCCTGCTTTTGCAATAGCTAGTGGCTTCTACACTTAATAATATAGTTTGAGTTTTGTTTCTCTTTCTAATCCAAATGAGAGAATGTTCTAACCAAATCATACCATATTGCAGGTGTCTGTAAGTTATCATATTTGGTGATTATAGGAGGAGAAATATGAAGACTTTGTTCACTCTAATAGTTTCAATATCTCTTTACGGATGGAATTTTCAATGTCTACTTTTTGAGTTCATTCTCTTTTGTGAATAACCGATGTGGTTCTAGATTTTAAATATGAAAAAACTTATTTTCATTATTTTTAAAGGCTTAATCAGGTTCAGTTTTATCGTACTTTTTCTATTATGGTGCTTTTATATATGATTTACAATGCTACTTGTTCCTGTGATAAATTCATTCTATATTTTAAAATACCATTTAAGAGCTTAAACTCATGTTGATGAACCTAATCCACGCAAACTTTTTACGCGGTGGGAACATGTTGCATCTCGGGATTCTGTTTGGTTTAACTTAAAAAGAAGTGTTTTCTTTTGTGCTTTACTCACAGGCCATTTTAGGAAGGGACTTGATTGAATTCATATTTTCTCTTCTTTGCTTGCATAATTACAGGCCATCCCGCATGCTGTTGCTATGATTAGGGGCGCTAATAAGAAGAGCCCAAGAGAAGCTGTTGAATTTATATTGCAACTCTTAAAGGTAGAATTTTTTATTAGATGATCGCTCAATAGGCATTATACAACAGTTACAGTTACGGATGAACAATGCAATTCATTATTTTTAATTTTCTCTCACCTTTCTTTTGCTATCCACATATCTGACAATTTCATCCTTAGCTTAGTAGGGGAAGAGGGTGGGGTAATATTGGCTTAATTCTTGGTAACTTAGTTTTCTTTTTTTATTTGAATACTTGTTGTAATTAAATATGTAACTATATTTAACTAAATGAGGTTGGTTGGACTTATTTTTTTTCCTTTAGAAAAATTAAGATCGAAAAGAACTAATATTTTCTGAAGTAGTTGATGGGAAAAGCACCCAAAAGCAACAGACAGTAATTAAGCTATTGCTGTTAAAGAACCTTTGCATATTATTTCAACATCAATTTATTAACTCTCAGTTAAGTATATTTTCCGCAAAATTAATATTTTCTTGTGTCAGTTCTAAAATAATTTCTCAATGAAAAACATGATTTTCTGAAGTAGTGTGATGGTAAAATAATTTATCGCCATCAAAATATTTATGTTATTGAAATAATAGTTTAGTAAAATCCTTTATTCCTCGCCTCAGGAAAAAGTTCATTTCAATTTTACTTTCTAATTTAGTATTATTGGTGGTATATATTTTGACACACTTATTATAATTTGACAGTATAATGACAACAGTGGGAACTCTTACTCTGATGTATACTGGCTGGGAGCATTAGTCCAATCAATTGGGGAACTTGAGTTTGGGCAACAGGTTTTCCGAATTACTTTGATGCATGTTTTACATTTTTACAATGTCAATTAGTTCGTCAATCCCTGAATCTTTCTTATGTAGGAATCCACTTGTGCCATATGTTTTTCATTATTCACCTCGTCAGATTATGCTAGGATTAGAATCACGTCACCTTAATCAGTTAAAGATCGGTATTTTTAGTCAAGGAAAGTCTTAAGCATCCTATTGTAAATTGGAAAGATTACAACATCAAGTTTTGGATAAACAATTAGTTCTTGGTATCATTGAATATTTCTCTTTTTTTAAAAACACATAATATATGGTGGAGATAAGGATCCAAGCATATAATTTCCTTTAATAATTTTCTAATGCCTGTGTGACTTTCATCGAACTATATTCTCTTTTGTCACTCTCTGGTCAAGTGGACGACAAGATGGTGGGCAGGGCATCTGCTACACTATTTTCTCAAAATCTGTCATTCTTGGATGTTGATGAAATGGGGTTTCTTGTTTTTAATACCTCTTTAATGTACCTTGGATTTAGGTTTTGCTTATCAGATCTTTAATTTGTGCAGAGTATTATGTTTTTGGCATCACTTCTGAAGCGCATTGATAGGATTTTGCAATTTGAGAGGTTTTTTTTAACTTGTCAATGTTTGAACAGCATCCGTTGTATTTAAAGATCTGGATATGTAAATGTCTAAAATGGTATTTGACAGACTGATGCCTAGCCACAATGGGATCTTGACCGTTAGTTGCATTCAAACCTTGACGCAGATTGCACTTAAGCTATCAGGATTTCTTCCTCTTGTGAGTCTTATTTTGTATTTCCAGCGAGAAATGTTCTTGTATTGATAAGCATTAATAGTAACAGTCAAATAGGCAACAACTATGATCTAAAGAAAAAGTAATTCAATTAAAACTACAATGAAGGAATACGTGGAGCACAGGTATTTTGGGAAGCCTGCGAGTTATCCCTAGTCTGAAAATTCACATAATCCACTGCATTCCCCTCTCCTCCTTACAACAGAATACAAACTACCAGAAAATAACAATCTCCAAACGACCCTCCAGCCCTCTTAGCGATGGCTGCAGCCCTTTTAACCTCTGTACTGACTTTTGTTGGGTCTCAAAGGTAGGCCTCTTTCAACTGGAATAAGTCACTTTAACCAGGGCCTGTCCAACTACAACTAAACTACATTAAGGAAAAAAAACAATTTAGTAAACTAGTGTAACCCTCTGCTACAAGAAGGATATGTAAAAATAACAAAAGAGAAAATTACAAAATGATTTTTGTTTCTCTGATCCAGCCATTAAAACACTTATTGCATCCATAATGTTTGAGACTTCATGCAGGATCGTGTGTTTGAACTGATAAGACCTTATCGGAAATCTAATTCTTTATGGCAAGTACGAATAGAAGCTAGCAAAGCACTCCTTGAACTTGAATTGTACTCTAAAGGCATTGATGGAGCAATATTGTTGTTTGGAAAATATTTGGAAGAGGAGACGTCAAGGAGAGGTGACTTGCCTTTCTGCATCTCTTTTAATGTGAAATAGTTTGTCTTGAATTTCTATATTTACCAGTGTGAATGCCTGGATCTCAGGGCAGGTGAAATTGGCTGTATATGTCATGCAGTTATGCCAAATGAGTCATGTACCTGATTCGAGCAATTTCATTCAGAGTGAAACTCTTGTGGCTTTACTTCGACTACTTGAAAGCAATATAGCATTCAATAATGTCTATCTTCGACATTACTTGTTTTGCATTTTACAAGTTCTTGCAGGGAGGTACATTCCATTTTACATTTATCTCTTTTTATTATTTCAAGTGGTCGCTGATCTCTTCTCAAGGAGCGGTATGTCCTCCTATTTGTTATTAGTTCTTATTATGCATGTTTCATTTCATCTAACTTTCAGTTGAGTTCTTACAATGTCTGTTTTTCATCTAGCTCTTAGTTTAGTTCTTACTATCCATGTTTCGTCTTGCTCTTGGTTCATTTCTTCTCAGTGTGCATGTCTCACCTAGCTCTTAGTTCAGTATGGTAGAACGTGGGTTTCCAAAACCCGAGGTTGTAGGTTCAAATCCTACAGAGCACGAATCTAGTTTGATTGCTTTTCAATAGGGAAAGAAGGTAGTTAGCGGGAGTCCAGATGTGTTTTTGGTATACCATAGATATGGATTTCTTTTTCATTCTTCAAATTTCGATCTTGTTTTGGACTTTTTGTGTTGCGAAATTGTTCAAATGTGATACATTTTCCTTTGAAAACGTGTTGAACCCAGCAGACTGACAATGTTCTAGTTTTTGCATATTATAAAAAATTACTAGTACACTTGCTGACTTACTGAAAGCTTGTTTCTGTTTTGAACATTCAGTTACTCTCTCTCTCTCATCATTGAAGCTGTTTGTTATTTGTTAGGCCTCCGACACTCTATGGAGTACCCAGACATCATAGACCATTACAAGCGGGTGACACGGAAACTGGCAGCGAACAGAAGAAAACTTTTACAGCTCTTGTTTCTGAGACTAATCAACTAGAGATATCTGCTTTAGTTCCTAATCCACCGGAACCACTCGAGTTCTCAAGCCTCAATCCGTCTGAAGCTTTGGGTGTTTTAGAACCTTGCAAAGAAGTACTCCCCATTCAAGAAGTCTGTAAAGAAGAACAATCTTTTCTGGAACCCTCAAAAGAAGCACCATCTTTTATAGACGACGCTATCACTATTCCAGAAACTGCAAACATAGAGCTGATTTTACCCGAAGATCTGAAAGAAGCGCTGCCCTTACCTGAAGCATCTGTAGAAGCATCAGATGTTCCAGAAGCTTCTAAAGAAGCCACAGTTACCGTCAGCCAAGGAAGACGAAAACCAATTTTTAAGATTAAAGTAAGATCATCTACATACGCCGGTGGAGCACCACAGGGGACTAACGCTCAGGCCGGCAATCCAGTAATTGAACTTGGACAGAGCAGTTCTGTTTCTGTAGATGCACCCCAAAGAAATTTTACAGAGACAGTAAGTGGTAGCAATCAGCACTTAGAGGAAGATAACTCGTGTCATAATCTTGAGTCTAGAATGACAGCCAGTATTGGAAGTGCTAAGATTCCTAGCGATGGTGATGAGCTCCAGAAGGAATTGCAGTGTACGGCCGATTCTAACAGAGCCTTGGCATTGCCCAATCCTTCATCTTCTAGCATCATCCAAGACAACAACATAGAATTGGGCCCGCAAAAGTATGCGAGTCTTCAAACTCTTTCGACCGGAAAATACGATCTGGACGGTGGTTCTTTTGCCACAGTGGATTCTCCAGTGCGAGGGAAGAAAGAGAAGAAGAGAGACAAAGAAAAGAAGCGGAGTCGAGGAGAACATAAAGAGCAGCGCGATGATCCTGCATACTTGGAGCACAAACGGTTGAAGAAAGAAAAGAAGCAGAGGAAGAAAGAGATGGCGAAACTTATGAAAAGCGACGCAAATCTATCTTCGGCCGTCAAAAAAGAGGAACCCGAAATTACCTCTTCGGCAGTGAATGCCCATGATAAACTAGAGAGGCCTGTGGTTAAATTGGTTGCTGCTCCACCAAAACCAAGCGAGCCGAGTCGATCTAAAGCTATTGGAGCTGACACTGGACCAGAGCCGTCGTCACAAGGTACGCCTGCTGCTCCGAAAATTCGATTAAAAATAAAAACAAGAACGATTAATTGACCATGGTATATTTTCTTAGATCTCATCGTTCTATAAGTTCTAGATTGTGAGAAGTGTAACCCGGAATTTATAATGAAATGTTTTAATTGTCATGAATAATTATTTAAGTTTGTCGTCAACCTTTTCTTCTCTTTTAACTTCCAAAAATAAATGTCAATCTGTATTAAAAATAGTAAATTGTTTTTGCCTGCAGAGTAAGTTTGAGTTTGTCATATTAAGCTAGGCTCGTTCATTCTGGCGAACCCTCGCTCGCTTCTTCTCTTCTCTCACTGAAACTGTATTCTCCAGCGTCTCTCTCCGGCTCCTCTCTTTACAAGCAGCTTGAGTCTTCAGTGCAAGCGGCGACGTCAACTGGCTTCAGTGCATTAGTGCAAGCCTTGTGTCAACTGTTACGAACAGGCGGAAGAAATTTACGATCCAAATTCTTCTTCTTACTCTTCGCTTTCCTGTGACTCTCCTCAATGCCGGGCTCTGGAAGTCTCCGATTGCCTCAACAGCACCTGCGCCTACCAGATTTCAAACGAGGAAGGCTCTTTGTTGCATGTAATCCAAGTAGTGGAAGTAGTTTTTCCTTAGTGGTAACCGGAAGTTAATTTTCATTTAGTGGTAAATGGAAGTTAACGGAAGTTTGTCTTAGTGGTGTAAGTGGTAGGAGTTTTATTTTAGTGGTCAAAAGAAGTTAGTGTTAGTGGTAGATGAAAGTAGTGGATAATGGAAGATGAAACTTCCAAGTCATGGGTAATGGGGAGTTACATTGCTAGGTCTATATAAAGGGTGTAAGGGCATTTGAAATTTGCAATCCAAGAAGTTGTTTTTTCTCTCAAAGTCTCATTTTCCATTCGCTCTTGTTTTTGTGATTTCTCGGCGAGCTGCCTCCGGCAACATATTTTGGAGCTCTAGCGAACAACATTTGGTATCAGAGCGAGGTCGTTTTATGCCAAAATATCCGAGATACGGGCCGATGGCACTCAACACACAACAAGAGGCAATAGACGGTGGCATCGTGTCGTTCAAATGTCCACTCTTGACGTCGACAAATTATACAACATGGGCGATCAAAATGGAGGCGATTATGGATGCACAGGGAATCTGGGAAGCCGTTGAATTTGGCGAGATTGCAGACATAAGGAAAGGTAAAGCAGCTCGTGCTTTTATTTTTCAAGCCCTCCCGGAAGATATTCTTTTACAGGTAGCTCAAAAGAAGACGGCCAAGGAAGTGTGGGACGCTTTAAAGATGCGACATCTAGGTGTCGATCG
>QAOC01018440.1:532498-542670 GCA_003255005.1 Begonia fuchsioides
AGAGAGAGAGAGAGAGAGAGAGAGAGAGAGAGAGAGAGAGAGAGGGCCAACGGGGTTTGAAAGTTCGAAGTTTGAACGAAGACAGAGGTGTAGACGTGATCTAAGACGCACAATGGACGACATGTTGTCTTCTTTTTTAATTTAATAAAAATTAAATTTATATTTTTCAGTTTATGCGATTCTCTCTCTTATTCATTCCATTTAACTATATTTAAACTTTCTTTCACGCCCACACGGCCCCACCGTTCCCGCTTTTTTATTTTTAGTTTAATTTCTAGAAAAATCTAATCAAAATAATTCGTCCAGATCATATTGGCCACGAAATTCCAAGCTGGCGTCAACGTTTTCTGTTACTGCCCCGATCTGCCACCTGGAAACTAGTTGCCACGTGGCCCTCTTCTCATCCCTGTATCGTACGGCACAACTAATAGACCGGATCGTCCGGTTGCCGCTGCTCTATGAAATAGGGGACCCATCACGTGAGCGAGATAATTGAAATCACCAGCGCTGTCGGTCACCGTTGATTTGCTTTTCCCCAAGGACTTTAATGCCCACAAAAGATCATCGGAATTCCTCTTATGCCATTGGCGTTGATTATTGGTTCGGTCTGTTTGGTTTCGTGGACTGTTCTAGACCAGACATGGGGTGGGATATGATTCTGTCCAGGGACCACACCTCTTGAATAATATTTAAATTTTGAATTTTTACAATTTGATCCCTACTTTCGACTTTCGAGGACCCCGAAATATTCATACCCACTACCTTAGTCGTGATGATATTTTATAATTGATGCCTTGTTCCGTTACCTCGAGACCACACGTGACAAGCATTATTAGCCATGGACATCTTGTGACAGGAACAATAAATAAATAAATTATTAGGAAAAAATAAAAACTTTTTCAAAAGCCATTCAAGCGACCTAGTAAGTTAGAGATCATTAAATTCGCTTATTATTTTTTTAATTCGGTCCGAAATGAACAAGGCACCGATCTCAACTCAAACACCATGTTGTTGATGCTAGTTTCTTGTACTCTCAGTATAATATGTCGGTTTGGTCTCAATTCAACGAATATTTATTTTAGAATAAATGATTTTCATTATCTCGATCATTCTAGAATCATTCATCTTCACTCACAAGAGTTGTGGCATAACGATCGATACAAACTCGGGATGTAAAGACGCGATGCCTATGTCTCGTGTAGTTGCTGATTCTGATTTCTTCATCGATGCGGAACGATTCAAAATAAATGAATGGTGAATGCTCAACTCATATTCGGCTGATAGCTATTACCCCATGCCATAATTATATCCACGTGTCAATATTTTATTGGTTGACTGATAAATTCCAAATATCAAAAAAAATGTAGCTTAGAAAAGTTATTATCAAGGTTTTTTTCAAGTTAATTATACCAATTTTGGAAAAAATACTTTATATTATTAATATCAATAATAGCCCAATGACACGAGATTAGGGGTGGGCATCAGATCGGATCAAATCGATCTGATCCGATTTCTGTAAATCTGATAATTTATCGGATTATCGGATCCGATCCGATTAGCGTTGAAAACTCAAAACACCCGAATCTGAATCCGATCCGAATCCGACAGATCCGATCGGATCGGATCGGATCAGATCCGATAAATTGACAAAAAAAAACTTCCCCCGATAATCCATCTAATGCAGTGCAAGAGCAAGCTTTCGTTAGCAAAAGTTGATTGTGAGTTTTGGAAACTGAAATTCGACAAAAATATGCAGTGATTGAATAAGAAATCTGACAGATTAAAAAAAAATACATGCTTTCAAATTAAAAAAAAAAGAAAGAAATTTATACCTCGACGGAGCAGCAGAGCGATGAGGTTAGGGTCGTCTGCGTTCGGAGTTCGTTCAGGGTCGGTGACTCGGAGGCCTACGCTGAGCTGAGCGTTCGTCGGCATTGGACGATTGAGTTAGGGTCGGAGACTCCGAATCGATCAGATGAAGATCGATTGAAGACATTCAGAGACTCGGGGTTCAGAATCGGAGTTATTAAAAATATCACAATCCGACAACAATCCAAAAATCGGATTGATTTTTTCATAACTTTACCGATTACCTTATCTGATCTGATCCAATCCGATCGGATCGAATCAGATCGTCGGGTTGGGTAGGATTTGCCCACCTCTACACGAGATCGTGCACCATTGACATCCTTCTTATATATATAAAATTTCTAATGTATGTATCTAATTATTTGTCAGTATTTTAAAGGTATGATTTTCAAGTAGCAAATTGAGCGAATTTATAGTTGAGTTCAGGCGTATGAATCGGGAGGAGTGCGTCCATAGTCCGAGGAGTCTTAAAACAATTTTGATTGAAACTCGGTTCTTTTTTCGTCTATTTCATCGAAACTCATGCCGGATTTTAACATTTATGCTTTAATTAAGGAATTTAGTCAACTTAAAGATTAATATTACAAGCGTCATGTTGAGGATAAACTAAAGTTTAATACATTCTCAACCAGCAACAAAAAGAGCAAAAACAAAAGGAGACATACTTGCCAAGCTTCAAATGTACATATAATACTTGTCAGGTTCCAAGTTCATGCCAAACGGCAGAATTGGTCATTTAATTCTGCATCTTCACTCCACCATCATCTGCATCTCTCCTCTCTACACCCCCTGCTCGGGATCTGCATTTAAATCCAGCATCCCTGCCCTGCTCTTGATCTTCTTCTCCTCCTCCTCCCAGATCTCTTCCACGTGTTTCTCTATCTTCCCTTGATCACCAGCTTCTTCTTCTTTGTCGTCCAAACCTTGCTCCTCAGCCATGGCGGCCGAGCTCCATTTCCGAGAGATCAACGACCTACTCTTTACCCCTCCAAAATACTCCATAGCCACTTGCATCCTCTTCAATATTCTGAAAAACTCGTCCACTTCCTCATCCGTCGGATCCTCCTCCTTTTTCTTCTCATTCTTCATCTTCATCTTCTTCTTCTCCCCGTCTCTCGTCTCTTCCTTCACTAACCTTTTTCTTTTCTCTCTCTCCATTTTCACAGACAAAGAGAAACTCAGAAGCACCCTCTCCTTCTCTTTCTACTGCTTCTCTGCCATCTTGCTAGAAAATAAGAGGAAACCCTGACCTCTGAAATTTCACCACCAAGTTTTTCTTCCATTGCAGTCAAGAAAATTGGGGGAGAAAAGTGGGAGCTTTCGTGCCACTGTTCAATGGCATCTCCGCTATAGACCGTTAGATACTGATACTTTAAGCCGTTGGATTATTATGACATCATCTAGAGTTGGTGAGATTACGTCATTCCTATACGTAAGTTAATATTGTTCCAACAGTAATAGATGGATCAAACGCGGGCTATATAGTAAATTCATTTGCAGGCCCAATTTCTATTATCCATAGCCGGCCCAATTTCTATTATCCATTGTCGGCCCAATTTTTGGGGATGTTACATAAAACCAACTAAAATAATTGAAACAATAATTCCATGTTAAAATTATGATGGGCACCACAATCTCCAAACTATTTAATTTGTGCTTGTATCAAAAAGACGAAATCTCTCGCCCCCAGGGCTCCCACCCCTCGGCCCGACAGAATTTGTGAGGGAGTTAAATCACGGTGACTCAGCGGCCCAGAGATAGAAGGTCATGACCTAGCACCGCAAGGAACGACCTCAAACCATTGTGAGAATTTAAGCTCCCAAACTGCGGTGGAGCAGGCTCGAACCGTGGCGCTTGTACCAAATCTATCATCTTTGAACCAACTGAGCTAAGCATGTGCGGGCTAAAACTATTTAATTTGTGCTTAGTTTCTCGTCCTGTGGCAGCCAATTTCTCGTCCGGTATCGAGCATAAGCACCTTTAACGACCAATTCATAGGACTAAATGACTCGAGCAAAAAAAAGGCTTCTTTTTATCCCGCAGTATCATTTAATCTATATTGTTTATTATTTATTTTTTGACTAGTGCTAATTTAAAATATATTTTTACGTGCAAAATAATAAGCAGTCTAATTAAATTCTAATTTATTTATTATATCAAAATAATAAGCATTCCCGTGTTTTTCTCCTTCGTCTGTCGTTTCGTTCGCTATAATTTACCTTGATTCAAACAATTTCATCGAGGCTCTCAATTTCAATCTTGATTTAGAACATATAACTCAATTACAAGAAAATAAAAATATAAACGGTGAAGTGTCTGCCAAAATTATATCAAAGTTCAAGGCGTTATTTGATAAAAGAACGGTCCAATGCATCCTCTACATAAAACACTTATATTGGTTTTTTTCTTAGTTTGTTTCGATTTTATCTCGACTCATGTATATCTAATTTGAATAAAAAAACATCCTTAAAAATTAAAAAAAAACATTTTTAAATTGTTTAAATAGAATCTAGCCATCAATGGAATAAAAATAATAATATTCCTTTATTTTCATTAATTAAATTAATACATTGTTTTTGGAATAAAAATGTAAGTCAAGAAACTTAAAAGCCTTGACTTGGGAAAAATTGATTAAACTTAAATCGGACAAATCAAAAGTTGGCACGTCGAACACACAAAAAAGCCAATGACATTTATACCCTTATAACGCTTGCGGCGAAACGAAAAAATCAAGCGAGTGAAGATGGCGAATATAAACCAGGGGGAAATATGGGACCCACTTGGATTCTTACACGACCTCGCTGCGCTTCTGCTTAAAATCCGCCCCTTGAGATTCTTTCTTCATCTCAGTCTCTTGAATTATATAGAAGTTGGAAATCAAAGTCGAAGAGAGTGCAGGGGAGGAAAGAGATAGAGACAAAAATTCTCCGCCGAGAGAGAGAGAAACGGAAGGTTTGTGTTCTGGGTAAGTTTCCAATCATGTCAGCGTCGTTTATTTTTCTGATTTGGGCTTCCAAATGCACTTTAGGAAATGTTTTCTGTGTATATTTTGTGGGGTTGATTGTCGAATTCGTTTGATTTTTTCTGGGTTTCTTTTTCTCTCTTATTTGCTGGATTTCACTCTATTTGATGATCCCCGGTGTTCTTGCAGTTTGGGGTTTATTGTGGGGGTTTTCTATATTCCTCGTCGCCGCGTAAGGAAGAATTAAACGGAAAAATTTATGTCGTCTGAGTTTGATCTGTCTAGGAGAGCTCTGAAGCAGCTCTGGATTTGTTCTCTACTCTTTAATCTCCTCGTGTTCTCCACCTTTTGCATGCGATTTTGGTTCCCGATTCGGAGCCGCCAACAGTTTTCATCTCCATTATCTATGCGATTCGGATCAAAACGGTTAGCGGGCCTTGCTTTATTTATGATTTTAGTCTGTTTTTTTTTTATGTAACACCATTTATTTAATGCGTTTTTTTAGTATGTTTGTTCTCTGGGTTTGTCTGACGACGTGCCTGTTGTTTAATGCAGGATTTTTTCTGGATCAAAGGAGATTGGAAATTGTCATAGAACACATATATTCTACTTAATTTTGGCGATTTTCAGCTAGAGGGTTTTGCAATTGTCGTGAGATTTAAGGATTTCATACTGAAGATATCTAATATCAATTGGCTAAAGCTGAAGATTGTCTTTAGTTTATTGTTTTTCTGGTTTTGGGTTGAAGCAAGTTGACTTAAAATGCCAGGCCTTCCAGTGGAGATTGGTAGT
The DNA here is from genome assembly GCA_003255005.1 of Begonia fuchsioides. NCBI lineage: Eukaryota > Viridiplantae > Streptophyta > Magnoliopsida > Cucurbitales > Begoniaceae > Begonia > Begonia fuchsioides. The sequence goes on from QAOC01018440.1 coordinate 538,122, forward strand.
GAAGATATATGTGGTGAAACAGAGGAGAAAATCAAAATAAAGAGACGAGCAAAGCCTAATTCAGTGAAGAAAATACGAATAACATTACAAGATCCGAATGCTACTGATTCTTCGAGTGATGAAGACAAAGAAAGCAATAAGAGTCAAAGGGTCGATCGAAAACTATTCGTTAGAGAGATTGTGATTCCATATTTGCCGACCGAACCGCAAGACGAGTACTCTTCACTGCCCATGAGCAGCAGTGGAGAGACAAAAGTAGTCATTTCGGAACTCGAACAGAGAGAGAACAAGAATCAAAGATCATCCTCGATTTATAAAGGTGTTCGAAGGAGAAAATGGGGAAAGTATGCTGCGGAGATTAAGGATCCGTTTAAGGGTCGGAGATTATGGCTCGGTACTTATAACACGGCCGAGGAGGCTGCTCATGCCTACCAGAAAAAGAAGCGCGAGTTTGAAACTATGCAGGCCTCTCGAAAAAACACAGATGACCGATTGGAAATGGTTGATTCGAACATTGAGTTAGAAAAAGATGAAAATGAGTATTATTGTTCTTCGGCATTAGTTGTAGAGTCGACTGAGATTATTGTCGGTAAGGGGACTGAAAATTCGAGCAAGGTCGAGCAAAATGTCGCTTGTCCGGGAGTTAAGGAAGAAAATTCGAATTGTGTGTACGAGGATGAGCTAATGGCAATGAGTTTATTGGAGGATATAGAAATTCCAACGCTGGATGATTGCTTCTGCTCTAATGATTTCGATCTCGATCTGGATTTTGGAGACGATTTTCCGGTCTGCGACGGAGAAATGGATGGGTTTTTCGATCTTCCGGGGCAGGACATTGATTTTGACGAGTTCCGTTGGATTGATGAAACATTGAACATTAAGTTAATTTAATTCATGAAATTGAATTGCATGTCGAGGATCCAACGAGAGTTCTCGGATTTTTCTGTGCTCTTCAAGCCGTCCAAGATTTTTCAACTCTCGTCCTCTTTTTTGATGATCAAATGCATTGTTTGATCGATTAGCCTCTGCAAATCTAAACCGTCTGGTCTAATCTGTTTGTGTAAATCTTTTTTGTTTAATTGATGCTCCTAGAATCATGTTATACTAACAAATTTTGTTACAATTATCAATTGGTCACCATTGTGTTTGTTATTAATCATTGACCTTAAAATCGTTTTGCAATTGCCAATTAAATTGAACTATGATACCAAATAACATATTTCAAGAAATATTAGAAATTTAAATTTTCAACATAAATATTAGAAACAAAATTCACAAAATTCAAGTGCATAAAATAAAAAGGTCTTCCTTTATTACACAAAATTCACGATTAGAGAGAGAGAGAGTTAGTGAGAGAATCAATGTGTGATAGTTTCTTGTGACAATAAGTACGAGTCTTCTATTTTTAGATTATTGAGTCACCGTAATTTAAGTATCTCACAAACTGTCAGATTAAAAGATGAGACAGGGCGAGCGAATCGCCTTTGGAATCAAGAGTGTTAGTGAGAGAAGTGTGGGTCCCATTTCAAGCCCATCTTTTTGGAAAATAGAATGACCGTGAAAAATTCAACCAATCATCACTCGGAGATAACATGACGTGGGCCCCCCTCCTCAACTGGATCTGTCACCGACTTCTAAACTTTCGATCAACGGCTGGGATTCAGTTCAAAAGGTCATTCATCCAACGGCTCCCATCGAATCTCCGACGTCCTGCATGGCTTTCGACAAGAACGCCTTCACGTCGAGCATCAAAAGCTCATTTTTTAAGATTCCATCCATTAACTCTATAGACGGAAGTTATGGTAATCTCACTTAAAATTTAGGGTTTAGATTAAGATTAAATGGGGAGCCAATAATTCAGTGGGTATGGCCACTCTATAAATACTAGCAAATGATCGGTTCTCGACCCCTCTCTCTCTAAGCCTTGGGCTTTCTTTCGGTTTGATGTGAGAGAGCTCCATGACCGTGGAGAAGAAAGCTCCGGTTTCAAACCATGGAGTTCTCGGAGGAAGAACTGCTCCATCTTGCGACAACTGTTTATCCAACAAAGCCAGTTGGTTTTGCGTATCCGATGATGCTTTTTTCTGCCATGGAGGCGATGCTTTAGTTCACTCGGCCAACCAGTTATCGCGCAGACATGAAAGAATTCGCCTTCTACCTGCTTCATCCACGGCGGTTCGTACATCCATGGCTACGATTCAAAGCTCTCACCCTTATTCTATTCGTGGGTTTTCTCGCAGAACGACAATGGCGAAAGAGAAAATGAAAACTTCAAAAGGGAAGGAGAGAGAAATCGCGGAAATTTCTTATCCAGCTGTTTCTCTTGTTTCAGAAATGGGAGGCGACGAGGCTCTTGGTGATGAAGATGTACAGAATTTTTTTGTATCCGAAGAATTCGATGATTTTACTTCAAGCTTTCTGCCTTCGGAACTGGATCTTGCTGATTTCGTCGCAGACGTTGAGAGCTTGCTCGAGGAAGACACGGGGGATTTTCAATTCAGAAATGAAATAAGAAGCGTGAAGAAGGAAGAAGAAAAGGAAACTAATAAAAATGACCATATTCAACCAGGTTTAGATTTCAGAATCACCGGAGAAGACGAGGTACCGGAGGAGAAGCTGTTATCGGTGGCCAATCAAACAGTAGGGAAAGATGGAAATGGAGACACACACAGATGGAGGCAAAAATATCTGAGGTTAAATTACGAAGAGATTATTTCAGCTTGGGAATTGGGATGGAGACTGCTCTCTCTGGAACACCGGTGGCCGGCCGGAGCTCAGTTTCCACGACTGCTCTCCGGCTAAATATCTGGTCCGTCTTCCTTTTACTTCTCATAGACCTATTACTTTCAGTTTAATCTATTTTCTGAGCTTGGAACGAATGAAAATTGTTTTACAGGGTTTGAAGGCGGGGGAGGAGGATCTCCGGGCGTGGCAGAGAGCGGGAGGATATTCCGGTGGGGGAGGAGGAAGGGACGGAGAAAGGGAGGCGAGAGGTTAAATACTTGATTAAATACGATGAATGTATTACAGAGCTATAACCGACAAAATAGCAATCCAAAACTGACTCAATCATGGCCACACTTAAAGAGATAATCGATAAAGCAAAGAAATCTTACATTCGCGACGCTACATATCGGCGAAAAAATTGTCTGAATTGCCCAAACCAGATGTTTTACTTGGATTCTTCCTCTTGATCCCTGCATTAGTGTGAAGTTAGAACACTGCCACGTGTTTCAAGCCTGAATTGGCCAGCAGTGGAGCCGGAGTTCACCTGAGTTTCTCTCTGAAGGATCTGTATCGACATCCATCTCATTACTCTTGCTATCCACCATTGCGGCCTCCTCATTATTCGCATTTGTCTCAGGAGCTTGCAAAATATTATTCAAGTCCCATAACTAAAACAAGAATCCAGAGTTTACATCAACAATTCTCAAGCATAATAATGACTGGTGCAGAAGTTGAGTTCAAATCCACAATTTAAGATTGGAGGATTGCGCATGTTGCCAGTAGAAAAGGCAATTATCTTAAAGAGATGCATCATGAAACTAAGTATAAAATGATAGTAAGAGAAAGAGGGGCATGTTTTTCACACCTTCAACATGTTGTCATGTGCAATACTGCCAAGATATCTTTTATCATGCGAGAAAGCTACAAGATCCAAACACAATATTCAGCTGAAATTGTAATAAGCCTACAGGGGATGGATCCAATTAAGATGTAAAAACTAAATAGAAGGAGAAAACAGTCAGGACACAGAACTTAGTTTTAAGCATGAGGTAGAGCATTTTGTTCAGTTTTCAGAAAATGAAACATACTAATGTTGCCTAAATTTGCTTTCAGCATTTGGATTGATTATTAGATCCTATTAGCAAGGACAAAGAATGAGCATTACCAAGGCCTTCGACAGGATGGTCTGAGTGCTCTGCGATTGGTTGAATAATTCTGTTGGGCAATATGCCAACCAAACTATACAAACAAACATTTGAATAAGTTTAGCTTATCCAGAAAGAAAGACACGTGTACATAATGATAACTTCCAAAAAACCAAAATTCTCACTTGATCAGCCCGTTCTCTGATCCAGCAATGACCCTATCTTCATCAAGCTAGAGTATCCAAATACATAAAGTGTTAGTATAGATAACTTATTAAGAACTAAAAGCATCAGCAATTAAACAACACATTTACCTTGAGCAGACAATCAACCGACTTGGAATTGCTATAAATGAAGCGATCGCTGGAAAATAATAATAATAAAATATAAATACAGGAAATGTCATATAGACAAAAGAAATTTAGAATATCTATGATCTTTCATCCATAAATATACCTGTGGTTCTTGAAAAAGCCCCAAGAATACAACAACAGAGTCCCAGTTTGTGAGGCACATATGACTTTCCGACCATTCTGACAAACATAACCAAAACATGCATATGAAAAATTCAATTTTATGTCATTGACCAAAAATATAAACAAAAAAAAAATGAAGATAGATTCAATGAATTCCTTTGCTTAGGTGGATGGCCTAATTTGTTTCTTTCTATCAGCACT
>QAOC01018440.1:542967-877209 GCA_003255005.1 Begonia fuchsioides
ACAGAAACAAGCTATTGGTACCTGGTGGACAAGAGTTTCATAGAGTCAGACGCAACAGCCATGTCAGAGATGTACTCCTCTTGAACACGAAATGACCCAGAACAAGAACGTTCTCTCGTATCCCACACCTAATAAGTATACATTACACAATCAAATCAAATAGACAAACGAAGTAGTGCCTCCGTCCTTTTATTTGGGTAGAGAATCAAAATAAAGGGAGCAAGAAGAAACTTTTATATAGCCTTCGTCGTCTCCCGAAGCTATTGTAGATTCGTTTAAGGTGATCAATTTGTTAATTGCATTCCTGCACAGAAACACCATTGAAACATTTCTTTCCGTAAACATCAACAAAAAGAGTTTTTCTTTTCGTTTGTGAATTTCAAGAACATATCTACCTATGAGCACTCTCCATACGAGCAATTATAGCTCCTGTTTCCACGTCAGTCGCTAGAATTGAACAGTCTCGAGAACCTGTCACAATGGCTGATACAGAAAATTCAGGGTTCTCGCATCAAGTAGAAAAAAATGACCTCTCATGGATTACAAACAAACATCCTCACTGAACATACCACGCCCATCATTGATAAATCGAGCAGCTCTACAAGAATCACTGTGTGCATGAACTTCCAATAGCCTAACCCATTAGAGAATATTGCCCGTCAATTTTGCTCAAGATAAAAAAAAACAGCACAAAAAAAACAGAACGAAAAAAAGCCATCAAAGCTCCACCTTCGGGGTAAAGAATCTTCACTGTAGCCGTACCTGCAAAATAAAGAAATTTTACACAACAATCAGAAAGCCTCGTTAACAACTGAACTAATCAATACAATAAAGATAGACGTTTATACAAGTGAAGGTCTCCAGTGATGAGTCCGGCCGCAACAAGCGATCGTGATGGATGAAAATCGATGTCAAAAGCAATAACACCAAGGTCTATTTCCATCCCTTTATGCTGTTTTGAGCCAACAATTCTCCTTCCAGGTACTTCTTCAAAAAGAAAAGCAACCTTATCACAATCAATAAAAGAAAGAGCGCCGCATGAAATCACAGAGGCAGAGGCAGAGAGAGACAGGGGGAGGACGAAAAACCCTGCGAACTAAACCCAAAATTAGAGAGAGAGAGTCGCAGGAAATTACAATTTACAGAGGCAGAGGCACTAAGCAGAGAGAAGACGACGACGAAAAACCCTGAGAAGTGTGAACTAAACCCAGAGAGGGACAAAGCGATGTCGTTTTATTAGATTTTTTGAGGAAAATTAATTATACAATGCATGGAGATGCAGCCAATATATAATATAACGCAGAGTCTAATCAGCCATTAGCTTCTAATCGGACGATATACGATCTAGTTTCCGAATCGATCGGCGCACATCCATCTCGACTCGATAGCTAAGATGTCTCGTAACATTTCGAGAACCATCCAAAGACGATTTAATTTTGAAAAATACAATTTTCATTCGCATTGTAATTTATGAGAATTTTCACCCTTGTGTACTCTCTCCTAGAAGTTTTAGAGAGAGAGATGACAAAAAAAGATGGAGAATCACTCCCAACTGCGGGATTTTCCAGCGAAGGAAGGAGGGGAGTTAAGAATCTCCTGCCCAAGTTCCTTGATCTTGTTCACAAGAAGCATTTGCTCTGTTTCAAGCTGCAGCATATAATCTTCTTGCAGATCTTCCAGACTCGCGAGCTCACTCAACGCCGTCGATAGCCCTTCCAAATTCCTATCTTCTATCAACGTTTGAAACTTGTTCACTGTTTGTTTCATCTACAACAAAGCAAGCAACCCGGTTTTCGTTTCACCATGTCGATCAAATATGAACCATAGGAACACCGAGAATGAATCTTACCTGGTCTGAAATCTGATGTGCTTTGTCCAATGAAAACTCTGAATCCAGGCTGGCTCGGGACTCCAAACTTATTCTCTGCTCGAGCTCCGGAACTTTTCTCGTGATTCGAATGTGAAGCTCTCCCCTTTTGACCCCTTGCAGGGGTATCCACTTGTCGAAATTTTGGTTCGGAGGCAGACCTTGATACTCGACTACACAATCGCCGATGCTCGACGTAGGTAACAAGGCATTATGATCTTTTACGTGCAACACCAATGGACTACCGTCTTCCGGAAACTCTAAGGTTTGATTCCACTTAGGATTCAATGTTTTGTACATAACCTGGTAGATATGGTAAATGAAGATGTTTTCAAGCTCTGGCTCCATTGTAAATCATAATCTTAATTGTTTTTTTTAATGTTGTTGGGTTTGTGGAACACCTTAGTTCTTTTCTTCAAGTCTCCGTAGTGTACTCTGACATATGGATCGCTTGTTCCTCTAAGATCGGCCGCTACAAGGTCTCTTGCTTCGAGGAGAACGAGTTCTATCCATCGATTGCTTGAACCTAAACTCGAGCCGCCCTGAGACTGAAAGGAAGAGAAGAAAAATAACATATTTATTTGTAGTGAGAGCAAGAACAAAAACTAAGACAATGAGCGGGCCTCTCGAGAACTACAAGGGAATCAACTATTTTTTCTAGTATTGAGGTAGACAAACAAGTACTACTTTTAATAATTGACATACCTTTGATCCTTCATTGTCATCAGTACGAGCAGCTTCTATTTGAAGTCTTAATTCTCCCGATGATACGTTTTCAAGAGGGATCCAAACGTCCCTTATCGATCCTTCGGTCAATCCTTCTAAGTTGACGCGAGCACTGCCAATATTATCGTCTCCAAAAGTATCTTCGCTAAGGCATTTTATCTTGAGATATTCATCATCTCCGATTTCGTCAAATTCAAACTTCTGATTCCAGAATGGATTGAAAGAATGGGCTGTTCTTGTTCTTTGGAGAGCCTGAAATGAAGAGTTTTACCTTTAGTACAACTTGTCCAAGATTAACCACTGCAATTACTGAACCCCAAAAAGATACCTTTCCATACTGCAACTTAACATACGGGTTGCATTTTCCAGATTTAGAGACGAGATCCTTTCCTTCGACAAGCGATATATTAATTTTTCTCCCAGTTTTTGCCAATAATTTCGATGATTTGTAGAATGGTTTCTGCAATCCTCCTTGTGAATTGTTTGAGCTGTGTGAACCATCACTGAATTGCCATTCTTTTAAGACAAGCTTTACTGTCAACTGTAAATTATCAAAAAGTAAAAAATTAAATAAAATCACGCTAATTAATACGATAAGGGTTCATTCTAAATATCGATATTCAGAATTTGTAGTGATAAGATGGATTACAAAAAAAAAAAGCATGCAAAAATTTACATCTCCGGACTTGGCCCCTTCAAATGGAACAACCATTTCAACTTCTTTGCCACAAAACTCAACATGCTTGGCTATCACAGAACAGTCTGGTCCTATAGCCCAAAATGTTGTGGAATCATCTGCATCATACTTAACCTGTTTTTTTTATGAGAATGATAAATAATTAATACCAAGAGTTGCAGGAAAAAGAATATTAAGATCACAATTTAAAATACCTTAATCTCACAACTTGCGAGATAATCATACTTGACGTGATTTGGATTGCACTCATAAAGGTTGAATCGAAGAATTCCGGTGTTGCCATGCAAAATCATATTAAACGTCGAATCCCAAGTAGGATTTGAGCCAGATCGTCTGTCAGTTTTTCTGCTAAGTTTTTCTAACTCTACCTCAACAAATGTATACATTTCTTTTTCACCCAAGTTCCCAGACCCTTGGCTGTCGGATGAACCATTCATAGAATAACTATGAAGCTTACCCGATGGGCTTCCTCTCAAGCTACTTTTGAAAAGTTTATTGGCCGAAACAACTGTCACGTATATGATACCACCAACGGCTTTTTTTCTCAAATCTACGGCTGGCAAAGAGAAACAACGTCGATGGGGTTCAACCATTGTCTTGACTAAGGTATCGGTAAAAACTTTATCCTGAAGAAGAATAAAAAACACCAAGGAAATTACACTGATGAATTAAGAATATCGTGCTGTGACCATACGAAATTAGACCGTGGAAGCAAAAGTGCAGATTTTTTCGTTTAAAAAACAAGTAATGTTGTAAGAGAAGGCTTATATTTAAAAAAAGAATAATGCTAGATTTAGTTTCTTAGCATATTTTTTATTGTACATACTGAAATGTCAAACTGTGTATTGTTTAAATCTTTAATGTCATTAATTTATGATATTTGAATATGAAATATGATCTTGGAAGAAATGAGCGACATTCACCAGCCAGGAAGAAACGCCAGGAAGTTCTGTTGCGGGTAACGTTGGACTTCCGCCACTCCCAAAAGCGACTCCTATTCTTACATCGGGAATTGACATAAATGAATAAAGAATAGCTTTTCCATCCAAGATAGGCATCAAAAGAAGCTGCAATTTGCGACATATCGAACAAATCATCAACTATGATTTTTCACATAATCCCTTACACAAACAAACGGACTAAAATTAGAATTTTTTTACCTCGCCCTTTATGTGAAGACTGTTAATAACGATCCGTGCCGTTCCCATAAATGGTTTGGCCAGCTTAGCTAGTAAAAGAATGCTCATTTCATTGGTGTCCCAATCAAAACCCATTTGCATAATTTTCTGTTCAAAAACTTAGTTTTTAGACAAATAATGATAAGAAAAGAATCACCGCATTTGAAGCTTCAATTCTGAAGCATGGAGTAACACATGGAACTTCAATTCTCTAGTATCATATTTTTTGTACACTTCATGTTTCTCATTTCCTAATAGGGATGGCTCGTCAAATTAGAGATTTAATTTTTGGTGAAATATTTGAATAACTGTGACTAAAACTCTTTTATAGGCTTTTTCAAAACAAACATCAGAAATAATCAAACCTGATCACCAGAAGAGGACCATCTAGTTCCATTCAAACCCAAGCAAGGAGGGCATGAACCAAGAGAAAACTCCTGCAGTTTTACTTTTTCCTACATTAAGTATATATATTTATAAGATGCATGCAAAAACAAACATTATAGTTGATTCCAAAAAGAGGCAATCACTTACTATTAGCTTTGGTTTTCGGTGCTTTAACTGTTTCTGCACTAAGACAGAGCATGACAATCAGATTGATATCCCCGAAAAATTTATAATCCTCACTACATAATTACAAATAAAATCTGCTCTGAGGTTTTCTTGATTTTATGATTTACATGAAAAAATGAGGAATCGGTGATGATTTGGCTTATTACTAATACAATCTCTTGGCAGTCTAACAAAGTTCTCTCACCTCAACGATGGACGAAAATCTGTGTGAAAGTTTGGGGTTAAAGTGATTTGTCCAAACCTCCATGAAGAGCTTGTTCAACCATTCACAGGGCTCTAATGGAGTTGTCATCTGCAGAAATAAGACACGCATTGAAATGGACAAATTTTAAATCACGTATATTCAAGTTAAACCATGGATAGAATGTATGTACCGAGGAGTTTGCAATTATTCGCTTCCACTTTTTGTTCAAATCATCAACAACAATTTGACGTTGATATGTTCCATACTGAAGAAATAAACGCAGTCAGCCTCGCATAATATTTATGATAAATGAGATCTATGGAATCAAATTTTGAAAACTAGCACGAATCTGAAGCACAAAGGAACCACAATACCATTGCTAATGAAAAAAGAAAAAGCAAATGAAAGATAAGACAATATTTTATAGCATTCCTCCTGCATAAAAATCGCTACATGACCTGTCCTTAAACTTTGTAAGCAAAAACATTGAACAGTTGAACACCTCTGGATTGAACAGTTGAACCACAAGGGATGCACAATTCATGACAGAACTCAGCCCTCAACCTATAATTTACTAACGGATAAAAGGTTTGCATTATAAAATATAACTCTCCATTCGAGTGCAGAAACAATCTTTTCCAGTTGATAAGTAAAGACAGAAGTTATGTTTCAATTTCACCAAAAAAAAATGAAGGCTATTCATCTGTCCAAAGTGACAATGGCTGATGAAATTAAGGCATATAAAGAGCTTATAGAATTATATAGAGAGAAAACAAAGTCAAACTACATAAATGATGTTCGATCACACCCATGAAATTGGAGTCAACGTCAGCAATGAAATTCTAACTATATCAGAATGAGAAATTAACCTGTATCGTCGCCCAAATAGCCAAAGCAAGCGGAACCCAATTCGAAAAGGGGAAAATCCATCTCTCGAAACCCCAAGCAAGTAGAACCAGTGGAATGAGAAATGGGAAAAAAGGCTTTTCCGTCGTCAAATGGTTGAGAAACTCTATAGCCTCTTTTGCAATTAAAGCGCTCTTCCTATTTCCACCCCCTTTAACCATTTCGATCGACCCCAAGAAAATTACTCGTCTACGCGATTACAGACCTGAAACCCCAACAAAAATCTACTCCGCAAAAGAATATTCGCAAATAAACGAGAAGAAGAAAAAGGCAAAATCCAAACAAAATGTTTTACCAACATGAAAATTACGCCCACCGTCTTCAACCATTCAGATCAAATCCTCCATGTTCCGACCCTTCTCTATCCATAAGACAGCAGAGAATTCTGCTAAAACAACATTGGGTACTTCGGTGAAAGTGGGCGAAACTCGATTGCGAAAAAAGACGGAAAGAATTTACAGAAAACAAAACTCATCCCCAAGAATCAGACTCAGAGAGAAACAACTCCAAAGTCAGCGAAGAGGAGACAACTTCAGTCCCCAACGCAGACGCCGAACTACCGCATTTATACCAAGTTCCACCAAATCAATCCTTCTTCTCGTCGTATTAATCGACGGCCCCGATCCTTCCGGCTCTTGAATTCGTCAAAATTCCACCACTCAACGAAGATCAATGGCCGTTTGGGACCTGTCTTTTTAGCCGTCGATTTCAACTATTAGTTGACTCGTACAATCTGACGGTCATAATTTAAAATTCCATCTGACTGTTGTATTCACTGTCCACTCGAGAATTTCTAAGTTTCTTATTCGCTGCAAATGGCCATAAGCCGGCCTTTAGATTCCAGTTTCAGCCACGCGCCCTCCTGTGCATGTAGCTTCCGACATTCGAAAACTCGTTGACTTTTATTGACCGTTGAGATTTCTACAAAAATTTTCACGTAAATGAGAGATTTTATGCCAATTTGAAATTTTTTAGCAAACTTTATGAACTTATCATATAAATTTGTCGCACATCAATCTTTTCATCTCGATGCATACATATCTTAGGTTATCGAATTCTACGGCTAATAGTATCAGAGTCAGTGTTTAATCGAGTGAAGTCTTTATTAATTGTTATTCTTTGTGCATGCGAGCGTATGTTAGGTGTTAGTGTTTAATCGAGTGAAGTCTTTATTAATTGTTATTCTTTGTGCATGCGAGCGTATGTTAGGTGTTAAAGTTTTTTTATTCAATTCGTAAGACAAAAAGGCGGGAGAAAAAAAACAGCAAATCAGATACAATTCAAATCAAACGCTAATATGGTTGATAATTGAAACTGATTGTTCGTTTTTACTAAAAAGTCAGCCCACGACTCAGAATATAAATTATAGATTATAAAATAGAATAAGTAATCATCTTAGGTGTGAGAATAGTAACGTATTTCATACTTACTCAAATCTCTCGCCCTCAGGGCTTCTACACCCGGCCCGACAGTTTGTGAAGGGGTTAAATCACGATGACTCAGCGGCCCAGAGATAGGAGGCCTTTACCTTATATCCCAATGAACTACTTCAATATTAGGGGTAACAACTCCCACACTAGGATAGCACAGGCGTCGAACCTAGGCTTTTGTATTCAATCTACTATCTCTGAGTCAACTGAACTATGCTCGTGCGAGCCTCGACTATTTCATACTTACTCTACCATGCTTTGTTTACGTCATTCATTTCCTAAATGATAACATAGACCTAATTTCATATCATTCATTTAAGATATTATATGTGTACAACTTTATATTGACATAGTCGAGGCATCATTCAAAAAAATGTTTTTTAAGTTTATATTGTAAATTAAATTAATTTAATTATATAAATACGTGGGTATATATTTATTACACTTAATTTTTATTATTATCGGTCATGCTATGCTTATTTCTTATTATTTTTTTTATGTACATGTTGATGTATTAGTTGTGATTGATGCAGTAAATATATATTTTAAATATATAAATCACAACTCTCAATAATAAAAATAAATTGATAATTAAATAATTTTATTCTCTTATACAAAAAAATCAATAAATAACATATTACAAAAGTTATAGTTGAATATCATTATACCTTTTCATCTTCGCATTGAGTCAAAATTAATTGGGATTAATGTTCGTAATTAGAACATTAGTGGTCTCCCACGCTTGACAAGCGCGTAGAGTAGGGTGTCTATATGTTACCGCTAAAATCCCAGGGAACCGTTATCAGACCAACAGTTTCCTTACAACCACTCATATCTTGACACCTGGTCATCTTACCAATTATCCCGAACCGTCAAAGCCACGTCATGGTAATTGAAATGATGAGAAAAATCATAGATTTCCGAGGGTGATGAGGTGGCATTCAATAATTGAAAATGATAAGTCAAGCTAGATATTTAATCAGTCACTTAAAATCAATTTATATATATTCTATTAATAAAAATATAAATAATTATTTATTATTTAAATTAATTTAATTATGTAATAATACGTCAAAAATATGATAAAAAAAATAATCATAATTATTTATGTACGAAAATTATTTAAATGAATTTAATTATGTAATAATAAGTCAAAAATATGATAAAAAATAATCATAAATTTACTCATAATTATTTATGTTCGAAAGATCCCTAAAAACGACCCACATTTTCATGGTCACAACCACTTAAATAAATTTAAATATATTCAATCAATAGATTTAAAAAGTATGATAAGAAAATAATATTAAATTTATTCTTAATTATTTATGTACGAAAGATCCATGCAACGAACAATGTTACCCTAAAAATGATCCACATTTTAATGGTCACAAGCCCTATAAAAATATCTTCTTTCGAACCCTAACCATTGGCATGAGCCCAACACAATTTGAAGCAAAGAGGAAAGACAAGTGCCGTTCTCAATTGAAGATCAACAAGGCCTCCCATTTTACGATTTTTTCCGGTCAATGCTCCAACCAAATTAAACTAGGATGGGTTAGTCTTGGTTCGGCTCAAAACCCAACCCACCAAGATGGGTCTTGAACCGGGCCAAAGGGGCTTGCACTCTCTGTAATGTTACACCCTACAAATACAAACACTAAGTCCTCTTCTTCTATTAAAAAAATGGACATTAATATAAATCTCCACGAAAATGAACAAGAAATGATCGGAGAGAATGTTAAAAAGACAAGGATTCATGGGTGTTTGAGATGTGTAATTCTGTGGGGATTATGAGAAGCCAACGACTAGAAAAGCTTGCGATGGGGCAAGGGTCTCTGAGCTTGCCCTAAATTATTGAAAGTCTCGTCTTTTCTCTTCGTTTCACCTTCATATCTGGTGAGCCCAAAAGCATGAGCAGATGGAGGAGGAGATGGGGGACAGCCCCTCGGTGCAAATAAAAACTTACTTAAGATCGCAACCTCTCTCTCTCTCCTCCCCCTCTCCAGCTCCATGGGTGCAAATACAGTGCATCTCACCAGCATTCAAAGAAAAATCTAAAAGGGTCTGCTTTTGGGTTATGCCCTCGCCCACCAATCATGTTCTTCATCAATAGGCAACATCGATGAGATTTTATGTGCGTTTCTAAATCTGGGTCCGTCTTATTTGATCCGATAAGTCAGTTTTGGTGACAAAAATTCGTTCCTACTTTGCAGTTTTTATTTCATAGGGTCTCACAAGTATTAATGCGATCGGTTTAAGGGGCCCTCCCTCCGTTTTTCAATTGGCAAAATCATTGAGGTTCTCTCAATCCGATAAGTTTGTAGCTTTTTTTTTGCAAAATAATTGACATTTAAGTTTATTAATTGATCTTAGTCACGATCTACGGCCACTTACACTCTAATCGTTACATATCGACTTTGATTTCTTTGTCTGAATTCCATAAGGCCTCTGTGGCTGCTTATTTATGGATAATTTCCGTTTAATTTGCAAAATTAAAAACCAAACCAATAGAGGATTACCACGTGGAAATTAGGGTTGAAAGGGTCATTTAACTTGAGTGACCCCACACATCACAAGGTGAGATAGATCCAATGATACAAATAGAGGGTCCTATAACCCATGGTTAAGCTTTTGGCACATTAGATTTTAATTCTATATATCCTCAAGGACCTCAACTTCACCTATTGTTGAAAATAGCTTTTGTGTCTCTTTTTTTTTAAAAAGAAAATATAAAAAATAGAATACTCATTTCGGCTTCAAGTCCAGTCGTTTCCCATTTTGTCTTTGGAGTTTAGACTCAGACCCTCTAATGAAGTACGACAATACTAATGCATTAATATTTAAAAAATAATAATTACAAAATTATTCTCTTATTATATTATATTCCTATATCTCTTGACGTGACATCACGTGATTAGAAAAATTAAAATGTATTTAATAAATATAAATAATTATTTATTATTTGAATTGATCTAATCATGTGACGATATGTTAAGAAATACGACAAGATAATAATCATAAACTAATTCTTTAAACAATATTATTAAAACAAGATTACTAAAGTATTTTTTGGCAAATAAAATATTTTTTAATTATAGGATTCATTCACTATTAGTTAATAGACTTCCCCTAAAATATTTTAGATTATGTGAATATACTTGGTGGATACACGATCGTGGGTTTCACTTTACACAAGCAATAAATCACATTAAATAATGTTTCTTTTATAGAAATATCCTTTATAATTAATTAATTAATTTGATACAAATGCATGTAACATTTAGGTTTACTTTGAAAATAAATTCATTTAAATTTCAATTAAAGAAGACTATATCACGTCTCAATTAATTAATTAATTTCATACAAATGCATGTAACATTTAGGTTTATTTCAATTAAACCGCAAACCTCCAAGTATAAACTTTTGGAAGAGTGCGATTGAGAGATAATGCTCCCATAAAGTCACGTTTCATCTCTAGCTATTGCAAGACATTTTGAAGGTCGATATAGTCGGAGTGATCGTGGTTCGAATTGGTCTGATTTTTTGAAGAATTAAAATTGAATCATTAAAATTCAATCTCAAATTATTAAGAAAATAAGACCATATCATATTTTCGGTCATTTTGATATTTCTCATTAAATATTTTAAAATAATTAAAATGAAATACATCTAGTGAAATAAGAACTAAATCTAGAGTCGAGTAGTGTTCATCTAGTGAAATGCGTAGTCTAATAGACCGAACGCTTCACATAAAATCTTTTTGCGATGCCTCAAATTCAAATTTTCATTAACGTAAAGTTTTTTACTTTTTGATTAACTATTTTTTACATTACTTCAAATGTTTCTCTATGTTACAGGGAGGATACAAAAATATAATGGTTACTCTCTGAACACGTTTACAGCATGATTAATTCTAGTATGATAACAACAAAGAGAGGGAAGAAAATCAATAATATAAATTGAAAAGAAAATGTTAAATCTCATCCTATACAAAAAGCATCGACGTGATTCATCTACCTTCGTCAATGGAAGAAGCTGAGATAGAGTTTCTGGAATAATCCTCCACAGAAATATTAGCAGATGGCTTGGTGGCACCAGATGTGCTCGACCGAGCATTTGTGTCGGTTAAAGCAGAAGTCGAGCCGGAAGTCCACCGCCCTTGGCGACCTCTTAGTCCGGGTTTTCCTGGCCTCGGTAGAGTAAAAGAGTCGCTCGAAAGCATGAGGTGAACTCCATTCATGTCCGGCCGATCTGGGATGCTTGCTTGGCAGCATAACAATCCCAGTTGAATGCACATGGCTGCCTCGTCTGGATTGCACTTCACGAGGGTTGGATCCACCAAGTCCAAGGGCTTGCCACGTTCATAGAGAAACCATGCCTGTGGAAAGATTCTTATTAGATGAATGATTCATACCCTTTTCTCAAGGACTCTTTTGATGCATGATTTTGAAAGTTTAAGTGAAGTTTTTGACCAGTTAAAATGCTTGCAAAGAAGACTTACAAACGAAAAATGTGATTTGTAGCATTATGTTATGGTTCCACCCAGCACTTCACTCGCTTTTCTGCAGGTTAGAACCCTCAGACCAGGGAGCCATAATATTCTGGCCTCCATTCACAATGTAAATCATTTGGCGGATGGTAAGGGTAGACAAAATCGACCTAAATCGATAGACCAACTCAGACCATAGATTTTTGGTCTAGTTCTAGTCGTTCTTGGTCATTTATGGTCCTGATTATGAACCTAAAATTTTAGAATAAGATAATTAAAATTGACCGCTATTGATATAGTGATCATTTCGATAAATGTTTATTTTAAAAAATTTTATATTAAAATTTATCATTATTATAATCTTGTGACTATTTTAATTTTAGATATGTTATATAATTTAAATTACTTTAGATTTTATTAAATTTTTATAATTTAAAATTATTTTATTTTATTTTAGTGGAAAAACTTATAACTGCATCGGATCAAGATCAAAATTTTGTTCTGATTATAGTTTGGTCCTAGTAACATTTGGTTTTGATCCTAAAATTTTAGGAGTAAAATATATTGATCCGATTTTATTTTTTCGAAATCGGATCGGACCAGTCCATGTTCACCCCTACTGAGCGGACCGAGTGATATAATGATGGGGGGAACCATAACACCAAAATTATGTAAGAGTCTTAATATGCAACAAACTTTCCAGAACAGAACTTTGCTTGGAAAAATGGAGGGAAGAACATCAACTTACATAGCTCAAAAGGTCTGCTTTTGCTGCATCAAGCTCCTTACCATAGTTCTTTCTCCCGCTGACAATTTCCAAAACCAAGATACCAAAACTGAAGACATCTGTTTTGACTGAGAGATATCCTTGCATGGCATATTCAGGAGCCATGTAACCACTGCAGATTATGAGAACTTTTAGTGCGAAAAAAGTACCATATGCCAAACAACTTGGACAAGATTTGGAATATGAAGTTCGAAGAATGTAAAATACTTACTGAGTACCCGCAATTCTGAATGTATTAACATGAGTATCATCGCCTGGGAAGAGCCTTGCCAAACCAAAATCTGAGATTTTTGGATTCAGCTTCTCATCTAGTAATACATTACTGGCTTTAATATCTCTATGAATGATTCTCACCGGGGCCTCTTCGTGTAAGTATACAAGACCTCTTACAATGCCTATAATTATTTGGAATCGTGTTCTCCAATCCAATGATTGTGACTTCTCTTTATCTGAAATTAGAACTAATCGTTTTATTATTTTCCACAATATTCCTTTCCATTAAAAAAATCAGACAATGTTACAGGCGAATATATTTCTTACCAAAAAGAAAATAATCAAGACTTTTGTTTGCTAGATACTCATAAATAAGCATCTTCTCAGGTCCTTCGACGCAGCACCCAAGTAGCATCACCAAGTTTTTGTGTTGAATTCTCAGTAACAGTTTGACTTCATTAGTAAACTCTTTCACTCCCTGTCTTGACTCTAGCGAGAGTTTTTTAACAGCAATTTCTTGACCATTTGGCATCAGCCCCTGCCAATTATATTTCACACCATTAGGCAAGAACCTCTAATCCGATTGCCCAATAGAAAGAAAATTGGAATCAAAAGTTTGGTTACAAAATGAGATTTGGATAAATCAGAACACTCGTGTATCACATTCAAAAGTCAGTTGTATCATATTAACAACTCTGAAAACGAGAAAGAAGAGTCAAACTGCAAGCTGATTCATAAAAAAAAAATACAGCATTAAGATACCAAAGTTTGCCCTTATTCAGCTACCAAAAAGAGTAACTAATAAATCACATAATCAAAATAGATGTTTATGCATCAAACAACGAAGAATAAAAAAAATATGACACATAATATCTATAAATTACTGTGTTAATTGCATTTTTATTGGAACAGTCATTGTTAAAAAATCAACTTATATTATAAAAATTACGAGGTTAAACATAAGATTATACCCATTGTTAATGTTATTACATTACCCCTCAAAATCTTGACTTTCAACACTTCTTCACGGTGATTCGTTAAACCATAAATTGCGTATAAGGTTAACACTAAGCCAATACTTTAGAAAAATCAAGGGGCAAATGGCAATGCCAGGTTGATTACGTGACAAATCCTTTTCTGTCTTTCCAAAATATTTAATAACTTCTATTATGCCCATCCCAGACGGCAGTCCTCTACAATGGGTGGGTTTTCTTTGAGTCCAAATGAGTAATAACTTGAAACCAAATTTTCCATTACCGATGTCAATGCGAACAATTCAATCCCTTTCCAGATACGACTAGTGTAATTATTGTAACAAGTTCTCAAAATAACTAGGCAAATACATTGACATTAAGCGGTTTCTACATTGGCATCAACTAGATTCTATAAGTCGTAAACGCGTACCTTGTACACCGGACCGAAACCGCCATGGCCGAGCTTATTCAAATCGGAGAAGAAATTAGTTGCGACTTGAAGAGTACGCAGATCGAAGAACAAGTCATACGATTCAAGGCCGTCGTCGGCTGAGTTTCCAGCTCCGGAAAATCTCTTTTCGAAGCAGGAACACAAAAATGATAAAAACCCCATCGAAATCACCGAAAGACACAGGTGAACATCGACTTCAACAGTCGGAAACGATGATTCATTGCGTAGTTCGGAAAACTGTAGCGGGAAGCTGTAGTAGAGAAAGAGCTTTTTTGTGAGATAGACGATTCAGCTTGAAAAAGTGGCAGTTTTAAGTCTAGACGCTTCGTTCGAGGTCTCGCGGGAGACCCCCATTAATGACTCTTACCTAGTGTGAACGCTTCGTTGATATATTTACACTTTGGCCACATTTGTTTTATAATTTTCATTTTGCCCCTCAAAATATTCTAAATTTAAATAATGACAATATATATAAGGGCAAATTACCTATAATACCCTGTAATATAGGGTATGTTGTAACTTTTATGTTGAACTAAAAAACATTTCATTCAATACGTTGAACTATCGGAAAACTACATTTATTATTTTCCGTTTAAAATCTGGGTTAATTGTAATAGACGTGGCCTGAGGTAAACAGTTCGTCAAAAGAATACTGTATAGATGAGTCGACACAATTTGAACGTAAAAGTCGACATAAGTAATTTAGTTGGGTCGACACATTTTGTACGTTGGACTGATTTTCTGGTCGACACAAGGAATGAAAGACTCGACCTCTGTTTTGAACAGGGGTCGACACAATACACTGTAGGTCGACACAAAGTATGTATTTCCTTAGTCCAATTTTCATTTGTCAACTTCTAACGTGCGTAACTTTTGCATCACAACTTCAATCGAGTTGTTCAACCTATCAATCTTCTCCTTTTGATTTCTTCTATAATTTCTTAGAAGTTATAGGAATATTGTATATTAGGTTGAACAACTCAAGGAATACTGTCAACCTATCAATCTTCTCCTTGTCACTTAAGCTCAAGGAATATTGTCAGAGAAACCTATCAACCTATCAACCTACTTAAGCTCAACTCACAATGTTTCTCCTTGTCGATTGGAGTTATGGTGCAAAAGTTACGCACGTTAGAAGTTGACAAATAAAAACTGGACTAAGGAAATATAAATTTTGTGTCGACCCACAGTGTATTGTGTCGATCCTTGTTCAAAACAGAGGTCGAGTCTTTCATTCATTGTGTCGACCAGAAAATCAGCCCAATGTACAAAATGTGTCGACCCAACTAAATTACTTATGTGTCGACCCATCTATACAAATTGTGTCGACCCATCTATACAGTATTCCTTTGACAGACTGTTAACCTCAGGCCACGTGCTTCAGTTACAATTAATCCCGATTTTAAACGGAATGTAATAAATGTAGTTTTCCGATAGTTCAACGTATTGAATGAAACGTTTTTTAGTTCAACGTAAAAGTTACAACATACCCTATAATATGTAATTTGCCCTATATATAAATATTTGGTTCACTAGTCATATATAAATAAATCCTATTTACAATTAAATAAATGAATGCTGTTCCCTACCCTGGTTACGATCCGACTCGTGGACGCACAATTTCAAAATTTATTTACAATAAAAAAAATAAAGAATCTAAATGAAAAACCAAAGACAAATAAGAAACCGAACCAAAAACAAGTTTCTCCTCGGTCCTATTTTGGTTTTGTTCATCCAAATTGAACCAATTTGATTCTCATTCATTCAAATCAAACCGAACCGATTCCACCTTCGTAATTATAGCTGATTTCCGATTATTTTAAAACCGATTGAACCGACTAACATTGCTGAAATTGAATAATCCCAATTACATGGTAGCCAAATAGGTCCTTAACGAATAACGACGCCCTCTGCGTAGAGAGCTAAAACGGCGTCATTTGATTTGTCGTCTCCCCGGTTCTCCGTCTCTTCACCCAGTTGCCCGACGCATTGCTTTTTCACGCCGACGCTTATCTCTCACTGTCGTTGCTCCGGCGTGAAAATCCCTACCACTTTGAATTTGATTTTTGATGCTTTTAGGTGAATAAACGTAGCTGCAATTCTTGCAGAAATCATGAGATCTTCTTCGGAGAGAATCAACATAGCTGCAAGAACTCGGAGGCTTGATGTTGACAATAGGATTTCTCTGCGTTATTACCATAGGATTGCGGATAATATCCTCAAGCAGGTTGATTTGTTTTTTCTTTTTTTTTTTTCTAATTGTTAAAGCGATCGTTTGCGTGAGTTTGGGAATTAGTTGTGGTTAGGGGTGCGATTGGTGCTTAGTTTTTCGATTTACTTACAGAGAGCTGATCATGGTGATTAGACGAATGATTTTGTTCGAGGTTCTACTTATTAACTTTCTGCTACTTGCTCAGTGAATTTATTCCTATTTCCCGGGATGGCAACGTCGTAATAGATCTATTTTCCGTGTTATCATAATATTTTCGCTCGTTTTATCTTTTTTTTTTTTACAATAGCTTTGAATTGTTGAACTTAATCATTTCAGATATTTTGAAGAATATTTCTGACTTATTTTGTTTCATATATAGGCTGACATCTTTCGAGCGGAGAAGAATCTAATAGATCTGTATGTAATGTTACTGAGATTTTCAAGGTAGGAAACGGAGAGCAAGTAGCTTATAGGGTATATGGATTTTAAATAATCGTTCCACTAGCTAATTTTTTCAGATTAGTGTGAGCTGTTTTTTTCTAGCTACACTTATTTTCTCCTGTTTCAGTTTGGTCAGTGAGACGATACCATGTCATCAAAACTATGGGTCATCTCCTCAAAGCCAAAAAAATTACTTGAAAAAGGTATTAAGTTTTTTCTACAGGATAGCATTTGTTATCAAAGCCACTGAGCTTTTGTTTGTGCATATCCTGATGTTCTTTAACTTGGTTTAGAGATTAATGTTTACCTTGAGGGAGCTGGAAGAATTGAAGCCAGCAGTTCAACAAAGGGTTGACGAGCTAAATGCGAAACAATTATATCAAGCAAATGGGTGGGGTAATGGCCAACAAAACGGTTCACAGGAATGGCATTCTCTTAGAAAGCAAAGTTTGAGCTGCAATGATGTTACTAAGGTGGTAATTAAAATAGCTAGATACAGTCTGTATTCTAGTGAGATTGAAGATACTAGCTACAATATAGTTAATATTGCCGAGGGTTGGAGATACTAGTCTCACAGCATAATTTTCTGAGTAAATAGTCTGAAGATGTGATGTTTTGTATCCTACAGGTATCCGAACCAGTTGTGAGAGATGTTTCACAACGAAGTTCCAGGTTGCCAGCACTTTTATATTCGAAGCCTGTGGAAGAACAATTCCGCAAACTGTGAGTGTTGAGCTGTTTCAATAATCACCTTGAGATTCAGTTTTGCTTGTAGGTGTGGTATCCACCTTGGGGAACCTATGTTATACTATTTAAAACTTTACTGATGGAAAAGAAGAATGTAATTATCCATTGAACTTATCATTTGATTCTTTCGAATGAAGTTAATTATTAATATTTGTGAGTGTTTGTCGTCCAATGGTGAATTGATGCTTGCTTCTTTACAGGTCTCTTGCTATTCCACGTCCAAAAGAGGAAACACTCTCTCGGCATTCTTTTTTGGGCCCAAATGGGCTTCATGGGCAGTGGCATCCACCCATTGTTGATAAAGGGGTGTGTTGGAATCTTTATATTCTACCGTGTAATTATGCTTATTTAGGAAATAACATTATTTTTGCCTTTTAAACATTATTTTTGCCTTTTAAATGTAGGTTCAATATCCAAGTATTGTGGATTTATCTCCTATTGGCATTCAGAGGTTTGTTTTTCGAGCAAGTTGATGAAATAATTTGCCTTTCAAATTGAGCCTTTAACGGAAAATGGTTTTGAAGTGTATTGATTTTTTTATAAAGATTATTAGAGAGAAGACTATTCGTTTGATTTGTGGCATGATAAGTTGTCTTATATACCTAAGCATCCAAAATTTTCGTTGCATTTATGGTTTTTGTTTAGATTCTAAGTGTATATAGCTATCTACGGATATTTATTATAGCTATTTTTTTCTGAAGCAGTCTACGACATTCTATGGATGATGAGCATGTGATTGAAAAAGATCAGGGAAACTCAGGACAAAAAGTAATAGACCTGGAGTCCCTTCTTACACCAAATGATGATTCACAGATGCAAGATGTGATTCAAAAAGATCATGAAAACTCGGGAAGCAAAGTATTAGATCTAGAGTCCCTTCTTTCCCCAAGTGATGATGGTCAGAAACATGATGTAGAAGAGCCTAATTCGTTGATATCTTTTGAAGCATCTGAAAACCTTGTACCTACTGAAATAATCAGACAGCTCTCTCCTCCTCCTGTGCTCGCTGAAGTGCAAGATTTGATACCAGTGTCATCTCAGGTTACACATGTAGACAGTGCTGTGGTCACTCCCTCGCCCGATGGTTTTGTTCATGCTGAAGCTTCCTTACAGTTGCATATTGTGAGATTTTACTCTTGTTTCTTTGCTTTTGGAGTCTTAAGAATACCCTATGATAAGGAACTGATAAGTTTGTTAAATTGAACCTTTCTCGCTTTATTTATGTGTGAATTACTTAGATTTAAGCACAATTGGGGGTCTTTGACCATAATATTTATTTCTCTGTGCAGTCGACAAACATGATGGAGAGTTTTATGAAACTAGCAAAGTCAAATACAGATAAAAATTTAGAAACTTGTGGTGTCCTTGCTGGTTCTCTTGTAAGTGTTGTTAACCTTTGTTGACTCGCATCCAGAGTTGTACTTTTAACTCCTGTTATTCTCATCCTGCAGAAAAACAAAATATTTTATGTTACTACTCTGATTATACCAAAGCAGGAATCAACATCAAACACTGTATGACTCCTGTAAATGTATATTTTTTCGTCTTTTCTATTCTGTGATTAAGATGTAGGAACTTATTATTCCTTGTACTTTCTGAACAGTGTCAGACCACAAATGAGGAGGAGATATTTGATTTGCAAGATAAGCGATCCCTTTTCCCCCTTGGCTGGATTCATGTGAGAATTTAAGCGTCATTGGAATATTAATTGCAACATTGCCACTAGAAAAGAAATGAAATGGACGATTAGGTTTCTTAGGACTTGATTTCTTGGAGTTCACAATTTAGGCAGGCTTGTATGTTGGTATCATCGTACATTTTCATCTATGAAGTCCATATTTCTGCCATGTTAATTAATTCTTGTACACTATCTTTAGTTACACCCTTAAGTCATACTATAGTTTTTTCCTATTACTTAACAGATAAGTGAGTTAGCAACCTCTTTGTGTTTAGTTTCCATCATTGCTCTGTTGTATCGCCTTGTCATTATTACTGCAATTATATATGATGGTAGCTCAATATTTAGTTAGTTATATTTAAATTGTTAAATTATTGATAATATCTTTATTGTGCGTTGAAGATTTGGATACTTTTTGTTAAATGTGGGTGTCCTCGTCAACTTACATGCACCTTAACTACTTTCAAAGGCTTGAATTTGACTATTTGATAAGTCTTCAATGATCTTTAGTGGAGTCAAAGGTGGCACTGGCTTTGGCGAATAAAAAGTGTAGATAATGCTTGTGTTGAGGCTTGATTTCTATTTTAAACCCCCACTTCAAGAACTATAGAATGATCTAGCTTTTAGTCATATGTGGCTCTATTTTTCTCCATAGTATCCGGCTTGTTCACACATTCCCTCATGTCAAGAACTAGAAGTAGGGTAGTTTAGTTTCTGTACTGGTACTGGTACTTTCTTGCACCATTTGAGAAACATGATCCCGGTTTGAAATATAGCCATCTTCTAATTTTTGAAAGAAAGTGGGCATCAGATGAAACAATGTATATACTCGTGTCTTGCTTTCTTTGATGAATATTTCTCTGACTTGTTAATTTTCTCCAGACACATCCATCGCAGTCGTGCTTCATGTCATCTGTTGATCTTCACACACATTACTCTTATCAGGTATTGCAGATTCCCGATGATGCAGCTGCCTCCTTTATCTCTTGTTATTTACTCCAAATGCAATTAGTTTTGAAGTTGTGTTGTGATTCGCTTTTATTTAGGTGAAGTTAGTTAAATGATTCAAAACTTCCTCTTGATCAAATAATGTAAATTTATCCTATTTATTAAAAAATTGATTTATTTTCCAGTTATGAATATTAATCATGGCTCCATAATGAATGTAATTAAAAATAAAAAGGTCAATTCTTATCGTTTATCTCAACTGTTATAGGCAGTCCAAACTTTAAAAGAGGAAACCTTTGAAAGTTTCCTTCTCTTCTCAAGTGGTTGAGCCCTAAACTACATGGAAATTAAAAATGGTGGAAGAAACCATCTAATGATTTGCCAAGAAAGCTAAACATATTAGTTGAGTTTGATTACCTTCTCTATTTCATAATGAAATTCCTGCTCTCCAGATTATGTTGCCAGAATCAGTTGCCATCGTGATGGCACCTAAAGATAGCTCAAGGTTTGTACAACCAGAATCTTCACTTTGATTCTACACTTTGAGTAATGATAATAAATATTTATGGTTCACTTGCTCATAACTTGTTTCAATATCTTTCTAACAGAAAGCATGGCATTTTTCGGTTGACCACGCCAGGTGGCATGTCAGTTATCAGGCAATGCCAGCAAAGGGGATTCCACCCGCACAGTCAGCCTCCAGATGGTGGTCCCATCTACCAAACATGTACAGATGTCTACATGGATCCTAAGCTAAGATTTGATGTTGTTGATCTTAGATAACACAATAACTACTCAAACATTATGGCCTTTTATTTCAGCATATTGACTTTTCTCATGGTGCCTTCATTTATTGGATCTACAATTACGGTAGGCAGCCCATGGAAGTTCATTTGTGTATAGAGAGAGAAGGGTAATATTTGCCCATTGGTTTGTTTGTCTGCTACTTAAGGTTGTAATTACTGGCGGGCTAACAACTAGTCGAGAACCTCTGAATTCTACTTTTTCGACTTCCATTGGACCCAAAAGGCAAAAACAAACCCTTTTTTGTACAGTAACAATTTGTTTGTCTGATGAATCTCGTGTTATGCAAGTGTGGCACTGACTGCAAACCTAAAGGAAGTGTGTTATATTATTATCTTCTTGATTAATGGTAGTATTGCTTCCATTTTTACCTCTTACAATCTCTCGCAGAAATAGTTTTGCTGATAAAACAGGTTTGCTACAATGGGTTCGACTTTTTACCCGAGACAATAAATTGGTCGCTTGATTCTGCATCAAGAAGAAAGGGAAATGTCTCTGCCTCCATGGGGCCAACAAGCAACATAGTATCGTGTCACTGAGTAAGTATTCATTACATTTTTTATGTTTTTATTTTATTTTATTTTAGAACTAGAGATTGGTGATTTGGCTTGCAAAACCGATGATTCGAGGTAATATATGCCCTATCAATTACAATGTCAAGTCTAGATTGAATGCGATATGAATGAAAGTGATGGATCATGGATTGCATGAAATGTCTTGTTCACATCTGAAAGTGAAAGTTGTCCATGGCTTGTTCCACCCACCAAGCTTTTGCTCACCAGAAGATGGTGAGTGGGTCTTCCAAAATGTGGGTTGTTGGGTTGCACTTCCCTCACCCCTTCGACCCTTTTGTGTCTCTAAATTTCTACTTATTTATTCATCTCGGGCTGCTTTCGCGTGTTGTCCGGACGTTTTTCATTCGATTGTGTACGATATCTGTCATTTTGATTATTCATAAGTTTTAGAAAATCGGAGCATTTATGAACATTATTCCCCATTTAATTTGATGCATCGAACATATTATTTGATAAAAATTGGCTCTGTCTGCAGATGATAACAGTGTGGGGGTTGACGAGACAAAGCTTGCTGTCTCCTTCCACTCACTAAACACGTTTTATGTCTCAAAATAATTGCAAGAATTATATAAATGTGTAAACTGTAACAAAACGAAGCTATTTTGTGGAGAGTTTCGAGAATTTTTCGGGCAAACAACTGTTTACGCATTCAGAAAACTGTTTAACTTCGACAGGACTTGGGAATCTGAAGAGAGAGGGTCCCCCGAACATCATTTTTACTTCTCTTTTTGGCTCATTTTAGTCCATTATTGAAGCAATAGTTAACCTTTACGTAATCAGTTATAATGGTAATAGTAGTAGCGGCAAAATAGGTAATTTTGTACGATTAATTTCATAATAAAATAATTATATTTTTTTTCCAAAACAAAGTTAATTTAAAAGCATAAAACATCGAAGGATGAGTACATTTCTGAAGAACATTTCAAAGATTGGAATAAACGTTGAATTTATGTCATGGAAGTTGGAGAGATGTCTTCTAGTTGCTCTTGAGATGGTGCTCAAAGACTCCTTCCATTACTTGAATTTTCTTTTATTCGATGGGTGTTGATATTATCTTAATTTATAAATAATGATAATTATATTCTCTTCTTTTAAAATATAAAAAATATAAATAATTACATGATTTTTCGGCCCATAAATGCACTTCCCTTTTGTTCCCCCATTTTTGTTTATCATTTTCTTTTGCATTCTGCCCCCCTCTCTCTCTCTCTCTTGCTGAATCGATGGTTCAGTTGGGGTTGCATCTCCTTTTCAGTTGCCAGTGTCTGAATCTTCAATTCACAGCATCTCTTTTTCAAATTTTCACCCTCTTGAAACTGTCTTTTACATTCGAGGATTGAAGTCAGAAGAAGTCCAGGAAATGTGCTCTGAAAGGGAGACGAGTCCGCCGAGAT
The DNA here is from genome assembly GCA_003255005.1 of Begonia fuchsioides. Classification (NCBI taxonomy): domain Eukaryota; kingdom Viridiplantae; phylum Streptophyta; class Magnoliopsida; order Cucurbitales; family Begoniaceae; genus Begonia; species Begonia fuchsioides. The sequence goes on from QAOC01018440.1 coordinate 566,245, forward strand.
TATCGTTTTCCCATGATTTTATTTGCCAAGAATCTGAGCCCGTCGATACCGGCCGAGGTTCCTGCTATCTGGGTTCGAATTCTGATTTCGAGTTCAGTTTCATAGGCGAAAATGAAGAACAATCGTCCTCTGCAGATGATCTTTTCTGCAATGGAGTCATCGTCCCCATCGAATACATAAACAAAATCCACATTCCTGAACGACCCAGAACGAAAAAAACTTCATTTTCGCATCCCCTTCCTCCTCTTCCTCCTTCGTTAGCTGGAGCTCCGACCGCCATAGCCGATAGCTCCGAGCCGGAGCAGAAACAGAGAACCAAATCTTTCTGGGGATTCAAACGAAGCTCGAGTCTGCATTATGAAAGCGGAAAGAGCAGAATTTTCTCTATTCCTCTTCTTTCACGAAGCTATTCAACAGGTTCGAACCCGAATCAAAAGCGAGCCACTTCGAAGGAAGTCAACAAATTAAATTCCGAGAAACAAACAGCCACTGAGAAAACATCTTCACAGCCTCTGTTCTACTCTTCTTCATCAAAATCATCCGGTCAGAGGAGGATTTATAAAGGATGTTATGGAAATTATCCGTGGATTAACCCTGTTTTGAACGCTCCTCCTCCAGTTATTCCAAGAGGAACCACAAATCTATTCGGGTTTGGCTCCTGCCTCCGCCATCTAAAGGAAAAACAGAGCAAGAAATGAACTTTTTGGCGCAACTGAGATGGAAATTGTGGATTTGAAGTGGATTTTACGTCTTCAAGTTTCTGCAAAATTATTCGCAGCAAATGCAGAAAATTGACTTTTGTTCTGTATAAAATTACCACGAGAGAGAGAGAGAGAGACTACAGGTGGAGAAATCCCCTGTTTTTCTTTGTTCTTAGTGCCTTATCTTTCAATCTATCATGTGTGGAATGCTTATTTTGTCTAAATTCAAGGCATAATTCGAGGATTTATTATTTGTCAGCGTTAAATTATGGACGACAAAAATAAAAGAAAGGTGATATTAAGTAATTTTCCGATACTTGATCAGTCTTCCGTTTAGGGTTTGAAATCGAAGACCGACCCATAAATCATAATCTAAAATTGATTTCTCAACCCATTCAAAAAATTAATTTTTAACCGAATTGACCAAAACCAAATGCTACGAGTTGGATTATGATTCGAGGGCTTGTTCCGTTAGTTCATCCCTATTTATATTTTATGATTTTTCAAATATTTTATTTATTTAAAGGTTTAAAAAAAAAAGAATTTTGATTTTGGCTCAACCACCTCCATGAACTTTTAATTAATTTATTAATTTTATAATTCTCTAATAATTAAGAGTTGGAATTAAGAATTCAACTTAAATGGAAAGCCTCCTCAACTACTTGTAAGTTGTATCATCTCCAACTGTTATGTCTTGTTCATATCTGCTTCCAGATGACCTTTTCCTTCTTTTTAATTAATTATTTATTAAAAGGATACCTATAAATAATAATTTCTGTATTTGATGGGAAAATAAATTATTGGGCTGTGGAGGAGTTTTCCTTAATTATTTTATTTAATTTTATTAAATGAGAGATTGAATTTTCATTTATATATTTACTCTAGTGAGAGTAACGACGTGTTAATATTTAATTTTCATTTATATATCATAATCTTTATATCGATGAATTTCGTAGCTAAAATTAAAAGGTAAAATATGATCAAATTATTCACGAAGTGTAGTAATATTACGTTTATTCTTTGCACTCTACTTATATCGTTTAATCAGATATTCATTCAGTTGTTCGATCGAAGCTTTATTTTAACTATTTACAAGAGTTATTATCTTGATTGAAATTTTTTGCAAATTAGACGTAAAATTATTTTCTTCGCTAATGACATGACAATCTCAATAATCAAAAACTTATTGTTATTTTATCTGTTAGATTCAATACTTGTGTTGCACGCGATGATCGAACTTTCTTACCAAAGAATAATACGACCGAGTAAGAAACTTTCTCGGGTTGGGGAAGTGACCGGTCAGCCGGAGCTTGATCGTGACATGGGTTTTATGCGCTCTCTCCGTCTAGGAGCGTGGTGGGTTCCTTTCACGCGGAAAATAGAGAGAGTCATATGTGCACAATGAGATCATTATGTGAAAATGACCATAAAATTTAGGATGTCAATTGATTGATGTTTTATCATATTCTTATGATTAATTGCATTTGTTCGAATAAATTAATGCAATCATTATAATTCAATTTCATTATGCCAAATATAGACCTTATATTGGGTTACAATGTGACGTGATCTTGGAAGAACGGGCTTGGCTCGCCCATTTCCCATGAGTCCCGGGTTGAGCCCTCTCGGTCATTGCAGCAGGCCGAGCCACTACAGTCATGGGCCGAGCAGCCGACCTATTAGCCATCCTTTTCGCCGCACTTTACTTCAACTTAAAGTGCATGGTCGAAGTTTTAATCCCGATCATTAGATTGTTTATCCAGCCACTACTCATGTTAGCGGTCCATTTCGATATGCTAGATTAGATATTTTCTAAAACATAAACATGTAGCTGATCGGTGGAACACTGGTCGGCGTTTTTCTTCTCGTCCTTGATTATGCTGAGTGTCGTTCGAGCTGCAAAGTCTGCATTTGCGATTGGAAATCTCGTCATCCCATGTAGTGAGTATCCATGAAATGAGTAAAGAATAACACTAGGATCAATGGGGAAAGTATTTAACTTTGTCTGATTGGCTGAACCCTCTAACTGGGAGTCACGATGTTGAAATACAAGAGAGATTAACAAATTAGCTTTGATTAATTGAGCTGATTGAGCAAAATGAGAGAATCTAGGTGATTTGGATGCTTTCCGAGGCGAATTTTGTCTGCCGTGATTGATTTATAACACTAGCATTATCATTTCTACATCAGCTCAACGAAGAATCAGAGCTGTTGTTGGAGTTCGATGTGATCCGAATTTTATTTGGAATAGGCCAGTGAGTTTACGGTAGAATCTTATTAAGATTTTATGTTCTCTATAAATTAATATAAGCAATAGTCGCAAAAATTAGCAGTTATAATTTAATTTTTATAGTAGATTTATTTATCTGTGTTCTTTTTCGACATTAAATCTTGTACCCTTCCTCTTATTTTTTGTAGTATTTGTTTGATTCTCAACAGCTATCGACTGAGTCAAAAGCTGTCAAATGAGTCATAGATTGCTATGAATTTGTCCATTCGAATATATATATATATTCAAATGAGTCATAGATTGCAATAACACCCATTAAACTTTTAATATTGGTTTGACTAAGATCGCCATTGTTCACAGGGCATTTCCACGAAAACGGACCGAAACTCGGCCCCGACACAAAAAAACATAAGAAAACTAATACTAAATTCTCGTATGAACTTCAACAAAATTCAGATTTGGAATCTTCGAACAGTCCTTCAAAGTATTTCTCGAGGAAGCTGGAGGGAATAAAGTATTGGACAGCGACTCAACCCTTATTTTAGGGTCAGTCAAGTTTGCCTCTATAATGGGTTTGCCAATGGGAGCAAAACACGACCAAATTTGTCAAATTTGATGAACACAATATGAACGTACAACACACGTTTAAATTTAACAAACTCTATCAATTACAACAAGTTCTTTAAGTAAATTTCAATACCCTATCAGTTATAACATGTTTTTAATCTAGCATTTAATACGAGTGCATGCGTATTTTTATCTAAATCACACGGTATTATCCTGAGATCAACGTGTTACGAAATGAGATTTTGTTCTAGTGTGAGAGTTGTTACTCTTAATGTTGGAGTAGCTCATTGGAATATCAGGTAAATGTCTCTTATCTCTGGGCTGCTGAGTCACCGTGATTTAACTTCTTCACAAATTATCGAGTCGTGATGTGAGGGCACTGAAAACGAGTGATTTTACCTTCTTAGTACAAGGTCGAAAATGATATGATTATTTGTAGTTAGGAATGGAAACGTTGGTTTCGAAGAAGCCTAGTTTTGGTCCGTAATAACGCGTGGAACCAGACTTGCGAGGGAAGCATCAAAGTCTCTCTCTCTCTACTTTCACTCTCTATTTCAGATTTCTCTCTACTCTACTTTCCAAGCATAAAGGCCAAACACTCTCCCCTAGACTTTTCCCATTATGACTCTCTCTCTCTCTCTACGTGGATCAGTCTATTTCTCTCTCTAGTTTTCTCGCTTTCTCTAGCTTCCCACCAACCACGAAATTCTCTTGTGGGTGTGGAGGTTTATGATGGGTTATGGTCGGTTGATGAGATTGGTAACTATAGACCATATGATCTACTCTATTTTTTGTGTTTCCCTAACTTACACAAAAAATAATAATATGTACCGTTCAATTCAATGGTTTTGGCTGATAAGATCAAGAACATTCGAGCCAAAGCAGAGCACATCGACCGATTAATAACATCAATATGATGTTACATTTTATCGATATTATTAATTTCATCCAGAAAAAATCAAGGGTGAATAAGAAATTGACTCCCCCCGCAAAATTACAATTGAATTTTCTTACTAAAAACTCAATATATAAAAAACATAAATTTTAATAATATTTATTAATTCTGTCTGAACATAACTTCAACAAACTAACGTAATAAAAATCTCAATATTTTCTACTATTTATTTATTAGAGAAAAATAAAAAAAAAGGGGTTGACTTTGATGGGGTTGACGTTAATTCTATCTGCATCACCATCTGATGTCTCTGCAAAAACATCCTTTGTTCCTGGCTCCTTCCTCCTATGTTCCTCGAAACTCCACGCACTGACTTTCCCTTTCTTCACCCATTGGCCATTATATATAATCCTCCTTCTGCACACACATCTCTCTCATCCTTCCTCTCTCTCCCCTCTCTGTTTCTCTCTCTACCTGGATCCCAGCAGAGAAATGGCAGCAAAAAGGTTTCTGAATGAACAAGAATCAAACCCAGATGAGCCAGCTGAGAAAAGAAAGAGAACTGGTCTTTTTCCTTCGTAAGTTCAAAAACTCTCTAGGGTTTCGACGTTCAGATGAAGTTCTTGTTCTATATTTTGGACAGACGGAGACGATGATTCCTTCTTCGGTTTTTTTTTTGCAGTGTAATAGAAGAAGTTGCGATGCTAAAGTCTCTGAAGCATCTTTCTACAGCATTAGAGCCTGTGCTTAGAAAAGTGGTAAGTTAATTCATATTTTATCCTCTTAGTTAACGTGTTAACCTTGGTTATTCATTGGTTATGACTTGCTGGTCAAACCCTAATTGTTTGCTACGTGATGAGAACTCCAACTAACTATTTTAGAATATATTCGATATAGCTCTTTTTACGTTGTCGTGGGGTAGGGTTGCAAAGTAAAACTAATTGAGGGGGTAAAATGATATTTTAGAATTAATTGTCTATTTGACCGTTAATTTCATTGTAGGTGACCGAAGAAGTGGGTAAAGCTATGGATAAAGCTCTTTGTTCCCGCTCTATGAACAGGTCTACTTCTCTTCGAATCCAAGCCCTAGAGCCATCCAATCTGCAACTTGTCTTCCCCAAATCTCTTTCTCTCCCCATTTTCACCTCCAGCAAAGTCCTTGACGTCCACCGCAATCCTCTCCGACTCCGCATCGTCAACAAATCGACTGGCCATGTGGTCCCCGCGAGTCTTCTGCAGTCGATCCGGGTCGAAATCGTGGTGCTCGACGGAGATTTCGCCGGAGTGGAGAAGGAGAACTGGAGCAGCGAAGAGTTCGAGGCTCAAATCGTGAAGGAGAGGATCGGGAAGCGGCCACTGATTCACGGCGATGTGAATATTGTAATGAGAGAGTGTGAGGCTACGATTGGGGATATCGAATTCACGGATAATTCGAGCTGGATTCGGAGCAGACGGTTCAGGATCGGCGCTAGGCTTTCCCTTGGTTCAAGTTATGAAGGCGTTCGAATTCGAGAAGCTGTGACCGAATCTTTCACGGTCAAAGATCACCGCGGAGAACGTAAGTATTTTTTTGTTATTATCGTTGATAATTCCACGATTACTTCTAAAAAATCTAGGTTTAACAGATGAAATTCATTTCAATTTTTATCAGATTAACAAAATTTTGTAGCTATTATTACTTCCATTTCCATAAGTACTTCAACTACTGCCTTCCCCTATAAACCTATATGCAGATGCACATGTTTCCTGTGTGGCATTAATGAAGTCGTGATTTAGATTTCCACTCATTAATCATAAATTAATTCATTGTCTGATTCTTAAGCTATCATCTGGTATAAAATGGTACTGTGATAGCTGAAAACTGGAGGGTAGATTAATATTCAGGCTTAAAATCACCTTGTAAAACTGCATGAAAAATAGCTTGAGATTGAGAGTTTCGTTTTTTATAAATAGTATACAAGAAACACCACCCACCGGCGTTGGGTGATGAAGTATGGAGGCTTGAGAAGATTGGGAAAGATGGGAAATTTCACATGAAGCTCTCTCATGTACACATCAACACAGTTCAAGACTTCTTAAAGCTATCTGCTGTCGACCCACAAAGGCTACGAAAGGTACCATCCATTTTCTTAAATATACCCGTTTTTATCTGTTTGTTAATTTATTTATCGTGGCAGATTTTAGGAAACGGGATGTCTGAGAAAATGTGGGAAGCGACGCTTAAACATGCAAGAACATGTGAATTGGGCACAAAAATGTATATTTACAGAAGAAATGATGCCACTCTCTTCCTGGACCCAATATGTCAGCTTGTTAAGGGGGTAATCAACGGACAAATATGCTCTTCAAATGCCACCTCCCACATACATAAGGTATCATAATATGGCATGGCAACTATTTGATTGTTTGAAATGTTTAATCGATCGGGTAGATAATAGTTTCGAATTCTTCTCTGTTTTCTTTTTTTTTTTCCAGCTCTATTTCGATAATTTATTGAGACATGCCTATGAGATCTGGGATTGTTTGGAAGTGGTAGAAGGTGCCCCAAATGAGACTAATCTGATAACAGAAGGTATTTGATCAGTAGTTAAACTTGAATTGCTAGGCAATCATGATATGATTAAGCTATAACTTCATGTATAACATCATAAAATTGCATTATAAGAACTGTTCATCTATGAATTTTGCAGGTGATATAGGAGAAGAGTATGGGAGCTTTGTTGGTGTAGATGTGGCGAGAATGCAGCGAAGGGAAAGCTACTTCGAGGGGCAGATTGACACGAACAATGATACGGGTGAAGTTTATGAAAGTAACGAGCCGATACCGAGTCAATATCCGTGGGGCAACTCCTCAACAATTTGGCAATGAAACGTGGTGTAGGATAAGGGATGTGTGTCTACAAGGGAAAATGGAAGTTTTATTCTTTTAAGTGCAACCCTTCTGAGCTTGATGGTTGCCATTTGCAGGGCAACCAGTGGACAAAGGATTGGCGTTGATTTAGACTTTCTTCAAGGAATGCTCTGTTACTTTAGGAATGAAATTGTGCAGCTTATGGCATCATAAAAACCCTGCTTTGATAGATTTTTTTCTCGACCCTATCGAATTATTAAAATTGCGAAAGACGCTCCCCACCATTCTGGCTATAGTTTTTGAAGTCGGGTCTCGAGACTAAAAACCAAAATTTAAACGAACAGAAACGTACAATCTCCGGTTTGGTTCTCGGTTTTTTTACCTTTCGAATCTTAAAAACTGGAACCGAACCAAAACCCATTTTTTGATCTAATTTTGAAAAGTTATATGAGCACAAACCGAATCGACAAACCAGTTCGAACCAACTCCCCGTACCTCAGCAGGTACATGCAATATCAATGAACCCTGCAGAACTATCTCGGCCTAGGCAAAGTATGTGGCAAAGTATGTCGCCATAGACTATCAAGGCCCTTATTCTAAGAAAATGCATATACACAATTAATATAATTAAAAGTTTAAAACGTAGATGAAAAAAATCAAACTATATAATATTCATCAATAATAGCTCAATTATTTTCTTATATAATTTCTACTTCATTTGTTACATCTAAAATGATTAATTAAAATTTAATTAACAAAACGAACATTGTCTAGATTATACAATGTCACACGAGGACCGCGTCATTGAGTAGTGACATATGTCGTGGAGTGCAAGTTCAAGAGCATAGTCTCACTTCCTCAACGAAGGTTCTTTGTCAGAGTTTGTTTTGTACATTTTAATTAAAATATTTTTAATGTATTATTATTAAAATAATTATTTATTGTACTAATCAAAATTCGACATGTCAGAAGTTAAATTAACAACGTATGCTAAGAAGATAAACGTAACTTTATTTTTTTGATATTGTTACATAATAGAGGGGGCTAATTGCAATAAACGTAACTTGCTCTCAATTTATTGCCAAAATCTTTAATTGAACAAAACGGTCTGAATGGGAAAACCGGGCCCACTTCACTCGGCGATTAATTCGCGTATTAAAGGAGTCTTATTTTAATTATTATTTAAGAAAATGGGGAATTGAGAAAAGAAAAGTAGCCGTTGCCGCATCGAATTCAAATAGATCGTTCGTTCTTTCGATTACAGAAAGACAAAAGCTTCGTCTCTTTCTCTCTCATCAAAGCCATTGAAAGGTTACTCTAAACTCTGAAGCTCGCCTATTCTATTTCTTAGAAGTCGCCAAGTCGGAGTGCTGTGTGTTTGTGCATATCTTGCAGTGTAAAAGTTTTCCAAGCATTTGCCCTCGGATCCGGATCGGAATTCCTGTAAGAACTTTCTCCTCTTTATAGTTATTCCTACTGAATGATTTCCGGTAAATTTATGAAGATTTTCCTGAATTAGAAATATTAGCGTTTGTTTGTTCTAAATTTCCATTTGAGACTACTGCCAGCGTATATCTCGGTTATTTGCTAATCTCGATATGAGAAATGCGAGCGATTGAGTTCAGTAAGGAAAAATTTTTTTACCGACCAAATAAGGAAGATTCTTGCGTAGAATCTTTGTCATCTCGGTTGCTTTTTTAAATAATTAGTTTATTCGAGAACATCCTTTAGAAACCAATCGTCAATCCGTTTCTATCTGATTTTTGGATTGTACCAACATTGAAATGTCGCTTGAACTCTCTTTTGAAATTTGTCTGTTCTTAAAATTGTAAATTCACTCGTAGTAGTTCTAACAATGAGTAACGGCAAAAAACATAAAATTGGGACGGGAGAGCTTTGTCTCACACCTCTAGGAAGCTGAAATTGCTGGCTTTACGGTATTTTATTAAAAGATCTCCTTTTTGAGAGCATGAAATTCTATTTTTAATCTGAAGTGGGACGTAGTTTATCAGAGTGATTGAATTTGAGCTACATTTTCAGTTTCGAAGATCTACCCCAATGATTTGAATTGCAAAACCATATCTAATGCACAAATACATATAATATCATGATCCTGCAGCTTTTAAATTTCCACTAGTTCACTATTGAGATCTAAGTAGAAAAATGACGGTGAAAACTCCTGGCACGCCAGCCTCAAAGATTGAGAAGACATTGGCTTCAACCCCAGGAGGACCAAAGGCTAAAGAAGAAAAGATTGTGGTTACAGTAAGGTTAAGGCCTCTAAGTAAAAAAGAGCAATTAGCGAAGGATCAGGTAGCATGGGACTGTATAGATGATTATACAATTGTGCATAAACCACTTCCTCAAGACCGTTCTGCTCAACCAGCCTCATTTGTATTTGGTATTTAAGCTCTTGGTTTTATTTTTTTTATCATCTGGTTTTATTTCTTCACTTGTTTCTTATCATTGTGTCTTTCGCATCAGATAAAGTCTTTAGCCCAGTTTCTTCGACGGAGACGGTGTACGAAGGAATAAAGCATGTCGCATTGTCTGCTTTAATGGGCATAAATGGTAGGACACGATGCATTTGATGTGTATTTTTCAGTACTATAAGAGCCTTCTTATTTGTAATCATCACTTGTTCCTTCATTGCAGCTACTATATTTGCCTATGGGCAAACCAGCAGTGGGAAAACTTACACTATGAAGGGAATCACTGAAAAAGCTGTTAACGATATCTACGAGCATATAATTAATGTAAGTAAATAAATGTAGTGTTTTTTGTCTCAACATAACTGATAGGAGCTGAAACATAAAATTTCTCTTGGATGCAAAAGAAAGTTCTAGCTTGATCTCACTTTTTCTTCTTGTCAGTAGAATTCATTCCGTTTAAGTTCATCTATATATGTTTGCAGACCCCAGAGAGGGATTTTACAATTAGAATATCCGGACTGGAAATATACAATGAGAATGTCAGGGATCTTTTAAATTCAGAATCGGGCCGCAATCTAAAGCTTCTTGATGATCCAGAGGTACTTGATCGTTTTCTAAGAATGAAGATCGTATGGCAATTATGGATGTTCTTCTTTACTTGCAGAAAGGTACGGTGGTGGAGAAGTTGGTAGAGGAAACAGCTAGCAATGATCAGCATTTAAGACAGTTGATAAGTATATGCGAGGGTAATGATAAAACTAATATCCAGGGCTTTGATTTTAATTCACTTGTTTCAAAAATATATCTTCATTGATATCAATTTTCTATTTTTTCACTTGAAGCTCAAAGGCAAGTTGGTGAAACTGCTTTAAACGACAACAGTTCACGGTCACACCTGATAATAAGGCTGGTAAGAGCAGATCTTAAATGTCAGATTATTATGAAAATATATACTTCTAAAAGGAGCCACAAAATGCTTTTCATTTTTACTGTTTTTTAGACAGTTCAAAGTACTCTGCGTGAAAATTCAGATTGCGTGAGATCTTTCGTGGCAAGCTTGGTAAGAAGTACAACTTCTCAATGTTTTCTTTTCTGATTATCTCCACGAGTTCATGTTACTGACTATCGATTCAACGATGTGAAGAATTTTGTTGATCTAGCTGGAAGTGAAAGAGCTTCTCAAACTCATGCAGATGGTACTAGGCTAAGAGAAGGCTGCCATATCAATCTTAGCTTGATGACACTTACGACTGTAATCAGAAAGCTCAGGTTTTAATCCTTCATCAATATTTTTTTTCCAAATTTCTGTGACTGGTTTTTACTACTATCGATATTTTAGATCACTGTAAATATTTTGATCTGCAGCGTTGGAAAAAGAAGTGGTCATATACCTTACAGAGACTCAAAGCTTACTCGCATCCTACAGCACTCCCTTGGTGGAAACGCACGTACTGCCATCATATGTACATTAAGTCCAGCACAAAGCCATGCCGAACAATCACGTAACACTCTCTTGTTTGCCACACGTGCAAAGGAGGTCACTAACAATGCTCAAGTGAACATGGTAAAACTCATTGCATCCTATCCTTTTTTTATAATCAAAGATCGTTGGATTACACTGGCGACTCTCTTTATTGTCCTTTTTACGTAGGTTGTTTCAGACAAGCAACTAGTTAAACATTTACAGAAGGAAGTGGCCAGGCTAGAAGCTGAGCTACGAACTCCTGATCCAGCAAAGGACAAAGATTGGAAAATTCAACAGGTAATCTCAACAAAAATTCTCCCTTTAAGGCCATGATCATGAGCTTATGTCCAGTCTTGTTTAGATGGAGATGGAAATTGAAGACCTTAAGCGCGAAAGAGACCAAGCACAATCTCAAGTGGATGAGTTGCGACAACAACTTCAGAAGGACCAGAGGGTATCTCTCTTTCTCTATCCATCTATCCATATTTCACTAGCAGTAAATTAATTAATTCTCTTCGTGGTCAGATTTCAACTCTAGTTGAATCACCTCATCCTTCTGTGAAGAAGTGTCTCTCCTATACTGATGAACAATCCCAAAAACCCAACAGCAAGGACCTTAGTCGTGGCCTTGTCAGGCAGTCTATGAGGCAATCATCAACTGCTCCTTTCACCCTTATGCATGAAATTCGAAAACTTGAACACCTCCAGGAGCAGCTGGGAGAAGAAGCTAATAGAGCCCTGGAGGTTTTACAAAAGGAGGTAGCTTGTCATAGATTGGGAAACCAAGATGCTGCTGAGACAATTGCCAAGTTGCAAGCTGAGATAAGAGAAATGCGCTCTGTTCATACGATGCCGAAAGAAGTTGAAGTTGGAAGTATGGTTGATACAAACAAGAGTGTAAGTGCTAATCTGAAGGACGAGATAACTAGACTTCATTCACAGGGAAGCACTATTGCAAATCTGGAAGAGCAACTTGAAAATGTTCAAAAATCCATTGACAGATTGGTGATGACTCTTCCGACTATTTATACAGATTCAAATGATGAAGCAATTTCCAATGCAAGGAATCATTCAAAAAAGAAGCTAATTCCTTTAGCTACGAGTAATGTCATGAACCAGCAGAATTTGATGGGGGTTGTTCCTTGCTCACCTTCTTCAACTTCTCGGCAAAACATGGAATCCGAGATTGAAAATAAAGCTCCCGAAACATACAATGACATTTCATCAAATTCCCTCCAAGAATTGGAAAAAGAGACTCCAAAAAAGAATGAAGGTGGAGATGTGGCATCAAAGCCTGTTTATCAGCGATCAAGTTCTGTAAACATGAAGAAAATGCAGAAGATGTTCCAAAATGCTGCAGAAGAAAATGTAAAAAGCATAAGAGCTTATGTGACAGAACTGAAAGAGCGTGTGGCAAAACTCCAATACCAAAAACAGCTACTCGTATGCCAGGTACTCTAGATGTTTAAACAAATTGCACCACACTATGTCTCTCAATCCATAATTCAAATTTCTTGAAATTTCCATTTGCATATTCTTCTAGGTGCTAGAATTGGAAGCAAATGAAGCAGCTGGTAACAATTTTGACACTGACGAGAATACATTAATGACTGAAGAACCGAAAGTTCCTTGGCATGCAACGTTTCAAGAACAAAGACAGCAAATTATTGAGCTGTGGGATTTCTGCTATGTCTCCATCATTCACCGGACTCAATTTTACTTGTTATTCAAGGGAGATCCAGCTGATCAGATTTACATGGAAGTGGAGCTTAGGCGCTTGACATGGTTACAGCAGCATCTAGCAGAGCTTGGCAATGCAAGCCCAGCTCCTCATATTGGAGATGAACCAACCATCTCTCTATCATCAAGGTATATCTCACATAATACCAATACCACAATCACGTAAATTAAATGTGTATTACTTGTTAGGGATGGGACCCGTGGGATCGGGTTATATTTTGATAGAAAATGGATTCGACTCAATGGGTTGAGTTTTATAAAATTAGATCACAACTCGATCTTATAAAAATTTTGGGTTGGTTTCGGGTCGGGTTTACATTCGGTTTCGTAAAATTCAAACATGCGGGTTATTGACTTAATCACCTGAAGTTCAATTATTTCTTTCAATCCGATGAGTCGGTTCCTGTAAAATTAGATCTGAACTCAATCCGATCATGAACCGAATCCGACATAAAATTTTGGGTTGATTTAGGATTTGGTTCACATTAATTTTTTTAATTAAAAACCAATATGATCTAAATAGTCGGTTTGGATCGAGTTGGTTCGATCCTATTACTTGTTATATTAATTGATTTCTCTATTTTTACTATTCTAACGTTCAATAATTGAGATGATTGCCAAATTTCTTGACTTGCTGCAGCATTAGACAATTGAAAAAGGAAAGAGAATTTCTAGCTAAACGATTGACTTCCCGACTAACGGTCGAGGAGAGAGATGCATTGTACATGAAATGGGACGTGCCACTAGAAGGCAAGCAGAGAAGGATACAATTTGTAAACAAGCTCTGGATGGATCCACATAATCCAAAACATGTCCAAGAGAGTGCAGAAATAGTGGCATTGCTTGTAGGCTTCTGTGAAGGTGGAAACATGTCAAGAGAGATGTTTGCTCTCAACTTTGCTAATCCTTCTGATAAGAGGTCATGGCTGATGGGATGGAATCCTATCTCAAACCTTCTTCATTTGTAAGAATAAAGCACTGCTTTTGTAAGTATTTCCACCCAATTTTTCTCTCTTGTCAATTGGTTGATAACATTGGCTTTCTGTAGTTTAATAATCTATTTATTTGCACATTTTTCGATATTCATCAACCACAAGTACTTTGTGGAAAACGTCATTTGTTATTTACTGTGAGAACTTTGGTGACATGGGTAGCATTTTCTAGAAAGAGAAAGATGAAATCTACTACTATAAACTGTCATTTATTGTAATAGTTCATGGCTTATATACCAGAATAACATCCCCAGACAGTAAGCTTTACTTAGAAACTCTCTCTCTCTCTCTCTCTCTCTAAAATCCTACCAGTTGCACGAAAATGCAAAGAATAAGAAGACAGATCAAGAGAGAGAAGTAGTTAGAGAGATCTAGCATTTAGGATATGGAGCTCCACAGGAAGTTGCTACTTTTCTAGCGTTAGGAGAGTCCACCATTTTCTTGAGATTAGGGTCTCGAATGTATACACAGAGACATGGGTGCTGTTCTTTGATCTTGGAGCAGCAGAGCTTAGTAGGAGGAGAAGGAGATATAATGGCGTCCATGCACGAGCTTAGCTCCATTGGATTGCATTTCACGACCACTGATACTGATGCTTCTCCCATCCCAACAAACATCAAGGTGGCAAGAGCTGCTAATGCTACCAGGGATTTCATTTCTCTCTCTAGATTGTACCTGAAACGAAGAGAGAGATGGGTTTTTGGGTTGGTTCTTTCTCCTGCTAGTGGTGTTCTCCATTTATAGAGCCAAGATGTAGAGAGAGAAACAGAGAAAACGCAGCATGCATGTCATTGGTTAACCTTTTCACTTCATGAAGCTGTAATTTCAACTGATAATGAACAAAAAGAAGTGTAAAGGGGCAGGAAAAAGATGCATGATTGACAAGTGATCGACTCAAGTGAATTAAAAACTTCATTCCATCAATTTCGTACCCATCTTCACATTTTGGCCTCATATTGTGAAACGTTTCTCTGTTTCTCTCTCTGCATCTGAACTTCATTAATTGGGAACACCAGCAAAGAACCACACCCAAAGCCTCCCATTTTGTAGAAAATGAAATCCCTGGTAGTAGTAGCAGCTCCTTGAACTGATGGCTCGACCCATCAAACCCAAAAACGATAACTGCTCATACTTGGGTTTGTTCTTTTGTCAATTTTGCTATTCATTTTCAACAAATCAATTCCAACTATTACCTTTAAATTCTATCTTAAATGTAAAAAAACAGGAGATAAATATTATAATACGTCACCTGAACGGGCTTTTCCACGTGCAAATTTGAATTTTAAATTCTATTGGCTGAAATCCCAGAAATAAAAAAAAATTCTCCATATACCGAAAGGCGAAAATAGTCCAAATTAAAATTAAATGAACTGCTACAGATGAGATTTACCAAGAAAGAAGATAACGTTGACAAAGATTGAGACAATAATACATAAAATCCCGTTTCCACAACCAGATTTATTATTCCACAATTCTTACAGTTCCAACTAAAAATTTATTCCATCAGCTTTTGCCATTTCCTTTCTGCAAGGAAGTGAAGCTTAACCTGCGATTAGAAGTACACAAGAAAAATTGTAATGCCGAATCGAGAAAATGGACACAAACAGAGGGGGTGGAGGGAGGAAATTCATCTCTATACTTCACTTTCAGCTGCAGAGAATCGTTTTTATTGAAAGATGTAATTACTTGTGCAATAAATGGAGAGCAAAATTCTGTTCCCTCATCATATTCTTCTCCGAACTTAAATTATCAAGTGTAAATCCATTCAAATCTTCAAGCAGTAGAGAATGTTTAGAAATAATTTGAAAGACCACATCATCCATCATTTTCAGAGCTAGTAGCATTTTGAAAAATAATAAAAGAAAAGCAGAGACCGATTGGTCCTCCTTGCTTCAGACATTTTCAGTTTCTTTAAATCATGGAAAGAAATTTACTTTTTTAGCAGTGAAGAAAATGGAAAGGTGATAATAATGACGTACCTGATTATTGGCTTCTTCGGAACCTCGGTGTGGGATGGTGGTCCTTTGGATGGAGGCATAGCACGCTCCACAGGCTAATTGTAGTAAGCAAAATTAGACAGATTTATGCCAACTAAATCACGTAATAAAAAAATAATAAATTCATGTAACATTCATTGGCACAAATGGACATGTCATTAAACAAGACTGTAAGAGAATTGAAAGATAATTTTTGAAATTGTTCTTGAAAGCTTTGCTCACATATAGGTCCAAGAATTTTTCGTTAATTGTAATTCATCAGCAAAAAGTAAGAAACTATTCAGAACACTATTTCATTTGTCAAAAAAATTCAAAATGTTCTCAAAAACAAAGGTAAAAATACGAAGGCTATGATTCCAATATTTTATGTTTTATGCTCGAGCCCAAAAATTAACAGATAAACTAAAATAAAAGCAAGTTTCAAGATAAAGATTTTTTACCTCAAGCTCCTCTAGGCCTTCAGGGCCAGTTTCATTGCAAGAAGTTACCGCAGCAATTACCAAAGCATTCTCTGCTGAAACTTCGCCCATGCTGCTCCCATTCATATTTTTCTCATGATCGTTGACTTTATTTCGATCTTCATTTTCAAGCTCATTAAGCTCAAATGTTTGTTGAGATTCACAAGGGCCTGACAATATCTTCCCCGCTTCATCCAAATTCAAGGAATCAGTAGGAGCAGATGAAGTTTTCGTAGACAAACTCCAATTAAGTGATTCATTTGCTGGCCCATTCTGAAAAGCATCGCATAATGTTGCAGATGTTTCATCTATATCTTCAACTTGTTTTCTCTTCTCTCTACCTTCTGAAACATCCAAAGTTTCTTTAGCTTCGTGTGACATGACTTCTTCCACAGAATGTGCCACCATCTTCATGACTTCATTTTCCAGACCTTTATCATTCGCAAGCTTTTGGCTCTTTCCATCATTGGCTCCATCTGAACCTTCTTTCGCATCAACTGATTGAGCTTCCTCAGTAAAATGAGGAATCAAAGTTCCATTTGTTTTGACTGAGCCAAAATTCTCACCATCTTCAACCCGCCTACGCTTCCTTCCCTCATCAGAAAACTTGTTTTCTGCACTTCGCTTGACATCCCAAGTAACTTTTGATGGACGAGAAGGACGAACCCCTCCAGGAAATACAAAGTTTGGAATGTTTCTCCTTTTAACATGAGTTATACGAATCTCCATTCCCGGTTTCCACAATGTGTATATGTTGACAGAATGCTTGAACTCTTCAACTGTTAATCGTATATCAAATTGTTCACCTTCATTACCAGAAACTCCTTGTTTTCTTTGCAAACCCATGAAGTAACTGCAATGGAAAGGTCTAGTTTTGTCTGTAAAATCGCCAGGATGTGGATGACACTGAAGCATGTTAAAAGTATGCCGCTCAATCTGCAATGCACATTTTTTTTGCTTCTTTGTTACCCTACATATGAATAAATTGAAGAAAACAAAGAAAAGAGGATAAATAAAGAATTGGTTTTACCTTTAATGTTAACTGGCGGAGGCGAGACTCAACCCAACCTTTCCATTGTCTGATATCATCTTCGTTTTGTGCGCATATGTCTATCTGCAAGTAGTTCTTATAAGCTTCAAAGAAGGCATAACGCTCAAAAAGGGTATCCCAATCAGCCATGTTCGACTCCATCGCCTGAAAATCACACAAAATGTAATTCAGTTGCACACACAAAAAGAGCACACTGAAATGGTCAAGTACAAAAACAAAAGTTGTCGCATCACATCCATAAGCACATCCAGAGAAAGATAGACACAAAGGAGTTCAAGTTGCATCCTAAAATAAGTAAGATTTTCATAAGCGGTTTCAGTAACTAAAAGTAAATCAGGGATCAAACTAATCTCATTCCTTAGAGCTGGAGCAATAAAAATGAAAGAGATTACTCTGAATCTAGGAACTGGTGATTATAAAAAGTTACTGGAAGCTAAAATGGATATGCTGAGAATATAGTTCAACATTAAAAAGCATACCTCACAAATGTCATGTCCCCTCTGAAACTCCTCTAGCATGATTCGCAGAGTACTTGATGAAACATTGTAGCTAGAGTTCATACAAGGATAAGCTGGAGTGATTATAGGCATCATGTGAAACCTGTCTTTTGGATTACGCCTGGGATCCCACACTTGAAGACCCAGTGATCCTTCTTCAATGGCACAAAGCATGACTGGATTTGGCCAGCGCCACTGAGTAAAAACTCTAAAGAATCGAGACACTAGCATATTGGGCAATGCATTGGGATAAAGTTGGCAAATTCGAGCAACAAGAAGGGCCCAGTTTATGCCACCAAGGAACCCAGTAACCTAGCCACCAGAGAGAAACATAAATGAGAAAGAGGAAAAGTATATCAACTAAAAGACCAAAAAAGTTATGCTAACATACATTTGAATAAACACCTCGTCGTTTTGCCCAATACCTCATGCATCTCAATGTTGTTCTAAAATTCTGAAGTTTCAAAAGATACACAGTCAGAGTGTAGTAACAAAACAAAAGATAAACTACTCATAATAGTTATACTGTATATCTGTAACCTGAATGTTAGGAACCAATCGCAGAATTTGGTCTGTAACTCTGCATCCATTCAAACTTCGAACTGTCTGTTCATCAGCATTCTGAAGTATCGAATCTTGCGAAATATCCAAGTCCTGAAACAAAAATACATGTTATGAACAAAGAAAAAATAAGAGGCTAATAAAAATAAGCTTGTTACATGAGTAAGTCTTTTGAAAAATACCAGTCAATGTAAAAATGCAATCATAGGAACGGGAATCACAACAATTAACACTTATACATTATACTATTCAAATAAACATAAAAATGTGTATGCTTTGAAATTTTGAGACTCCAAGCAATCTCCACTAAGACCGCCTCAGTCTAGAATTTCCTCTATTACATATACAATTTTCTACCCCTTTAAGATTCCTATATTATACTACTTATAGTTTCCTAATGAAATCATAAGAGGCTGCCTACCTCGACATAGACACAATTCGACTACCAAATTCAGGTCCAATTTGAAAGCTACAGTTGATAGTACACATTGCGGACAATAAAATGAAAAAAAAATATAATTGCCACTTACTTCAGGAATAACCCAAAGTGATAATTTTGCATAAAGAAGATCAATGGAGACACCACTAAACTTGAATCTCAACACGGGAACATGAGCATCTGGCACTGGATGCATCTCTTCTACTTCAGGCATCTCTGATAGCATCTTATGCAGCTCCCCAAAGAAATCTTCCTACAGAAATTCATCCATTTAGAGATCCTTATCAGTAGAAAATAAGTAAAACTTTTAAATGATAGTGAGTCTCACTTCACGTGTTGCATGTCTGGGCCCAACACAAAGAGTGTCAATATCAGCACCAGGGCCATGTACCTAGGAAGTGAAAAGTGAAAAAAAAAAAAACCGAACAAAAGTGTTAAGTAAACTTGCCACGCATAATACATCACTATAGAAACTTGAATGAACGAATTAATTGATGATACAGATTTTTCAAACAAACTAGATGTGACTCAAACTATTATGATCCCATTCATGTATAAACTGAATAAATTTTCAGTATTTATGCTTTAGAAAAAAAACAGGAAATACAATATCCAATGAAAAAATGTTTTTCATCGTCTATCACATGATGATGATGGGAGATGGATCAAATGTATGAAGTTCGAATTTCTATGTTAAACTTTGAAGCAATTGCCAAAACTATTTAAATTAAGATGTATGATAGGTTAGAGAGAGGGAATAGACTGCAATTAGCAGACAATTATTTATTCAAATTTTAATGATAAATGCACAGTGAACATTGAACTTATTAGTTTTTATTCAACATACTTTGAAAAGTAAAAAAAAAATAACCGAGCCAAAGTGTTAAGTAAACTTGCCACACATAATACATCATTATAGAAACCGAAATGAACAAATTAATTGATGGTACAGATTTTCTAAACAAACTAGATGTGACTCAAACTATTATGATCCCATTCATGTATAAACTGAATATATTTTCAGAATTTATGCTTTAGAAAAAAAAACGGGAAATACAATATTTAATGAAAAAATGTTTTTCATCGTCTATCAGATGATGATGATGGGAGATGGATCAAATGTATGAAGTTCGAATTTCTATGTTAAACTTTGAAGCAATTGCCATAACTATTTAAATTAAGATGTAGAGTAAACAATTCACTGAGTATTAGCCTCAATATGCGCAACCAGCCATAACAAGACCCAATTTTTTTTCTTGCAATCAAGACTTAGAAAGAAAAGCCCCGTGTGATGGGATTCAAATGAAGTTCAAAGAGTATAAGTTAAAAGAAGACTAATTTCTCTCATCATAAAAAAGAGATATGATCTGATGAGTCATGACAAATAATTAACCCTAAAATGCAGCATTAGATTTGATAGGGCAACTAAGAGGAATAAGAAAAAGCTCCCTACCCCTAATCGATAAGAACCAAATGTGAAAATCTTAGCATTGGCTTCTTGCACAAGCTGCTCATTCAATCCCTTGGCACGGCTAATTGCTTTAACCCAAATCTTCACAATCTGAATCATAGTAGAGCATAAATTCAGATGTGGCAAGTGGATAAGAAGAAATCAGCAACCAACAGAGGCAATCAAGTTAAAAGATACAAAAAGGATAACCTGGTCTAGGCGACCAAGAACTTCTTCTCTACTTACAGCTTCTTCCTGACTTTCATACAGTCCAACATCTTGCAAATACTGAATACTCCAAAAAACACAGAAAGAAAGAGAAGAAAAATCAGTAATCTTCCTACTAAATACCAGGAACTGTATTAACTATTAAGGATGACTTATAATCAAAACCTTTTCGAGCTCTTGAGTCTTGACAACATCATACTCTGACGGTCCACCAAGTGAAATGGGCTCAGTGATTCCTAATCTCTGCCCGGCATTACTCCGACCATTCATAGCAGAGCTCCCCATTTAAAAGGAATGGTCACACGTTCAATTTATTCTATGTTTAGTTCTTTTTCCTCTCACTCTTTCCCACTCTCTTTTGTTATGGAATATAGAAAAGCCCGAGGCATATGTACCGATAATATTTTTACAAAACTTTCTCTTTTTTTGCCACCTCTTTTTTCAACGAAAATCAAACCAGAAACAACGATAATATAGTAAACATGAATAAAATGTTAATAATACAGCACCAGAAGCGAACAATCCATTAACACGGAGGCCAAAGCTACAACCAAAACGAAATCGAAGAACTGAAATCCTAGGGCTAGAATCACTTTCCTTTTTATAATAATAACTGAGATTACTTAACGAAATACAAGACCAATTGAGGCCAGAAATGGAAACAACAAAATCAATCCCTCAGCGAGAAGCAAAAGAACCGATTAAGAAGATCGAAGAGGATGACGCAAAACGGTCAATGAGAACGGCTCAACTTTCCGTCTCTAGGGTTCATCTGTCTAGTTCTTCGGCCATAACTGATAGCGATCCTCAAAAACCTTCATCCTGACAAGAAAAAGAAAATCAAAGGAAATCCATTACACGCAGGGGAGAGGGAGAGGGAGAGGGAGAGGGAGAGTACCTTAGTGACGAAGGGGCCGGATTAGGAGAGGATTTTTTGGCTTCTCTTGCGCTATACTTTCTACGGCCTTCTATATATAAATAGCAACATCAATCTGACGTCGTTTCGTTTTTGTGTAAATGGAAGTGATCAAAACTAAATGGAAACCGTAAATTAAATTATAACAGTTCATTTTAATTTAATTTTGATTCTAATGTTTAAAAAATCATGATTTATACGTCGGTGTCAATTTTTAAGAGTAAAAACTATAAAAACGGAGCTAGAGTTGTAGGTCTAAAAAGTTCTAAAATCGAGTACAATTTTATCCAAACCCTAATAAAATCCTATATAAATCTTAAAATTGATTATAAATTCGCTCAATACTTAAAATATGACTCAACTATAATAAAAATATATATTTTATGTTATATTTTAATTTTTTTTAAATATAAAATAAAATTGAGTTAAAATTAAAACGTAACTGTTGTGTCTGATGTCGGTTCTAAAAATCTGAAGCTATGAATTTCGATTTCAATTTTATTTCATGGTAGAACTGGCCTAGATAATTGAAAATATCTAGGCCACTCCTACTTTAAAATGTCCACCCTGCTTGAAAATATGTTTTCTATAGTTTAACAATGAGTCATACATATTAAAAGTATTTATTTTAGATAAATAAATAAATTAATATATATATATTTATTTATTTATTTATTTTTCTAAAATAGTTAATGACGCGTGTCAAATGATACGTTAGATAACACAACGAGTGGTAGAACCTCTAGCGAAGGAAAGCATTTGTAATTGGGCCTGAATTCATAATGGGCCCATAGATGGTTTAGAATTAGAAATGGGCCAAAACCCAAATGGGCCTAAATACAAATGGGCCTCAGCTCAAGTACTCAGTCCATTTGTAAAATACGAATGGATTGAGTTGTTCGTTTTGAATGCTCCCCGTCCTTTTTTCGAGACAACTCGAGTTAATGTGCTTTCTTTTGCGCTTGTTTTGTAAGTTAAATTCATCGCCTTTGAAGGGAATGAATATAATAAATATTTACTTTTATTTTCCTTTAATTGAAGGGAAAATAAAAACAAAAAACAAATATAAAATTGTAAATACACGGAGAAGGAACAACACCGTAGAAGGAAGGAAGAAAGCTATTGACGAAGAAGCTCCAGAGCTCTCATCAATGTCGGTCTAAACCTCTGGACATTAAGATTTACATTTTGCTTGTCCAAATAAACAGATTTAAACTCGCCCCACCCCTTTTTCGAGATCAAACTCGGATTTTTCAGAACATCATCGTCCCTCGAATACTGCTGGATTAAGCTACTCTCTTCTACGCTTATTTTGTATTCTAAGTATTTTATGCTCATCGCCATTGAAGGGTCTCCGAAGAAGTTCTTCGACACCCAATCTACTCCTCCGAACGGAGTTATTTGGATGAAAACTGCGTTTTCAGGGAGAAAAACTATGTTCGTCAATCCAGCTCCATGAACTCCCATAATCACGTCACATGAATTCACAGTCTCTGAAACTCTTGCCATGTTTGAATCTGGCTCTGTGATTTTCACTTTGAAACCTAGTCTTCGTCCCATTTGAATGATTTTCTTCGCGTTCGTGAAAGATCGAGTCCGGTTTCTCGAAACCACGAGGAGTTGAGGCTTTTTGGTGTTGTTTTCGTCGATCCGAATCGCTTTTTTCCGCTTTAGATCGTAGGATTTTCTCAAAAAGTCTTTGAATTCTGTCATTGTGAGCGAGTGTCTGGTCGGATCGATGCTTAGCTCCTTCTCGTGCCGGTTTAGGCCGATGATCCCGCTCGGAAAGCAGTGGACTTCTTCGGTTTCCTCGTCGATGTCGATAATTTCATAATTCGACAGCCCTTTTAGGATCGTCTTGAACTTCTCCACCCACCATTCCTTTCTGTCCGTGATCAGAAACTTCACCTGTCCGGAAAATCTTCGAGAAGTGATGAAAAGCGGGACAATCACGTCGGTGAATTCGTGAAAATGGTTTCCGCAATAACCTGCGTTGGAGAACAAGATGGCCGGGACCGAGTGGTTCTTCGTGCATTGTGGGATTGTCGACGCCCGTTCGATCGATCGAACGGTCCATTCCCGTACGTGGCTCATGGCCGTTTGATCCTGTTTTCTAGCGTACGGCCTGATGATCCAGGAACCGTTGATCGAATTCGAATCGATGAAAACAGAATGAGAACTCCCAACAATCCTCATGTTCTTGTCAATGTCGCAAAAATCTGTTTTTTCCAAGAAGTTGCAGACTGGTCGAGTTATGTTTGATTTCACAGATTCCACCCCTGCAAAAACATGAACATGGAAATCTTAGTAAAAACAATTAAAATCAGCCAAAAAGATCGGATTCGAGTTCGAAAATCGGCCAACCTTGGAGCATTTGATCGTAGGCTTTCGTGTCTTCGACCATCAGCATTTTCAGGCCATCCCCCATAGACAACCTAAGAGAATGCACTGCACAAGAACACAACATTATGTGACGAAACAAAACTCGAGAAGCATCGAATCGTAGAACTCTTCGAAAACGAGCAACTTACGAGACGGAAGTGGACCGATAAAAGGTTTGAAGATCGTGAAAAAAGTTAAAACAGCGATGCTGGAAGCGACCAGAGCTCCATATCCAAATTTCTTCTGCTCATGCTTGCTAAAACTCCTGGCCAGTATCGCATCATACATCATTATGCACGCAAAAAGCTTACTTTTTTTGCGTATATCTCTTCATAAACGCATTCTCCAACGCAAAAGAACAAGAAAATGGCCTCAAAATCAGCGCTTCCAGGGCTGATTATGAATCATTCGGCACTAGTTTTCAACAGCAAAGTGGCAGAGCATGAAGTTCAACACTTATAAAACCGAAAAACAAAGGCCATTTTTAGTAGGATTCTGAAGAAAATAATAAAATGAGAAAGAGTAGAAGATGAAAGGGACAGGGTTGACGAATTTGAATGATTTCCTTTTGTTTTGCATGATTTGTTTGGTGAGTTTCTTGCATATATTCATCGCCAAGTGCCGGCTATGGATTCCAGCTTTCGAAGTTGAATGAGCTTACTTAATTATCACTAATTACGAAGCTAATTCCTTTTGTGTCCAACCATAATCCACATTTAAGGATTTTAATCATTTTTCTATTTCTGCATGTATACATATTCGTGTTCATATTCTCTATATTCAAGACTCGATTGTATTTTAAAATTAATGCATGTCTTCCTATTAGAGATCGTTTCTTTCTTAGCCCAATACGAGTTATGATTAATCGTATCGATGACTTGTATAATTAATGAAATACGATGTCTAGTTAATGATAATTATGCGCATAATGAAGTAACAATTGAATTTCTCGCGGCTCAAAATCAGAAGGGTGCTTATATTCGAGCATTCATTTTTTCGAATCGTGTTAGCAAATCATTTCCAATTTCTTCCCCTTTTCTCTTTGATATAACAAGTGAATTTACGTGCAAAAGTTTGAACATTTAATAAAGAAAAAATAAAACTACTTCTCTTAGGTTATTAGTGATCTTACGATCCTCGGTCGTACGCGTTTGTTGCACGAAGTTAAACGCATGACATTGAGTCGGAGGAGTTTCATGACATAATCCACGTTTGTCCGACTAAAAATATATAATATTTGGGTAATATATATTTTTTGATTAAAAATGTGATTTTTAAAAGGAAGTCCACTTTGAGTTGTTATTTGTACCGACAGATTACAAGTAGAGGAACCCAAATAAGTCATTGGTTAGTTGTTTATACTTTATGGTGGATTATGACATTTGAACTCTATTTTCCAATCATTTAATTAATTCAAATACACTTTTCTCCCCAATGGGGACGTGCCACGTGTAATATAACGAGAGAGTATTTGTCGGCAGTGGGTAAAGCATTGTTGTCCACCTCTCATTCTCTCTCCGAACGGGTGAATAATAATTTAATTTAAAAAATTGAAAAATTGAAATTATAGTAAAAACTATGTGAATGGGATGCATGTCTTAATTTGAATAAAATAAATTAATTTGAAATCAAATATTTATATTGAGGGGCTTGTTCATGAGGCATCAAATTTTGTCAATGTTAGGTACCCATTTGCAAATGATTGATGCATCCCAATGCACCTAACATATATGATGTGTTATGTTCTTCCTTTTTATTGTTTTTATGATTAGAGTTTAAATTATTTATAAACCACGTGATTTAGGTGATTTTACAATTAAGCTTTAAAATTTAAATCGAACAAAACGAACACCGGTGAGCCTCAGTTGTGCGTCATGAATGAGAGCCCTTTCGCTTACCACCAAGCAGACTTTCGTTGCCCGCACAGACTTAACTCAGTTGGTTTCAGGATGGTAGATTTAGAATGAAGAACTACGGTTCGAAACTTGCGCTGACACAGTGCCGAGAGTCGTTGCCTTAAATTTGCTATAAAACATTAGAATAATCAAAACAAACACTACAGGTGAACAATAATCAAAACCCACTAACATTGAAGATCAAAAATCAATCATTATCATCTTAAAAATAGGATCAAAGGGTGTACTTCGAGTGGAGCTTGACACCCATTTACTCTCAAAGCACTCATGGCAGAAATATAGATACATTATATCCAAATTAAAAGAAATTCCATTCCCTTTTCTCTTTTTCTTTTCTGGGTTTGTTTATGGAAGTAGCCAGAAAAAAAACTCAATCAAGACATTCTTAATAAACTAGATGGTATGTGAAAAGCAAGTCTCATAATCAATCGAGTCAAAGCCAGATCAATTAAAACCACCCATTGTGACAATGCTTGATCCGGACAAGTGGAAAAACTGTCCTGCTTACTCGACTAGACTTCTCCATCGATAAGTTACTGCACCATAGGTAGATAACAATGATTAATTTTGAAAATAATAATAACAATAATAATAAATAACCAACAGCATATTTTATATATGTTTAAGAGATATATCCAAAATTGTTCTGACATAATCTAATAAATTTTCTAATTAATGTAACGTCGAATGTAAAACTCACCTCTCATACCAAAATTGTTCTAAGCACTTGAAGATGCAAGATCAGTCACCTTTCCCACTGCCACTGTCTTACCTGTTAAAAAAAAAAAAAAACTAATCCGTTATCTACCATAATATGATAATCATTAATACTTTATCAGGAAAAGCCACATTTCTGAAAATCACCTTCTGTGCGAAGAGTGAACCTTCCAAGCTGAGCAAAATCGGAAAATTTTTCAATGCATATTAAATTATTCACCTGGGGAACACATTGCCACACTTACATAAGTCATAATGTCTTACTTCTACATTTTACAAAATCAAAATCCAAATATTAAAGCAGAAAATTATAAGATCAATGACAAGCTACGTGTCAAAATCCGGGCTTGTCCAAGACATGTTGCCTATGGAGCGTGACACTACGCATCATTTTGAACATGGATATACCTTCTACGAAAACATTCAATCAGGCAAAAGAATACACAAATAGTTTCCTTCATTTGAGTTGGCTCATCACTAATAAACATCTTTGAATGACAAATCTCATCTCGATTGCATACTTTCGAAAGAATTCACGAGCTGCCCATGCCTAGCAGAAAGTTTCTGTACCAGACATTGCAAATATTTGGAGAACATAACCTATTTTGCCAGTTTAAACATAGCATGTGACATCCATGACATTTAGGATACTACTATATGCAGAAATATTTGCAAAAAAATAATCACCTTTAAGGTTGTATAAAGACACAAAGCGAACCTGAACTCGGCATACGACGACAGCACCATTCTTCACAAAGAGAATTTTCTTTTTGATAGGTTTCTTTGTCTTTGGATCAATCTGTTGTAGAAGCTCCAATATCTCACACTCCTCAACCACCGAATGAATGTGCAAGACAGCTTTATATCCAGCAGTAAAAATTGCCTAGAAGGAAAGATCATGACAATGATCAAAGCTAGAAACATCAAAAGATTGGGGAAGAGGAGTGTGTGAAGAGATCAGAAAAACTCACATTGTCCAGCAATTCAAGAATTTGCAACTGTGCAACAAATTCAGTAACAGAAGGTATTGGTTTCACTGCCATGAAATAAAGAGATAAAGCTTTGATGAAGGAAAATTCAACAAATGGCTGATCAATATCAATATCTCTGCCTCAAATGTTCTTTAGTGAGAGATTATTTTACGAATTTATGGGGTTGTCCTTCATAAATGAGCTACACGAATATAGAAATAATAATAAGAGTAATGTTAGATTTACCTTCTTAACATACATTTTTACGTGTTAAATTGTGATTTGTGTCATAAATATTATAAATAATTACTTTAAATATAATATATTAAATGTGTTTTAACTATACCAATAATAACTTAATATGTCTGCATGTACAATAAATGAATATGTTAAGAAGGTAAAACTAGCATTACCCTATGATAATAATAAACGACTCTTTGGTAGAAAATGTTTTGAGATATTGATTTATATTATGCAATTCAAAATTACCAACACTTGACAAAACAAATCCTGACGATATGTCTTCTTCCTCAATCCCAGATAATCTAATTCTCAAATTTTCCCCAGGTCCAGCCCATCCAACTTTGTCTTCATCACAAAATACAGCAATAACTTTCACTTGAACCTATACATCAACATGCAGCAAAAATAAGTCCTAGAATTATGATGCCAGCATAACAAAATGCAAAGGAAGAATCCAAAAGTGAGTAAGATCTTATAATGAACCTTGTTTGGCATTATTAACAAAGAGTCGCCCTCACGCACACTCCCAGATTCAACTTTGCCCATAACTGTCGTTCCCATGTCTTTGAATCTATCAATTATTGGCATCCTGCAAGTTTAGGCATAACATTAAATAAATAAGTTTAATTCAAAGTTAGGAATGAACTAGCATTGCTTCAACAAGGCAGGTAGCATCTCACCTAAATGGACCTTTTGGATCTCTAGTTGGGCCTTCGATCACATCAAGAACTTCAAAGAGACAGGGACCATTCCACCATGGACATGTTTTTTTGTCTATTCTCTCTTTCATGTTTGATCCAAGAAGACCAGAGATTGGTAGAAATTGTACATCTGTGAATAAAATATACAATATTATACCATGTAATTATGGTTTTAGGATAAATATTTTTTTAAAATATAAAACATTTATCTACTTGACGGTACTCAAGTTTTTCATTTAGGCAAATCATTGGCTTGTTTTCAAAATATCAAAAGAATTCAATAGTGACTATTGATTTATAATGAGCGTAAAAAAACTTTGAGAGGAAAACCTTCAAGGCGGACAGTACCTTTCTTCACATTGTAGCCTGACGACCTTAAAAATGGTGCCATCTTTGATTCTATTTCATCATACCTGATTAGAATAGCCAAAGGTATAGTCTGCTGATAAATGAAGATATGATCTATGATAGGGGGAGCTAGAGGTGAAAATAACCTTGCTTTTGACCAATTAACCGTTGGATCATCCATCTTGTTAACCACAACCAGCAGCTTAGATATGCCCAATGTTTTTGCAAGAAGCACATGCTCACGTGTTTGTCCACCCCTCTCATATCCAGTTTCGAATTCTCCTTTGCGAGCAGAAATTACCTATCAATAAAAGCATGGAATATGTATAGATCCAGAATATCCAAAACCAAAATGACCTAGCCCTTGAAAATTGCTCAAAAGAAACCATTAACCTACCAGCACACCAATATCCGCCTGGGATGCACCACTGATCATATTTGGAACATAACTTTTGTGACCCTAAAGACAAGTCAGGCAGAAGTAAAACTCAGCCTACACAAATCATCATATGCACATGATGCGAAAGAATCATCTAGAGAATAAAAAATTATCTTTTCTTTATAGAAAAACTAAGGAATCTAAAAAATGATAGAGCATGGTTAAAAAGAGTCATGTGTTGACTTATTGAGTAGGCAATAAATATTTATTATTTATTGATGATGAATTTAATAATTTATTTTTCATTGGCAATACCCTTTAAAAAGATATATTTATTATTTCTAACATGTGTGTTCAAACGCTTTCAGTTTCGTTCGAATCAGAATTCGTTTGAGCTGTTTTCACTAAGTGTATTTGATGAAATTACAGTTTAGGTCGACCAAAAATGAGTTTAAGTCAACTGAAACTTCTCAAAAAATGTCAATCCTCTGGAAGGGTTGAAATCATAAAACAGTCAACTAAAATTGCTCATAAATGTCAAGTTACTGAAAATGGTAACAGACTTCTAAAAGAAGAGTCAATCGATATAAGAAGGGTGACATTTTTTGCAAAGAATAGTCAATAGTAAGGTTTGATTTACACTCGGAAGTCAATCACGATTTTCTTGATAAAAAAATAAAGTAATCTTCAAGGTGCAGTCTTTGGCCGCAAACGTAAACAAAAGTTAAGTCGAATCGCATTACCAAATTTGTTTTATTTCTCTTCTTTTATTCTTTACTTTATCGCATTAATTACTTAGGCAATTAAAATAACAAAAATCACGAAAAAACTATAAAACCAAAGTCACTCCTCCTATTAAGTTTAAAATCGATCCTACATCATGTAAGGACTTCATTAATTGTAAACAATAGTAAGACCATTATTTTTTAATCATTTTTTTCACTAGTTGAGGATAGATAAAAGTGAAAACTGACTTTTAAGAGAATTTAAAACAAAAACAACCAAGCAACTTAGATGATAAAAGCAATAACCCCCATAAAGTAAGACCAATAAAAAACACTTTATAATCTCCGTCAAACACTTTTATCCTACAGAAATTAAACCATATGTGAACATTACTTTCCATAAAAACCTTTTTTCCCACATTTAATCAAAAGGATAAATGATACTATTGCCACTAATTCACATACCGGAGCATCCAGAATTGTAAATCTTGTAGATGTCGTTTCGAAAGATGCTCTTCCAACTTCAACAGTTTTTCCCTACAATCACATCACAAATTTGATTTGGAAAAACTCGTTAATTTAAGATGTAAAGTGAACAGAAAATAAAATCAAAGTCAATCAAACAGCATGCCAGCACATAATATGGATGATACCTTAACTCTCTCCTCCTCGTTGGTATCCATTATATAGGCCATATACCTGGTGCAAGAAAAATAGAAGATGAATTAACTTGTACCAGCGCCAGGACCTATGACCTTTCATCATAATTAAGGGTGGTGATATATCCAAGCAAACTGAAAAGAGGAAATACGAGAGAAAGTTACAAATTACATCTGCAACTCCTCTCCGCATCCTCTAGTTATATACTGCCTCCTTATTAACTTATTGCCCACAGCAACTAATAGGTAGAAACTAAACAAAACCATCCTTAGTCCTGAACAACTACAGAGATTCCTCAAATTACAAATAGACTCGACTTAATCGAATACCAACTAATTGTATTAATCAGCCGTTTATATAGGAGAAAAAACTAATGTTCTTAAAAATTTAGACTAAACCAAACCACTTTACTGCCTCCGGCACTTACACCAGTTAAAAAATGACATTTATGCTATAATGTCTATGAATGTTAACTAGTAACAGAAATCTAAGTAATTTCTAACATATTCTAAATTAAATGACAATTCAGTGACATCAACAGTCCTATACAAATAAATAGATCTTTGATGAAAATCATAAAGTTGTCTAACCAGCTTTCTCTGCTTTTCTCTTTTGCTTCTCTTTCGTACTTTTGGATTGTCCGATCATCTACCATACCACTAAGGAAAAGTATTTGACCTCCAATAGTAGATTTACCAGCATCTACATTTAGAAAGTCTACTTATTAGGCATTAGAAGAAGGAGAAAAAAATGCAAAGAAGATATGATTGATGGGGTACACTATATTATATACAAAGGCCATGAGAAGTACAAATTTAAGCAAGGAAAGTAAAGAATTGACCTTATTTATACAATATAGTGGTCTATGAATTATGGAATAAGACTAAGGCCAACCAATCCAAAAAAGGTAATATTTTTATGTGTTTTAGACACTTTCCTCTATGGTTTAGCATACATCTCTAATCTATGGTGGAACGAGTAAGCGTGTCACCTGATGAGAAACTCAACACAAGTACCCAGCCAAACAGATGTTTCTTTTAAGGAGGATTAAGCATTTTGAAATAAAAGAAACTTATGTGCAAATATAACCAGCTTACCAACATGGCCTATAAAGACAACGTTTAAGTGTCTCTTTTTATTCGATTCTGATGCTTCATTTATCTCCTCTTCCATAGGAGCATCTTCCTTTTCAATGATAGGAATGTCCTCTTTCACTACAATAAAATGCAAGAAATCAACACAATGAATGAAAAGCAATAATCTATACAGCAATGAAAACGTTTTATTAAACCAGTGACTTTTGTATTAATTCACATGTATTGAAAGTATTTCCTTTTCATCTCACCACACTCTCGATAATGTTTCGCTATTTATGCAAGCTTTGATAAGAAAGAACACTTTCAGATCCAAATATTCAAAAAAGGATGTTTGTCTATAATGTTTATTACTTCATATTTTTGTTCATAAAATAAGATATTGTGATACAACCCAAATGTTTGACATGAACAATGAATCGTAATGCAACATCAAATATGCAAAATCATCTAGTAATTACATTCAGCAAAAAAGACAACGAAAACATGAAAAAAAATAATATGACAAAGAAACAATTCTTTGTCCTCCCCACGGTTGCGCCAACTCGACTCTAAATGAGATAAACAACTGATTAACTAACTAACCCTAACCTTAACCTAAAATCACCATTCTTATACATATTTCTTCGAGCTTGACAAATGACTATATTACCCATCCTGGATTATTGGAGAGGGTCTATCATACTGTTTTAATAATGATGGAATGAGCACGTGCTTCGCTCATAAGATTAGATTAGTTCAAAAAAGTATAAAATAATCCTTCCACCTAGATAAGAAACCCAAATACATCCCAAATGGCAATAAAAAAACAAAATAAATAGATGAAAGATGCAGAAAAGTTCACTTTTTTCTTTAACAGTGATAGGATCGATTGATTTTGCATGATCATGGTCTATCAGCTCTGCAAATAACAAGAAAATATATTGAAACAACAAAGTTCATATTAGTATCCACATTAAAACAAAGGCAGCTAGGTCCAGTGGCACACAAGTTCAAAACAAATCTTAATTAAAGCACTTTGAAGTTTTCCTTTTCCTTCTATAGGGTGGAAAAGGATGAACTTCAAGGTAAAAATAATTTCCTTGTAAGAAGCCTAGCAAATATGTTGACAAGTATGACTCTTGTGCCACCACTGTCGTAGTTCCACATCAATATATTTGTCAATGGAATCTTGTAATTGGTGTATTAACATCTCTAAAAATGAACATAGCACGCAAAGAAGATCAACATTGTTTAAGATAATATATTCATGAACAAGGATTCAACACTTTGCTCAAAAAATTTCAAAATAACATATAAGTTTATCTCAGCTGCAAAAGAAGCACGTGCTTACAATTTAAAACCACATAGGATCGTTCTCCATATGGTAATAATATGAAAGGGTAAAAGAAAATTAAGATTTTTACTCATTTCCTTTCATCAAATCGAATTAATTTTATTGATCATATATCTTGAAGGGAAATTATATTAATTATTACTGGTGAAAATGCAGAAAACAATGAAGTAAAGAATTATATAAATATAACAACTTCAAATATTCCACCAACCTTCCTTCGTATCATCAGACTTCTCAACTTCTGCTCTTGCCTCCTCTAAATTCGCAACCCCATTACTGCCATCTGATACATTCCAACAAAAGCAACAAGCAAGAATATTAAAAGTTAAGTAAACTTGTGCAAAATATTCAGAAAAATAATCCATTATTCATACCTGTGGAATCAAGCTGTAATGCACGGATCTCCTTTTCAATATCTATAATTCGATACAATTCCAAAATTTCAATTTCATTTTCATCAAATCAAATCATCAATATTCATATTTATCACATTCCAAACAAAATTACCCAGGTAGGGGACAGTGTACATACGCTAGAGACCCATGAAAATACTATAAAAACTACTATGCAAGTTTTCCGTACCCAATCATATCAGATAAAGGCTAAAGGATTGCACCATCCTAATGAACTAACAAGTTTTATCAGCTAAATTTACCCCTTAATCGCTTAGAAAATACTCATCAGCTGATGCATGAAAAATGCAGATGAAGTAAGGTACATGAGGATTACGAAAAAAAATAACACACTAAATTATTTGGGAATTTCAGTTTGACTCTCCCTTCTTCATGTATAAATACAATGACTAAAAAAACGAAAACAAATAAATAAATTCGATAAAAGCAAACATCTTCCAATTGATTATCCAAGGATGAACACTCATCGCCAACCAAAATCAGATCAATCCCCAATCGGAAAATATAAAAAACCGACTGAATAACGATTACTTATATAAGCAAGAAATAAAACCAAGGGGAACGAATCAATGGTTATTCGTGAGAAAGAATAGAAGCCAGAAAAAAAAAATTAACATACCCATGAAAGCGAGATGAAGAAATAGAGAGCGCAAATAATTTAGGGTTCCGTTCGCGCAAATCAGAAAAAAGCTTGGGACTTGGGAGTGGAAGGGATTGAGTCTGAAGCAGCTACGAGGCAATTAGCGTACAGCTGCTACAAACAAGAGTTCTATTTTATATCTCCTTCTCTCGTCTTGAACCCGGTCCATCACTGAACCGTAATCCAAATTACTAGACTTGATAGGAGACTCTAGAGAGTGACACGTGGATACTTCTCAAATGCCGTGGAGGTCTAAAGTAGATAGCATATCTTTTGTCAATTATATTTTCATCTCGATTTCTCGTTTATTTTTCGATTTCACCCAGAGATCACAGTAGATGAGAGGCCAAAGAGTACTTACACTTGGTGTAGAGAGCCATATATTCATGTTATATGCAGCCATGCAGGTATATCACTGGTTAATTGGAGTAATAACTGAGTAAATTAACCAAATGTGACTTCAGTTAAACTAGTCAATACGTAACCCACTTTTCTCGAAATTAGGGGGCCGGGTTTTGCTTCTGTTCAAGCCCGGTTTTAGCCATCCTGGTCAACTTGGTTTGGCTTCAAATTCATGCAAGAGTTAAATCCAGCGAATCTGTGTATGCATATTACAACAATTTGCTTAGTATTTTAAAAACAAGCACCACATCTAAGGAAAATTAAAGGTCAATCCGTTGAGCTTGAACAAAGTTCTGAATCATAAGATTGAGGTAGCAATCTACATTTCAAATTAGAATTACGGGAACTAAGGCATCGGTCGGGCATAAATCATACGTTTGATCAATTCGATCCCGGTGAGACCCGTCTCCCATCAAGCAAAGTTGTCATATGAGCACAAACAAACTGAATCTGATTAGCAACATCTAGCACATAAAAAAGAAAAAGAAGGGTCAGTCTAGAAATCACTCTCTTTTAGCCGAGATCCAAACTAATCGTTCATTCCTATATATGTGCATAACAATATATTCTTCTATGATCATAAATCATAATATTCTGCAAAGTTTTCAATTTTCAAGATTTTGAGCCACTTGCTACTTGAAAAGAAAAATAAAACAGGAAACATAGAAAAACTCAACTAGGAAATTTGAACATAAACTACAGGCAGAACAAATTGGAGTCATGGCAGCAACATATCATTTGTTTTGCATTTACCAAGTCTGCAAATATGATGTTTGAAGACATTGAACGGGAATGGATGGGTGATGGCCCCACAATGATTTTTTCAGTATTTCACTAAAAAGAGCAGGAGATAGAAATGAATAATAATGAAAAAATAAAGGAGTTTCATTAAGTAAGCCAGTTCCTTCTTCACTGTAAACCATACAAGGTTCATTAAGAGAAATTCCTCACTGACATAGATACATATGAGATCTGTCTGAGAGGCTTTCTCGATTAATGTTATCATTTTGAGCCGAATTATTATTTATATAGAATAAAGGTGATTAAAAAACAAAAGTATGGAGTTAGCAAGCCCTACCTTATGAGTCCGTGTGCATTGAAGAACCATTCTGTATGTTAACTTCTAAGTCCCAGCCACTACATAAGTAAGGATTACATCTAACTTAAACAATAAGTTCAAGAGAAAGTACCCCATAATTTACAAAAAAAGAAGAAGAACCTCTCAGCTGCCTCTTTCTTCAATGCCAGGATATGATTGTCTATTTCAGCACATGCACCTTGAATTTCAATATTTTTGTAGCAAAGCTCCATCCAGTGCGTGGATAAAGCATTAAGCTCACTTGCAGCATTTTTCTGATCAATCCCAGACCAAACAATGATTATTAAACTGAAGCCCAAACTGAGACAAGAATAATGGACGCAGAATAAACACTTTAACTACCTGATGATATTTCCTCTCACGGTTCACTGTCTCAATATTGTCATTTTGTTCTTGAGCTAATTTTTGCATTCTGAAAAGAAGAGGACAAGCAGGGAAAGTTTTTTTAATAGAACAGCCATGGTGTACGTGACAACCATGCATCTCTTTGCAAAAGGACTAATTCAAGTAATGAAGCATTTAGACATTTTTATGATTACAATTAGTCACATATCAACACAGCTTTTTCAGAAACAATATCTGTAAGTAAGAAATTATAAACATTTTTAGCCCCAAGAACTACACCGAATATAAATTCACACTAATGTCAGGAACAAGAGGGACACTCGAGCATACTTGGAGACATTACGTCACAGACACTTGGAATTATTAAGACATGCATAAAACTCAATTCAGTATAAGCAAATGAATAAGGCTATATCTTTTAAAATTGAAGGTAACTGTTATTCTAAAATCAATAGATACTCTAATCCATATCAAATCTTGAGCTTCTTATATTCAAACTGAGATTTAGCATCACAAAATTATGAGATGAGATGCAAATAAAATAAAAAGAAACAAAATACCACACAACACCAGCAAAAAGTTTATTAACAGGAGATAAAGTTCCAAATGAAACTATTAAATAATACATAGAACTAGCCTCCAACGAACGAACCTTGACAGAAATGCTTCTAATCTTTGGTTGTGTTGCTTCCAGATATCAGGACCATATTTTGACATCAGTTCTAGATTTTCTTGCCTGAAATCAGCAACTAAAGTCATAACGCTTAGACATCTGGATCATGATCCAATCTCACTGTGAGGAATAGTTCAAGACAAGAGTTTCCACAATAAAGAGGTCATTAAGTCTACATTCATGCATCAACTACTTTTATTTACCGATGAAAAAAATAACAAAGTGATCTTTCATTAACAATAACCCTTCTGAACTGTCAGTACTTCTTCCTTGTGTTCACAATAGCTAAGAAAACTGGTAAGAGAGAAGCTGTAACAAATAGCCTGGATAAAAACTCAAACTGCAGAGAATCTAATCTTAGAACAAATAACAAAGATCTTTAATGTGCAAAAAATATGAACTACGCCAAGTAACATATATGTGATTTCTTCTACATAAACAAACTTTCCAGGTTTTGGTGATCTCCTATTTAGAGCTTGTGATTGCATTTACTTA
Organism: Begonia fuchsioides; assembly: GCA_003255005.1. Lineage (NCBI taxonomy): Eukaryota > Viridiplantae > Streptophyta > Magnoliopsida > Cucurbitales > Begoniaceae > Begonia > Begonia fuchsioides. Next base: position 603,254 of record QAOC01018440.1, read on the forward strand.
GCGTAAAAAAATGCACTTCCGACTTGCGAATTGCAAAGGCCAACTAAGCATGCAACACAATTTTATAATGACCCAGATAAGTCATTTAGGAAATTATCAGAACAAAACATAACTTACTGAACTTCACCTGAGAACTTGATGCCGAAGCAAGCACTGAGCTTTTTGAAGAGCCAGTTTCCAAGCAGTTTCATCATTCCTTTTATTTACAGAAGGGGTCTCTAATTTATATCGTGCAATATCAAGTGGCACAGGAGGCCTCCCAGCCCTGACACGTTCATACTCTCTAGCAATCATGGGATGGTCCTGACATAAAGAAACACTACATCTATCAGACATCACGAAGGGATTTTCCCAATAAAATTCTAGAGCCATTTTAGAGTTTTCCAAGCATAAGCAAAACCATGAGCCAGGCTTCAGAGTGAATTAACACCATTTATATCGTCTTGCATAACAATAAATTCAGCTTAGATACACTGCCAAACAAACGCAGCCCAAATATATTGCTTGATTACCGAAGCAAGAACAGTCTAGCTATTATGGGAATGCCTCACTTATATACTGTTCCTCAAATCAATGAGGAAATGGGAGAAACAAAATCCAAAAGGTCATCAAATGTATAATTTTCGGCAATTAATAAGTTAAGAAAATTTAAACATGGTTCGTACAGACGAATGACAAAACTTATCAAGGCTAACCAAGTTCCTACAATAAACCAAAAAATTAAGAAGTCGCTATTAAGTTCTTAAATTTCAACTCGAGTTCTCCTCCTTTTCCCAGGCACAACCAAGCCATCTAAAACCTAAAAAAGAGGAAGTTTAGATGAAGAAACATTCCAGCACGTCCTCACCTCGAAATTAAATTTCGGAACAGGAGGCAAATCTTTGAGAAAATCAGACGGCTTCTTAGAGCTACGTCGCATCTCATCCTCGACCAAGCGATCAACTTCTGCTTTGACCCTAGGGTCAGCGTAGTCATCGTCGATGTAAGGCAAGGCGTCTATTATCTCATCGTTTGCATAACCCGTCCATTTTGGTTGAGGTGGAGCTTCAAGCATCAGAATATCACCATTATTCTTCGCCATTGTAGCAGCGCCGAAGCCCCCTTTCTCTCCCTACTAGAAAAGCAACGCGAAGAGTGATCCACCCGAGAGACCAAGACCAATTCATAAAACCCGCCCCACCTGAATATTAAATGAACCGATTTTACTTTTTACTATAATTATCGATGGACATACCCTAACTTTTTAATGATATTAATTAACATATTTAAGTACTAATCATATTTAAGTACTAATAAAATTAAAATGAACATTTCAAATATAAAAAAAAAATGCAGGGGCGTATTATCAAAATCTTGGTCACAAAACGCTTAGGATTGTCGGGCATCGGCATCCACCGTCGAGATTCGTAGGGGAATCGTCGGTAGAGAGGCGTCGAGAGAGATAGGGGACGTCGGCGTCGAGAAGGGAAGGAAACAAACACTAAACAGTTTTTAGTGGGTCGGTGGATTGGATTGGATTGGGTTGATGCGGTTACCGACTCGCAACCCACCCTTTTTGCCCACCCCTAGTGAACGATGAAAAAAACCGACTCAAACCATGGTATAGACATTATTTAGGATTCAATTTATCTTTCATAAATTACAAAGTTTGATTGGTTTATTTATTTAAAATTTGACCCAAAAATAAAGTGTAATATTAATTTATTTTGTAATATATTTTTTATTATATTTTTTATTATATTTATAGACAATAAGATTCTGATTATTATAATAAATATTTAATTATAATTTATTAAATAGATTTATTATAATATAATATATTAGTGTATCTAATAATAAAATACAATGAAAAAGTAATATTAGGTTTAAGAAAACAAACGCAAACAATGCTAGAAAAATTGGTAAAATATTTTTGAATTAGGTTGACGAGTAACCTTCACAAACCCTAACTATATATACTCATACACTCACCCTAACTTCTGTGGCCGCTGGTCAAACTCTGCTGCCTCTTTTATCTCCAGTTCCTTTGCAAAACCCTAGGTCAGCCATTCGCAGAAAGCGATATTTGCAGATATGGCGGACGGGCTTGTTCTTCGTGGTACTATGAGGGCTCACACCGATATGGTGACAGCAATTGCTACTCCGATCGACAACGTCGACATGATTGTGACCTCTTCCCGGGACAAATCGATCATCGTTTGGAATCTTACCAGGAATGAGAAGAACTACGGTGTGCCGCGCCGCCGTTTGACTGGACATTCTCACTTTGTCGAGGACGTAGTTCTCTCGTCCGACGGTCAATTCGCTCTCTCTGGCTCTTGGGATGGGGAGCTCCGCCTCTGGAATCTTGCTTCAGGTGTTTCTGCCCGGAGGTTCGTTGGACACACTAAAGACGTCCTATCTGTTGCATTCTCTTATGACAACCGTCAGATTGTTTCGGCCTCTAGGGACCGCACGATCAAGCTGTGGAATACCTTGGGTGAGTGCAAGTATACTATTCAGGAGGGAGATGCTCATTCGGATTGGGTCAGTTGTGTTAGGTTCAGTCCTAATACCAATCAACCAACTATTGTTTCTGCCTCGTGGGATAAGACTGTGAAGGTCTGGAACCTGTCCAACTGCAAGTTGAGGAGCACTTTAGCTGATCATCGTGGCTATGTGAACACAGTGGCCGTGTCGCCAGATGGGTCTCTGTGCGCAAGCGGAGGGAAGGACGAAGTGATTCTTCTGTGGGATTTGGCGGAAGGGAAAAAGTTGTACTCGCTAGAAGCGGGTTCTATTATTCATTCACTTTGTTTCAGTCCCAATAGGTATTGGCTTTGTGCTGCGACTGAGAAGAGCATAAAGATCTGGGATTTGGAGACCAAGAGCATTGTCGAGGATTTGAAAGTTGATCTCAAGGCTGAAGCAGAGAAAACTGACGACACGCATGCTGCGACTGCCAACAAGAGGAAGGTAGTTTGTAAATTTCATTCATAATTTTTGCGCTGGATTTTACCATTTTCCTGATTTTGTCATAATTGGTGTTGCAAACGTCTTTTTTTGCGTTCATTTATGTGTTTTTGTTCGAGTTAATGAATTTAACTGTTTTAATTTTTTTTTCTCTTGGTGTTTAATTTGTCGATTAAGATTTTAAAAGCAACAATGGTATAGTCATTAGAATAATTACATGGGTATATTTGACGTGAAGATTTGTATGGATTAGAAAATTAGGCAGTGATATTACATTATCTAAATATTCTTCCCTCCAGGTTTAAATTGATATCTATTTAACTGAATCATAGTTTGTGGCTGAGGATTGAATTCTATATTTTCTTTTGTTTTTGTATTTTCAAAACTGTCGGTTAAAAACTTTATAACAAAACTTAATTACGACAAATTGTTTGGTTTCATTTAGTTGGTGTTAGAATGTGGTTCGCAAGTGATAATGGGATTATGACAAGTCAGAAGAACGAGAGAGGAGAGTTTCAAGAATTTGATTTATATAATGGTCATATCTATGAGCAATATGAAGTACATGTTTTTTGTATGAGGTGATGTAAACTCGTGGTAAATATGAAAATGCTTACATAATATTTTTTCTGACCTTGGATCTAAAATGCCAGTTATATGTTGTTATATTATCCTACTTTTTTCCCATCGGATGATAACTTTATTGAATACAGGTCATCTACTGCACATGCTTGAGCTGGAGCGCCGATGGTAGTACATTGTTTAGTGGTTACACCGATGGTGTAATCAGAGTGTGGGGAATTGGCCGTCTATAGACAAGCCTCTGGTAATTTCTTATCCTTTGGATTTTGGGGCTGCATCGTCCATCTAGTGTGTTTATCTTAAATTATCGAATTTCGTTGTTGAAGAGACTTATAAAAAGTTGTTTCAAGATTTTGGTAATCTATCAAAGAGAACTTGGGGATGGATTGAATTTGACGTCCGTGGTGCTCTTCAGGTTTCCCCTTTTCCTATTCAAGTTCTTTATTTTTGTTACAAGCTGCTGTCATCCTATTTATCCAATCAATAGTCATAATATTCTCCAGCAGCCGCTCCAAATATCTACCATTAGCAGATTCTTACCCGCTGAATACTGAATGGATTTCCACCAATTGTCTTCTGAGATAAGATCTCCTTACTATTTAAGAAGAGAGAGTCCTAATCTAGATCATGACAGGGAAGAATTTCCATTGTTCATGTTTCGGAAATATCTAAAATTTGTCAGAGTTTAGAGATTTATGTTTTTTTGTTCAAACAGCAGTAATTTGTTTTCTTTTGTTTCTTTTAACTTTTTTCTTGTTTTTTCTTAAATGCTGGTTGGTTTCTCTTTTTTGTTCATCCAATAATCTTGATTAAATCCCAGCTTTTGGGCTACATGTAAGTTCTATTAGGTGGGTCGAGAACTTTCTAAATCATTAAACGTTCCATTGGCTATGTTTGTGTGAATAAGAACTTTATAATTTAGCTTTATTCTAGTAAATTAGTTCATTTATTGTGCATAAAAAATGACAATAGCATGTTTTTCAACCCCAATAACAGAGAAGAAAGAATAAAGATGACACTCCCCTCCATTTTGGGCTTGAAGAAGCTCCATATTATCTTGGTTTGCTATTTCAATTTCTAAATCCCTTGCCAAGAATCAAATCTATTACATTTGATGCCGGACTTGCACAACCATTTACCAGATTGCTATATCACCACCCCATCTCCCCATTGCCAACAAAATCTCACATTGTGACAAGGTACTAATACCATTCGGGAAGAGAAATGCGAGAATGATTGACTCGGGTGAGTCGGGAAGAAAGTGGCAAGGAATTAGAGAAACTATAATGACACGTAATATATACACACACACAAGCATATTACAAAGTGTATGAAAACTCGTATAATAAGAACCAAAAACAAACACACGTCTAAACTGCAAATTTCCTAATCCAAAACATAAATCTATCTTTCCACGTTACGTTGAATATACATGCATGCTATATGCATAGACATATAAATTAAATATATATACATGCATGTATATAGTGTTGATCTAGTGCTTTTTGGCGGCGGGCTCCTTCTGACAGTTGAAGTAGGTTGCGGCGACGGGGAGGCCAAGATCCAGGTGGTGGGTGAAGTGGCGGGTGTTGAAGTTGGCCCGAGACGGCGGTGGCTGGTTGACGAGTGTCAGCGGAGCCTTTTGCTTGAACAGAAGAAGAATATAGCGATGGATTCCGATGGGTGGTCGTGGCCCTATGTACGGCAAAATCTCCTTCCCTGAAACCATCATTTTCTTTATTACTATTTTCATTTTCAATTGATTCGTAAAATGTTAGGAAAAATGAGACCTCTGCTTGGACTTGCTCCTCCGGGTATGTCCACCACTATCCTGAACAACAACAGGAGTCATACTCTGAATGAAGAGAGAGAGAGAGAGAGAGAGAGAGAGAGAGAGAGAGAGAGAGAGAGAACCAATGCACCCATTCTCGCATATGGGGTTCACTAGGGCTAGGAGCATCTGGATCAGTCAATATCTGCAAATCAAACTTCCAACTCAAAACCAAAGCTGAAAGATTTAATCATAAAAGAAAAAAAGGGTAGCCCAAGACATGCACGAAGTAATCCAGGAAAAAAAGAGAGAATATTCCGGCGTGTTTCCCCGCCGGCGAAACATCCAAAACACACAAGAGAAAAGAAGAGAGAGAGAAAAGCACACCAGAGTGTAGAGATCATCCAGATGACCAGGAACGATAAACCTGGGCGGATCAGCGGCCAACGACGGCTTAATATCACAGCCATTAGTGACGTGCTTGGAACCAAAATAGACAGACATGTTAGCCACCGGAACAAACATGTCGACGACGTCGCCGATAACTCTTCTGACGACGAGAGGATCAACGGAAGTAGCCATCAGAGTGAGAAAACACTGACTTCCCAGTGGCCTGAGAAGACGAAAGGAGCTTAAATAGGAGTGACAATTGGAAAGCTTTACCGCGGATTTGTGAAATCTATTGTGCATGCAGAGGCCATCAGAAGTTTCAGTGAGCTGCTGCTACACGTGTTGGTTTCTCAAAGAAGTAAAACTACCGTTCTCTTGCTTTTCCTTCAGCCAAATGGCTGCATCCGAGCCGTCCGTAGATTTTCAACACGTACCAGATTTAGTGGATTCGAAGCGAAGAGGTTCCGATCATCATCATCGTCTCATGATAGAGTCGAAAATGGATCGCGGGTTCTTAAAAAAGTTCGAAAGGATGGAGCCCACATGACAGAATCAGTGGTTTTCCAACGTAGGGTGCACTGTTTCTGGGTGGAGCTTGAGTCACTCAATTGCAGCTGGTCTTCCAATGAAGAGGTTAGAACTTAAAATATGAAGACACTCTTTTCCTAATTTAGGGTTAAATTTTAGATCTTTCTACTAGTACAAAAGAATGACCGAAAATGATAAGGAATTGGGCATGGATGGGAGGAGAAGGAAAGGGAAAAGGGAGATTAGGGTAACTGATGAAAGCCCCATGAACAGAGGCTCGTTGCCAAGAGTGATGGGCATGCCACCAAAGAGTGCCTCTTTGGCCGATCGCTTTAAACTTTGAAGTGTAGGACTGCCCTTGTTTTATAGGGCACTGTGCTTTGTAAGCTGGTTCATCTGCTCATCCTTATACTCACACGGACATAGCTTAGTTGACTCATGAATGTAAATTGGATACAAGAGCTTAGGTTCGACGTCTGCGCTGTCTTAGTGTGGGAGTTGTTACCTCTAATGTTGGAGTAGTTTCTTGAAAAATCAGGTAAAAGTCTCTTATCTCTGAGCCGCTGAATCACCGTGATTTAATTCTCTCACAAATTATCGGACCGAAGTATAAGAGCCCTGGGGCGAGGTCCAGGTCTCATTTGCTTCACGTCATGCCTGAAAATTTACCCTTTTTACAAGTCCATTTTGGAAAAAAGTGAAAAAATATTATATTATTTACTAAGCATTTATAAATCTCTGCATTTGACCCAAAATACATAGTATTTGGTTAGAAATTAGAATTTTATTTATAAAATACTCGTGTTGTCACAATAAATGTAAAATTTGTTGGGAACGACCCAATTCTAATGGGTAAGATCGGTTTCAAGTAATTTCAATGAAAAATTAATTTTATTGTTTATAAATATATGTTCAAATCGCAAGATTTACTGTATCGATGATTTTGATTTGTGAGTTCTCCGTTTTGCCCATAGCTTCTTTTGGTTTTGAATTTTCACGTAAAACATCAGTGTTTATTATTTTCTATTTGTGTTTCCGAATTCGTTATTTCAACCAACTCGAAGTATAAACCTGGTTGTGACGTGTGTATCCAAACATATATCGAAATGAAAAAAAAAAAAAGATAAACCCTAAAAATTAGGAACGAAGACATGCCAATGGATAGTGGTGTTTGCAGAGACAAGATTAGTGACCTTTATTTCAACATCATCACCTTCATGCCCTGCAATGGTTGGCCCTGGATACTCTCCATTCACAGTCAAAACTGGCTTTCCATGGCCCAACCGCGTCACTTTCTTCCACTCTACCTTAAACAAAACAAAAACCAGACAGAAAATACTAAGTAAACTTCTAAAACCATTCCTGTGTCTACGAAAAGTAGGTTAACGGAGGCTCACATTAATCTGAAAACGCTTGAGTTTTTGCAGAAGAAGAGAACGGTAAAAAGAAGCCATGGCAGAAGTGACGAGAAACATCAGAAGAACATGATCCGAGAGCTCAAAAAAACCCTCCCTTTACAATCATCAACCCAGGAAGGCTGCATGCAACTCATATCCTTCACAAAATAGGGAAATCTTGGAGTTTATGGACCAAAGCGCGATGAAAACGTTAAACAAAGTTGCTGATTGTTTTCCGAATGGCCAATGGTTGACGACAATCTCAAGCCTGTTTGAACCGCGGTCGTTGGTTTATAAACGTAATGCACGTAAAACTCTCGTTTCTACTTCGAATTGTAGCGTTTTACGCCAAGATTTTCATCATAAAATCTTAGGGTTCATCGTTCGTTTTTCTTTTCTGTATTCCCATTTCACTATTATACTATGGAATGAACAAGGTAGATAGAACACTTTCTTTGATTTCAGCAACATAAACTCACAAGTACAATATTTGGTTCTCAGACAGGTACAAAAACAGGTTTATATAACTATTTTCACATCAAAACACTTATAAAATCGTGTGTTCTTCTGAAATAATTAAAATAAAAATTGATACATGATATTTAAGTGTAGTTTTTAGAGGAACTTTGGAGCATGGTGAAAAAAGGCAAAGCATGGCTCATAGTCTCCGCGTTCTTTCAAATTCAGATCACAAGTTGCCCGTTGGAAGGAAATCAAGCGTGTAGAGCTTTAACCTGCTGAGATAACTCGTCCACTACTGCTTCATCATCATTCACCTCAGCACCCTATGCAAAATTAAGAAATTTAAACACCAAATAAAAACAAGACAACAGATCATCTCTCGGCTTGTCGCAAGATGAGAAAGCGCGAAAAGAGAAACTTACCTCTGAATTTTCGCTCGGTTTCATGCCTATACAAGTGGATGCACTAATGCTGGCACTTTTGAGTAAGCTTCTTGAACCGCAATTTGGGTTTTGAGAGCCATCTGATTGATGTGAACTTGGGGACGTTTGAAGGGTCATAGCAACAGAAGCAGCACTTCGCCCTTCGTAGCTGGTGTTTTTCTCGGCAGCATCATCCTTGGATACAATAACCCGCTCTCTGCAGTCGAGAACCAATAATGGTTTTAAAAATTGGGATGATAACTAGTTGATCTAATTGCTAAATGAAAAAATATATATAGAAAACCACGAGAACATTTGTTTAACTTTTGAAGTGCTAGACTATCAACAAGACTAAGTCCGGGATCTCTGTTCCGTGTGATGACACCAACAGAGAGAATGATTTTTGTAGCATTTGTGTTGTCTCCTTTGATATATCATACGTAGTTTGACCATATTATTTATTTTTAATTGAATAATCCAATAACATAGTTTTCTAAAATAGCATTCATATACACGCCAAGATCAAATTTTCAAGAGATAATCCAAGCATCAAGGTTTGGATCAACAAAGAAGATGGATACCCAGTTCTTAATTCCACCACTCTGCTCAATGATAGATGATCAGACTCAGAAAAGATAAATAAAATTTTCTCCATCCAATTTCAACAAGAGATTATAATGTCATTGGATATATGCACTAACAATTAGATTTACATCATTATAGAATAAATGCTAAGCTTACCTTGGTAAGGATGCATGCTGCCTTTGAAGTGGACTGCTTCGCTCTCCTTTGCCGTATTTCTCCTCTAAATGTGCAAACTGCCGTTTGAATCGGTCGACCCCACTTAATGCATAGATTAGAAGAACTAATTAACATCAAATGTGTCTATTAAGGAAATTTCACATGAAATTTTTTACAACAAATTTGCAAATTACTTTAATACATAACAAATGCGACACCATGAATCTTTGAAATGGAAGCTCAACTTTGACTTAATTACAAGTGGCAGAATGAATCAGAGATCTATGAGAAATCTAAGTACGAAATTGAGATGAAAATTCAAGGATAAAAAGAGTAAAGATACGATGCAATATGAGGACCAGTAGTTTTTGTATCACGTGTTTAACCAACTTCAAGTCAGTGAGATGTTGATTCATAAGGTTAACTGTTTCAAGAATCACCAATCAAGCTTCCCAAGGTTCGAATCCTAGTACCTTTATGTTTATAATTCATTTTGTCCTTTTAAGTTATAGAATGGATTGTACAGTAATTTTTTTCAGAAAATTGCACAGAGAAACAATAAGCAATCGTTTTGTATATCATGAGAAAAAAAATGAAACTAGGGAAATTTTTGAAACACCAGCAATGAGATTAATGTGAAGTGATACCTACATTGAGTCATAAACCAAAAAATGTATGCCATCAAGTTCAAAACTTAAGAGAATCCCAAAAAAGTGCATAAACCATGCTATGGCAACTCTGCTTATACAACAATTCAGAATCATTTATTACATCATCAAACAATCTTTGGCTCCTTACGCCCTCAGTGTCTGTCTGACCCTTAAAATATAACCCCCTTTATTTCTCTCCAGGCAAAAATATCATCTGTGTTTGGAGGGAAAGAACACAAGACCCATTATTCATGAATACACCCGCTGCGACAACACCTAAGCTCTAAGATCTCATTAATTTAGAGGTTAAGTTGAGATTTTTCATCCTGACTCTAACATCATATTTTTCATTTTATATGCTTGCATCTACTCTGGGCCAAAATCAGGACCATAATCATAATATAATCGATGATCGACGAATAGAATACAGTTCAAGAGTATGCTCAAAACTACCAATGAGCCAATAGCTGACCTTGGGTACATGAAGCTAGTTTGTTCGCCACCTCGAGCAAACTCCTTCAGCATCTGAGGGTGATACTCTAAAATCTGTTTACTTTCAAGCAAGATTTATAACAAATAATTAAGATTGATGTTGCAACAAATACTGCAGTAGAAGACTCAAAGTTGCAAGGTATCATACTTCTCGATAGATTAACTCCCTAACATCATCTTTCGTCAACTTTCTTCTTTCAAAGTCAAACTCGAGTTTTGAAATTGGTTGAGCAGTTGGTTCGCGGTTCGGATTTGCCAAACCATGGAAGTAAGGATCCGTTAGTGCCTAAATGCATCAGCAAATAAGCATTTCGATTCCAAAAACACCCAGTAGGTAGAGTTGAAAAGTAATTTATTGAGTGAATCACATCTTACAAACCTCATCGGCCGTTGGACGATCTTTAGGATCAAAAGCAAGCAAGCGCTCCAGTAAACGAAGAGCCAGTGGATCAGAATTAGGGAACTTTTGCGAGAAAGGAACTGGTCGTTTCTTCCTCATGTTACTAAGATATCTCCTTGCCTTTTCATTTCGAATCTTTGAAGAATTTTCATAAAAAAAAAAGAAGTGCAGAATTTTAGATGAGCTCTGTAATCACTTTCAGCATCAAGAAAAAAAACTCAATGCAAGAACAACCACACAAGGTTACAGCAGATGATTACAGAAATTAATCAGGTTACTTTTCTGGATCATTACAAAAAAACAACAGTAAAGAAGAACGAAAACTAACCTTAACAAGTGATTCAGGTGGAGGAGTGCCAAGAAGATCAGTAACGAGATCCAATTGGTGAACAACGTTTTTTCCAGGAAATAATGGCTTTCCTAAAAGCATTTCGGCAAAAATGCATCCTATGCTCCATATATCTATGGCAGGAGTATACTGCAGAACAAAATCAATGTAACAAGACATATTTCAGCAGTGCATATACAGCACGTTGTCAGACTAATACAATATGGACAAATAATATAATTAAAATGGAAAAGAAAACCAATGGACAGAAAAAAAGTGATTATTATGAGAAGTTTGCCTCCAAGAATACGGGCTAACTACGGAGCACAAGTATGAACATAATGACATTGAACTCAGAGGAGAAAATATGGGAGAAGAGCAATGAAGAATGAAGTCATACAAAAGATTTGTGAATTCATAAAATATGCCAGGGAAAAAACAAAAAACTTTTTACGTATAGGAAAAAGGTAAACATATATTCCTTCAGCTGCCAAAGAGTTCTGAAAGAACATAAAGAATTAAATTTTTGTACTCTTAAGGATATGAAGCAGCTAACCTTAGAGAAAAATGAACCACAAAGTTCAGGAGCACGATACCAACGAGTTGCTACATAATCCTTCATGAAGTAGGGGTATGGTTAGCCTATCAATTCATTTGGATTCTCTTCAAAATTTGAAGAAAATCATAATTATAATTTGCAGACAATTACGGAAAATAAACTCACTGTCCAGAATATAGCCGAAGGAGCATCATTAAAAGCTACACGAGCTAGACCAAAATCACATATCTTCAGCTGGCAGTCAGCATTTGCAAGAATGTTCTTTGGCTTTAAATCACGGTGAAATATATTTGCTGAAATAAATTAGTAAGTTAATCACCAGAAAAAAAGAGAGAAGCAAGCTGAATTTCAGCACTTACCTGAATGTATATACTTCAAACCGCGAAGAAGCTGGTACAAGAAAAATTGAAAATGCTCAAGAGCAAGATCATCATTTGCCCTAATTACTTGGTGAAGGTCAGATTCCATCAACTCAAAAACAACATAGATATCTCGGAATTCTCGTCGTGAAGGAGGAAGCATAATGTGCTTTATTTCTACGACATCTGGGTGATGAAGCAATCGAAGGAGCTTAATTTCCCTTAGAATACGTGTGGCATCAGAGACATGCTCAAAAACATCATTTATTTTCTTAATAGCAACTCTTTCCCCAGTGCGGGAATCAATGGCAGAACCAACAATGCCATAGCTTCCTTTGCCAACAACTTCTTCGATTTGGAATTGGTTAGCCTCTCCGTACTCTGTGAAGAACTCTTTTTCTAATGCAGCCTGCAAAAAAAAATTGGAAAAGAGAACCTTGTTGAACATAAAGAACGTGCAAATAATAGAGAACTGAACGAATTTCTATTGAATCATCGAAAAGAAAAGGTAAGCAGAGAACCGACATGATGTGATAAACTTATAAAATCGTGACATGAAAGGGGATCAAAACATGCGACTTAGAATCATACCCTCCCAAATGAACTTTAAATCTCATCTCATTACGCCTATCAAGTTTTTTCTTGCTCAAAAATAACTATTTTCACTACATATCATGTCCATTATCCATTGTTTTGCTCTTTCTTCCAATTTGAAGCAAAATAAATGCAACTCCTCGTAATCACAATAGAAATCTCCTAGCAGTTAGATTTTCCTTCAAACAACTGAAAATAAATTTCGTTTTTTCCCTTTTTTAGATGTCCCCGAAAAAGCAAAACAAAGACAAAAATCTAAGCGAGAAAGAGGGATAGCCAGCAAGAACCAAAGATCAAAGATATCCAAAATACAGCAAAGGAAAATCAGCGTAAGAACCTTCTTTTGAGAATCCATTGCAGTAGCAGTAGCAGCAGCTTTGAAATGGACCCGGTTATGAACTTTAATAAGTTTCAAACCAGAACTAACAAAGACGTCGTCTTCATCGAATTGCCCTACAATTTCTCCTCCCCGTTGCTTTTGCTCTTCTCCGTGCAAAGCGAATGAATGGGCGTGCAGATCGCTCGGGAACAAATGGCTGCCATTGTTATTACCAATAAGCCTGTTATCGTCAAAATCGGAAGATGAACCATCAGACGTTGCATTACGACGTCGAAACCAGCGACGAACATCGTCCACGAACGTTCTACTCCCCATTAGAATCCCTTCTATTAAGGTTTGGCTTGACAACCAGCCAACCAATTTTCTGCTCCTATCTCCCCTCTCTCAGCGAAATAGTCAGCAGCGTGAGATCGGGAAGAAAGTGTTAGAACGCGAACTGATAATTTCAGAAAATACTTTTTTTTTAATTTCATAAATTTATCTATTTCTTCTATACACAACCATATTTCAAGATCCATAGATGTAATTAAAATTCACATCGTGTGTTCAAATTTAATTATTTATTTATTATATTAATTATAATTTTATATATCAACGTATATAATAAAAATATAATTTTAAAATAATTTGATCCATCTAATTTCAAAGTTTAAATTAAACAAAATAAAACTCAATCAATGTAAGGATTAAGCATGAAATGGTCTCGAATCATTGAGCGGTGACATGTTATCTCGCATAATCATCATTTTTGCATGCAATGCACGTACATAGTTTTTTAAACATATATGTTACAACTGCGTAATTCATGCTCGATTTAAATGAAACATTTTCATGCTCGATGGAAATATATATTCTCACCGATTTGATCATGACTTGCAACTGCATAATTCAACGTCAACTATGCTATCGAAGTTTTATTTCGATGGAATTCAAATTAAAGACTTTGACTTAAAACTATTAGGGCTGAGAACACTTAAACCGTGACTAATTTGATAGTCTTAATTATGAAAGTGTGACATAAAGTGGCAAATCAAGCAACGTACAAGTTTAGAAGTAGTCAAAATATAGCTTAGTGTGTGCAATGTCTATACAACTATCTCATTAAAATATGATTAATTGTTATATTAGATGTGTTTTTGTTACTATATACGTGCATTGCATGCAAAAGCGATGATTAAAATGATACTAAAATTCGTATATTTCTCCTGGCATGCGATCAATTTGAAAGCGGCAACTGATTCAAACACGCGAAAGACAAGTTCTATAGTAATACAAAACATATCTTAGTACACATTTGTGTTTAGCATGTAAACTTTTAGATGGTCGGATCAAATACTCGACATGAAGAAAAATGAGGTTGTTTCTTTACAATCCTTTGGAACCGGGAAGATCGATCCATTGCAGTTGAAGTTCTACTTCGCCGCATTCGACGTTGCGGAGCCTAAGGCAGAGGTCTTGAACTACTTTCCCATCTTTCCATAGAATCATGCTTTCTTCGGACAGACAATTTTGCCGGCTCGGTTGAACTCTCGAGATTATTGTCCCGCTTGGAAGCCCTCCCAAGTTCATCTTCAACGCCTCGATGTACGGCCGGATGTCGAACTCGACCTCCCCCATCTTGTCGTCCATGCTAAACGTGTCATGGTCGTATACTGTCTGCCAATCCACAATTCAAAAGATTAAACGAATCGTCGTTTCATTTAAAAATGTGAAAATTATTAAAAGTTTACCAGCTTGACAGGAAGACTAGGGTCGGTTACAGATAGAGTTAGATCTTCATTCCATTCTGGATTAACATCTTTCTTGATCACCCGGGTCTTCAATCTCTGCATTTATTTGCATGCTTATTAGTTAATAACTAATCAGTGATTAATATCGTTTAATCCGTAAAGTATTGTTCTGGTTAAAAAACTTGCCTGTTTGCCCATCTTGACGACGGCGTAGGGATCGCTGCTCCGGACGTCACGAACGGCCAGATTAATGCCACGCTTGACTCGGATCCTAAGCAGCCCCAAGAGGCTGTCCATCAAGGATGACCGGCCACCCGTTTGTGGACTTCCCGGCGAATCCACCATTACTGCAGATTCAATATCTGAAGTCCGACAAACCCCAGAAAACGACGATGATTGTTTTGAAAAAGAAAAAAGAAGAACGAGAAACGAATGGCCGGTGAAGAACCTCTCCCTGTTGGGGCCGTAGACGGTGGAGAGACAGACAGAGAGAGAAGAGAGAGAGAGAGAGAGAGGACGAAGGGTGGCCGGCGAAAACCAGAGGGTGAGAATACGAATATAGGAAGAGACGAGTCCGTGAATTCCGTTGGTTTGGGCTCGTTTGTTTGAACAACCGAGTAAACAGCTGAATGCATTACTATTTTTAGTATTGAATTAAATTTGACCCTCGGATTTTGTAGTAAATATAAGCTACATGCAATAAAAATGTTTAAATCTTGTATCAATAAAAATGTCTAATCGAACCATGGAATATGGTTCAATCCAATTCAATTTGAACATGTTCACGCTCCACTTTCGTTTTGGGATTAACCGAACCGTACTGAACCAGACAGTAAATTAAATAGATGCAGTTTGAAAAAAGACAATGGACAAATTGAGGGTCCACGTGAAGGGTAGCACTCATCCTCGTGCAATTAGAGCCTACTTTGTTTGAGAGCGTGCATCAAACTAAGGTAATTAAATTATATTATTCTCGTATTAGCTAGTGTAAATTAATTACAAAGACAAAAAAACACGTGTAAAATAATATTATAAAATTAAAAAACAATTGAAAAAGAAAAAGCAAAAATCTTCCGTGTGCTTTGGGAACCGTTGGCTTCCCTTAAAGCTGAAATTTTTATTTGCTTATTTCCACTTCCCTAAGCTCCATCTACAAACACATGCTCTGGCCTGCTCAAAACCCACTGTCTTTCTTCTTCGTCCTCCGTTTTCTCTGGTTTTCTGACCATTTCTTGACCTGGGTAGTCTTTTGATCCACCAAAAATGATAACTTTGTTGGATTTCTACCATGTCATGACCGCCGTTGTTCCTCTTTACGTCGCCATGATCTTAGCTTACGGCTCCGTGAAATGGTGGAAGATCTTCACGCCGGACCAGTGCTCGGGAATCAACCGATTCGTCGCTCTTTTCGCCGTCCCGCTTCTCTCTTTCCATTTCATCGCCTCTAACAACCCGTACACGATGAACATCAGGTTTATCGCCGCCGACACTCTGCAAAAACTTATCGTTTTAGCGGTTTTAGCTGTTTGGACGAAGGTGAGCAAAAGAGGGTGTTTGGAATGGATGATTACTCTGTTTTCTCTCTCGACCTTGCCGAACACTCTCGTCATGGGGATTCCTCTTCTGAAAGGGATGTACGGAGAGTTTTCTGGGAGTCTGATGGTTCAAATCGTGGTTCTTCAGTGTATTATTTGGTACACGTTGATGCTGTTTATGTTCGAATACAGGGGGGCGAAAATGCTGATTTCTGAGCAGTTTCCGGACACTGCTGGCTCGATTGTGTCTATTCATGTAGATTCTGATGTTGTGTCGTTGGATGGACGACAGCCGATTGAAACTGCAGCGGAAATTAAAGAAGATGGGAAGCTTCATGTCACTGTGAGAAGATCAAACGCGTCTAGATCGGATATTTTTTCGAGAAGGTCGTTGGGGCTGTCTTCTGCAACTCCTCGGCCGTCTAATTTGACCAATGCCGAGATTTATTCTCTGCAATCGTCGAGAAATCCGACTCCGAGAGGGTCCAGTTTCAATCACACAGATTTTTACTCAATGATGGCGGGTGGAAGGAGCTCAAACTTCAACTCCTCCGACGTCTATGGGCTCTCCGCTTCAAGAGGGCCGACGCCGAGGCCGTCGAACTACGAAGATGAAGGCGGAAAGCCACGATTGCACTATCCGAATCCGACGGGGAATGCAGGTCATTATCCGGCGCCGAACCCAGGGATCTTTTCGCCGAATAATTCAAAAAGTACGGCGGTGAACGGCGGTGGCAATACAGGAATGAACGTGAAGAGGGTTAATGGGCAAGCTCAGGCGAAACAAGAAGATGGTTCTAGAGATCTCCATATGTTTGTTTGGAGTTCCAGCGCTTCGCCGGTGTCGGATGTGTTCGGCAACCAAGAAAATGGCGCCCATGAACAGAAGGAACATAGGGTGCCTGTTTCTCCCGGCAAAGGTGATTTTCATATTGTTTTCTCGGCTGCTCCGAGGTGGTTTTTATGTTTTATGTAATGGGTTTTCCGCCATTGTTGTTTCTCAGGCGAAGGTTACAAAGAGAACAGAGAAGATTACGTTCAGAGGGACGATTTCAGCTTCGGAAACAGAGCATTCACGAGAGAAATGAACGAGAACGGCGGCGAAAAGGCCGGCGACGGAAAACCAAAAGCGCTGCCGCCGGCGAGCGTGATGACGAGGCTTATTCTGATAATGGTGTGGAGAAAACTGATCAGAAATCCAAACACTTACTCCAGCTTAGTCGGTCTAACTTGGTCGCTTGTTTCCTTCAGGTTAGACAAAATTTCTCGAGAAAATCTAGGATTTTGATCATCTCCAGGCCACTTTCATTTCGCAGATTCCAATTTTCATGTCTGTCATTCACTTAGTTTTTTATTTTCGTTTTCAACCAGGTGGGATGTTCAAATGCCCGCCATTGTTGCACAGTCTATTTCGATACTGTCAGACGCAGGGCTCGGCATGGCTATGTTCAGTCTCGGTCAGTATCAAAACCCTAATTCTCACCATCTTCGCGAGCTTTTTCAGAGTAGAAAAAAGAAAACTTGAAATCTGAAAATGTTCTTGCTCTGTTATTTTTCTTTTTCGCTTTTCTGGAATGGGTGGTGGTGGTGATGATGATCGTAGGGGGAGGAGGAGAGAGAAAGGTGGAAAAGTAGAGAGAGAAAGTGCTGATGGGGTTTTGAATGATGCAATGGCAGGTCTGTTTATGGCTTTGCAACCAAGGATTATAGCATGTGGAAACTCCATTGCAGCTTTTGCCATGGCTGTGAGATTCCTTACTGGCCCTGCTGTCATGGCTGCCGCTTCCATTGCTGTTGGCCTTCGAGGTGTTCTTTTACACGTTGCCATTGTTCAGGTCTCTCTCTCTCTCTCTTCCTGACACAGCAAATCTTTTCTCCTTCAACTTACCCTCGTATTCTCTCTCTCTCTCTCTCTCTCTCTCTTCCATCTTCAAACTACACACAGTACAGTACAAACACCAGATTTTCAAGTGTGATGTCATTTTGTTCCAAGAATGCCTCTCTCTCTCTCTAAAACTTCCAACTACCCGAGAAACTCCATTTTCCATCTCGGTTTAAGCATTACATTAATGGGTACAAACAAAAAACGAAACTTTAAGATGGAAATAACTCGATCTGCTCGTTTGATCCAAAACAGGCAGCTCTTCCGCAAGGAATCGTCCCCTTCGTCTTCGCCAAGGAATACAGCGTCCACCCAGACATTCTCAGCACAGGGTAAGTTCAAACCAGACCCTGAAATTCATCTGAGATTCAGATTTTATTAAACTAAGCCGCGATCATCATAAACTCGCAGAGTCATATTCGGAATGCTGGTAGCTCTGCCCATAACCCTCGTCTACTACATCTTGCTGGGCGTGTAGAAGTTGCAGAGGGAAGAAAGAAGAAGACCGCCATCATTGCTGCAGTCATGGCGGCAGCTGGGAACGATGATGAAAAAGTATGACAAAAGTGAAGACGAAGATCGATGGAAACTGGGAAAGGTTGCGGAATTGAAAAATCAAAAGAAAAAAGTTGCAAGGAAAGTAGGATGAATTATTTGACGAAGAAGAAACGTTTATTTTGCCCTTTGGTCGTACGAGTACTTAGTAGTCAAAGTTGTAAAATCTTTGCTTGTAGTTAATTTTTATATTTTAATGGAATTTATTTTTATTGCCCAGCATGTTTGTCACATTTAATTATAAAGTCGATTAATGGTAACATTAGTTTTATATTCTAATCTACACTACATTATTATACTACGACGTAACAATCATGTGTCACTCGTTCATTGGTTATATATAAATTATAAATAATTAAAGTAAAAATTAGATGCAATAATTAATCACTAAAATAATTAATCACTAACATCACTTCTTTTTTTATTTAATAATTTAATTATTGGTACATTTTTATCTTATGTCTTCAACTCTCTTTTTCGAGTTTACACTAAACAGCTGTCGAGAAAGATGATTTAAAATCAACTCAAAAGATAGCATGATTTCAAATAATGCTATTGTTTGTACCAAAGTTGAAGGATTGGGTGGACTGTCTATTAAAGATGATTGAAAATAATTAATTGTTTGGCGAAACCTTTTTTTTTTTTTAAACCGGCTCGAGAAAGTTATTTTTTGTTTAATATTTCAATCGGGAGTTCAAGCTATCGAATTAGGGATGAGGTTTGAATTTAGCTAAACGAAATCTCAAATATCGACTGCCGGGAGAGTCTTTATCGATGCATATTTGACGTTAAAACGCTCGAGTAGTACAACATTAAACGCTTGAAAGTGTTGTCATATTGGTCATTTTATCGTTTGTTTCGGTTCTAAAACTTCGATTTGTATAATATTGAGTATTCGTGATCAATCATCTACGTGATCATCATCGTCTTTAGATCGTTAAATTATTCATCTATTTTTTAGGTATAAATATTAAGATTTGAATTCTCGACCATAGATGATTGAATATAAAAATAACTTGGATTTCTATGGAAGAACTAAGAACTTTATCGATTCAAATACTTGGACGCAATTGAGCTTCACGATTTGTTTGAAAACCGATAAACGCATTCGAATAGTTTTGGTAAACATAGTTACGTCCAAATGCTGTAAATAGAAAGGAGGAAATACAAACGATAATGCAGAAGATTCATGTGAGATTCCAAGGGAAAAAGGTGGTGGAGAGTGGAGAGATTGTGGAAGTGAAAAAGAAAGAGTTCCATAAAAGTGGAAGAACAATCTTCCATTGATGAGAACGAACAACAACTTGGGTGGCATTTTGAGTGGGATTTTACACCACAGCTTGTCACTTCCCATTACATGTTCTTATATATAATATATACATATAATATATATGACGAGACTGAGGTCAAGATGCCTCTCCATTGCCTTCAAGAATCAGTTTTTATTTAGGGAAAATGATTTAATTTTGAAGTTGGGTAGGTGCCGATCTGCATGGATTCCATCCATGGCAGAGGCAGACGCTGTTGTTTAAAAGCTTCGAAAACTGTGAGAAAATGGATGTGGTCAAGATAGCACCAGCCTCCACCTTTCTTCTGTGTTTGTGTATAATATTTATATACCAGGGTATTTGTCTGAATGCGTAGAAAATGTAGAAAAATAAGAAACTTGGTTGCCCCGAGAAGAAGAATACATCAGAAAATACAAGCTGAGCACGCACTTGTATGGGAGAACCCAATGGCATTCGAGCTGGGTGGAGAGAGAGACAGAGAGAGAGAGAGAGAGATGATATTATAAACATAATGATACAAAAACAAACGACTGAATCTTAACTTTGCAGAAGAGATGCCATAGACATTAGTCATTACTCTTGTCTGCATCAAAAAACTATACAAAAATCATCCTCTCTCTCTCTCTAGGAAAGAGAATCCTCCTTTTTATACTGTCTCCCACCAACATCTGCTGGGTCGGCCATTGCTCCTACAATGCTTTCTCGGGCTGTCATGTCTGTTCTCTCCCTCTCTCTCTCTCCCTACTGTCTCTCTCCTCTTTTTCTACCTGTAAATCAACTGGGTTGGAACGCAGTGGAAGTAAAATAATGAAGGCATTGATTTTGGAGAGAAAAGCGTGCTGGGTTTCTTGTATCCTTCCTCCTCTCTAATGATTCCTCTCGCTTCTCTTCTTCCCCCTTTTTCTTTTTATTTTGTTTTGAATTAAATCACTTTCTTTTCTGTGCAAATTACTTGACTAATTTTAGGAATTTCAATTATGGGACTGGATAATTATTAATTGGCGTGGATGGAAAGGGACACCCACTAATCATTAATTAAAATTAAGCACGCACAAACAGTTTCATTAATGAGAAAGAAACCAAAGTAATGCGGAGGGGTTGATATCAACACGTGCCATAATTTTATTGGTGGATTATACTTGCTATATAGTATTGTATCGTTAGAAATGAGGGTTTGAGAGATGGTTGCTTTGCTTTAATGAAAAAAACCCAGAAAGAAGATTTGTTATGTTATGCCCATGAAAATTGAACCGGCCCGAGAATAGTTCAGAGCTAGAAAAACCCAGGTTTAGGATCCGATTGTCGACCGGGTGGTGCAGGCTCAATGCCCATTATTTTAGCCTTTAAAAGCCCAAAATAATGAGAATGATTGAATATTCAGGTGTTCAAAGAATGTCCAATACAAAAGCAGTAGCATACTGCGATATGAGCACGTGTTTGGGCAAGGATTTGAGAGTACTGGAGGAATAGGTATCATTTCGAGCAATCTTCAAGTGTTGTCCTGCCTGATTATTAAGACTATGAAATCATCACTCTTTCATTTTATCTGTTGTTTATTCAAAGGTTGTCTGAAAAATAGGGATGAACAACTCATATCGACCTACACGACACAATTTGCAAGATTTAGGTCCGATCGAGTAGGTTAAAATTTTAATTTTTTATATTTATGTCAATTTTAATTATTGATGAACAAGTTTGAATTGAAATTTAAAATTTTAACCAAAAAGAGCAATTTAACTCGTTAAGTAATATTAAACTAAAATATAAAAGTAAAATTGTGAGATAAAAATAGTTTTTATTTATTTTTTTTCAATTTTTTATTATTAATGGTTGAAAATTCTTGTTTTTATTTTTTTATTTTTAAGTTTTATATTAAATAATAAAAAAACTAACTTAAAATGCATATTATTTTAATAAATTATATCAAAATGTTATTTTTTAAATAAATTAAAAAAAACTATCACCAAGCCAAACCAAATTGAATTTTTTCGGGTCAGGTTAGAAAATTGATTTTGGATTTTGGGTTAGTTTTTTATCCTAAACCCAGAACCATAAATCAAACGGGTTAGTTAAAAAACCGACCTAAACCGATTTGTTAATTCTTACTAAGAAACATAATCACTCCACATGCAAATTATTGGGATTGTTTCTTGAGTGAATTGTTGTCTTTGAGCAGATACGACGAAAGAATTTGTCGCCAACTTGAAGCTTAAGCCTGGGCAGAAGGTTCTTGATGTAGGGTGCGGTATTGGAGGAGGTGACTTTTATATGGCAGGAAACTTCGATGCGGATGTAGTCAGCATTGGTCTCTCTATCAATATGATCTCTTTTGCTCTCGAACGAGCCATTGGACTCAAATGAGGTCGAATTCGAGGTAGCGGATTGCACCAAGAAGACATTTCCGAATAGCTCGCTCGACGTGATATGCAGCCGCGACACCATTCTACACATTCAAGTAAGGCCACTCCATCTTTAATGGAGAGATTTTTTCATAAAAATTTCATGAATTGGGGTTTAAGTTTTGAACTTTTGCAGGACAAACCTGCATTGTTTACACCTTCCACAAATGGTCGAAGCCAGGAGGTAGAGTTCTCATCAGTGATAATTGCAAGAGAGCTGGAACTCCATCTCCTGATTTTGCTGAGTGTATAAAGCAGAGAGGGTACGATTTGCATGATGTGAAGGCATATGGCCAGGTAGGTTCACCTTATAATTCCCTGCATACTTTCTCAATATTTTGGAAAGCCATTTGATAAATATACCACCTTCAGATGCTCAGAGATTCAGGGTTTGATGAGGTGATAGCTGAGGATCGCGCAGATCAGGTGGGTCCTTGAAAAACTCTTTTACTTTGTTTTTATATTCAAATGAGTATCAGATCAACTTCTAAGCTTTTGTCGTCTATACTTGGATCGTAGTAAATTGAGGGTATGCTTCAAATTTACACCTTTTCATCCCTTATAGTTTTTACCAGTTCTCAATTGTGAATTAGAGGCTGTGGAGAAAGAGAAAGATGCCTTCGTCTCGAAATTTTCTGAATTGAGTTATTTATACTTGTGTTTATCAAAATTGGCTTCTTTTTTCTTTATTGCACTCACATGGCGGGTTGTGGATTCATTCGCAGGAGAACTACAATGACATAGTAGGTGGATGGAAAGCCAAGCTGGCCAAAAGTTCTTCCGGGGAGCAGCGATGGGGCCTTTTCTGAAGTATATAATTTTTGGGTCAATGTTTAGACGGCAAATGCATGAAGATCGTGCTGTCTTTGCGTGTGGCTTGTTTGATCGAGTATTTAACTGTAGCCGTTTAGATGTTTTTCGTTTTGGAGTATACGAGGTTGAGTTATAATTGTGTTTTGTTCTTCTTCTTGTTGGATCAATCAATCTGCTGTTCATCACTCATAACTAACTTCCCAAACCTTTGATCGTGTTTGATTTCGGGGCTTTTCGTTTCGTTTATCGCCATTTTATTCGTTCTTTTCAAAAACTAGTTTTTCTCATATCTTGATCGATAAGAACGATAGGGTTCAACTAATATTCATCTCGGTTGGGGGAATTGGGAAAGCAGAAGTCACGAGGAAAATAACGTTGAAAAACATGAGAAAATGAACTTATCCAAAAGTCGAAATAAGTCAGCCGCACATTCTGATCCGACAGCATGTGAGAAATTAAATCACGGTGACTCAGCGACTCTGAGATTTGAGGTAATGTTGTCGTCCACAAAGAGCATCCTCACATTAGAGAATTAAACTCTCACATTGCGATCATCGGTCTTCGAATCGTGATTCATTATCCTAAATCTATCATCATTGAACCAAATGAACTATAAGGCATAGAATGACCTTAAAGAACCTAAATGAGGAGAGAGAATTTATTGCGTAGAAAACGAAGACGACAGAGAAAGGAGAGTGGAGACGAGCACGCACGTGCTAATTCAGATGGACAACGATTCAAAGCTTGATAATCGCAGTTAGGAGTTTAATATTCTGAAGTGAGATTGTTAATTGTGACGACAAGTAGAACCTCTAGCGCCTGATGGATTCCTGATATTGTTTTTCCTTTCCCAGACATCGTCCTTGGGACCGTGCCCCACATTTTTTGTTTTCTTCTTCCTTTTTAATTCTCAGTAAAGACTGAATCAGTGTCTTCCCATCTTGTCGTCTCTCTTCTCCAACACTCTCGAGCCTCATCAACGTCGATAAAGTCTCCTTTTGCTGGCCGTGCGGTTCACCTTAGTGGTGGAGGGAAACAAGTGGCGAGTTCGAATCTTGCGCTGCGGTCATGAGGTCGAGGGATTTCAGCTTTTGTTAACAAGTCTCCTTCCTCCTCATTGTCTTCCCCTTCTCTCATTGGCTAGGTATTGACTCTCTCTCTCTCCCCCTCTCTTCGAAGAGTGTATCTTCGCTGTGTTGAATGATTTTTCTGGTTTTCTTATTCTTTGCAGAATGGGTCTCTACCATCGTCACTTTTGACAACAAATGCAGCCACCCAGTTTGGCCGGGAATCCAGCCAAGCGCCGGCCAACCCACCAAACAAGGCCTACTCCCTCCGCCTCCCCTCCTTCTGGTCCGGCCGCTTTTGGGGCCGCCACGGCTGCTCCTTCGACTCCAACGGCAAAGGAAAATGCGCCACCGGAGACTGCGGCGGCTCCCTCTTCTGCAACGGGCTCGGCGGAGCTCCCCCGGCGACCCCTAGCGGAAATCACCCTGGGCCACGACCAGGACTTCTACGACGTCAGCCTCGTCGACGGCTACAACCTGGCCATCTCCATTACTCCGGTGAAAGGCACCGGCAAGTGCAGCTACGCCGGCTGCGTGAGCGACCTGAACATGATGTGCCCCGTTGGTCTGCAAGTCAGATCTCACGATGACGATAAGGTGGCGGCCTGTAAAAGCGCTTGCTTCGCTTTTAACTCGCCGAGATATTGCTGCACCGGGCGTTTCGGCAGTCCTCAGTCGTGTAGACCGACGGGGTACTCGAGGATTTTCAAGGCGGCCTGTCCCAAAGCTTATTCCTACGCCTACGACGATCCCACCAGCATTGAAACCTGCACTGGTGGAAGCTACGCCATCACTTTCTGCCCTCGCCGCCACCAACTCTCTCCTGGGTTTTGCAGTTGATCATCAAAGACAGTCAAGATTGTTGCTTTTCTGTGCGTAATCTTGTTCTCGTCCTTGATTTGCGAAAAAGCTTAAAGTTTTTGGTTTATTTAGTAATTAAGACTATCATTGCAAGAAAAAGTAGAGATTCAGCGTCAACATAACAGTAGACCGTCTGAGAAAGTAACAATGGAATCTGGCTTCGAATCTAGTTTTTCAGAAAATCAAACCACCAAAATAAACAAGTTTTACTCCGTCTTCAACGTGTCGCCGCTGCTTTCTCCGACGCTGCTTCTACACCTTGCATGATTCATCACACCAATTAATATAAATTCGTGGGTATTCTTTAAAATCATCGATCTGTCTGGTTTTTCATTAATCAGTAACAGCAGATTCGTTGATCATAAAAAAGTATGGATTTCCATGATCTTGGCCTCACCATACACTCTGCTGTTGCTGAAGATTACGGCTATAGAACGGAAATTCAAAAAGAAAAGCCGCCTTGAACCACCTGGGCAAGTTCCCGTACACAACCGCCGGAAGAGGAATTAGAGGGCTGAAACCAGACGAAGCGACAACTCATGTTGTAATCATTTCTCGGCGCTCAAACTTTTAATGAAAAAATGAAATAAAACCGAAATGAATTCGACCTTGTAGTTTTTTTGTATAGTTTATATGATTCCATGCTTCCAAACTTCTTGTCGGATGACTCCTGTTAACGACAATGCAGAACAATCAAACCGTGCTGTCTGAAAATGTTCTCCATTAGGCGAAGAGAAAGCGGAATACGAACCTCGAGAAGTGGTATCCCACTAAGGAAAAGAAGCAACAAAGTAAGGAATGTAGGGCCGAGAATCACGAGCCACTCCAAACCTTCCAGCACCGGTGTGGCTGCCACGAAAACTCCCCACCAGAGCAAGATCTGTGAAACAATTAACCAATAATCCAATCACTTTGACACACCCGACTCGAAAGAGAATATTTAGGCTGATGATCGACGCGAACCTCGCCGAAGTAGTTTGGATGCCGAGAGTATTTCCACAATCCAATATTGCACCACTTGCCTCTGTTTTCGGAAGCGTTTTTAAAACCCAATTTTTGTTGATCAGCTATAGCTTCCATTGTGAACCCTATCGACCACAAAACCCAGCCAATAACATCTCGAGGCTGGAGAGATGGATTTCGGCTGCTCGCATTTACAATTGTCACGGGTAAACTTACACTCCAAACCCAAACAGCCTGAAATAACGCAAAGTTTGGTTACAATTACACAAATTATAAGGTAGTTATAGAGCTCGTACAAAAAGAGAGATCCTTCAGGGACCTGAAATATCCAGAAAAAGGCCAATTTTCCAAAATTACTCCGCATTTCATCAAAACGTCGATCTTCTCCCCAATTTAGAATCCTGATTAAGAAGAACGGAAGAAGCAATGATATAAATTATAATTACATTAACAAAAACAGGTAGATCGATACTAAACGAAGTGGCTAGGAAAAGAATTGAAGGCAAGTATTCGTGCATACATCAAGCATATCGGGAAAAGAAACTACAAAAACAATTAGATATTGACAAGTTTCATCCATTGCAGTTGATGAATCAAAACTTGAGTACGAGTTATATTGCAATTTTTTTGCAGCAGAAAGAGCATGACAAAATAACTCACGACAAAGAGATTATTTTGTACCTTAAGAGCAAGAACAAAGCAAGGCGAAACCCCCATACTACGACGAGCAAAGTCAAAACCACCTGCATTGCGGAAACAAAAATTAGACTTAGACATATTTATCGCTTGATGAATATGCACCTCGTTAGTATATCTTCATCCTCATAATTTAGAGCAACGATTAATCTGGTATGAATCCATCTCCAAATATCTAACCATTGTGTCGTATTAATTTCAGGCCAATCATCGATACAGTGTTGTCGTTACATTTTTCTTCAATACCTTCACATCCATTGATTCTTTTTCTGAAAACAATCCTCATCCCAAATTTCTGGAAAATAATTTGCCAATAAAACTTGGAATTCACAATAAGTTCACTTTGGAACGTGGCTTTGTGTTGTCGGATCTTGGTTATACGAGATTTAGAAGTTGCGAGTGGCGACTAGCTTAGAATGAATGTGGCCAATTGGACAGTTAATTTAAACAGCTCAACTTTTGTGTCCAGATACTAGCAAAAGAGATAAACAGCTCATTATCTGTACCTGCCTAAAATGCCAGGAGCCCTTCAAAATCAGAGTCAATACAGCGATTATTACGAAATTTGTGCTTCCTGAGAAAGCAAAAGGTAATTATCATCTGATATAATCAAACAAATCCGTTTGGAAAGATAAAAATAATTTCCAACAATGTTAGTAATCAATCATCTACTTCAGATGACAATTTCCTCAGAAACTTCCATGAGTTCTTCAATTTTTCGGAATCAACAAAGTTATCAACGAGAATCAAACCCAGTAATCCTCTGGAAAAAATGAGCAGAGAGAGGAGCCAAAACATACCCGCGAAGTCAGTGACTTTATCGAACTTGAGTAGAGCTGTGATGATGAAGAAGAAAAACTGATATCCAACCTGCAATGGCAACGCAGACGTTAAAGGATGAGAAAGGATGAGAAAGGAAGAGAAAAAAGAAAAGCTTGACTAGAAGAGAAGACCCACGGTGACTATGGCGGTCAGTGCCAGGAAATGGGAGTCGATTACGGTACCCATGAAGAAGACGATGAAGGTTTCTTCGTCGGGTGGAGGCTGAAAGCAAATGGGTATATTCGAACGAAGAAGATAGCGTGTGGTTTGGATTTGAACACATCCCAATTTCAAAGGACAAATAACATACACACATATATATCCTCCTCTCCTATTGGACGGCCAACTTTCTGTCTCTATCCGCCGTCTTCATATTCTCCCTCGCAGCCAGGATTGAACGAATAACGACGATACTCTCGAGAATCAACGGTTTAAAATCTCTTCTTCAACCCTTAACAGTAATTACTTCAATTAAAGTTTGTTTTTTTTTCTAATTAAAGAAGAAGAAGAAGAAGCAGAAGAATTAAGCAGGTGCAATGGAGACCTTCTCAATCTCAACAAAGTACTCCAAGAAGAGAATGGTGGAATTTGAACACCAGACCCTAAATCTGCACCTTCCTCCCCAAACCCTAAAGCAGCAGGAACTATGACTTTCCTTTTACCCCCTGCTTTCATGGATTTCAATGCAGTTTCTATCCCTTCACACAATCCCTTTACTGTAAGGCCTCGACCCCATCACCAGAGCCAACAGCTTCTTCTCTTCGCCAAAAGTGTCGACGAATGCTTGCTCGCTTCCCTCCACTTTTCCCTTCAGATCGATCACGATTAAGTCTCCAGGTCTTGGCGAAGCTCCTTCGCCGACTCTCAACTCGTAGTATCTGGTTAGATCCGAATCAATCTGAGGATGTTTCATCAAACGTTTGATTTGATTAAGACTGTCGAAATCTACCTTATTCCGTTAGGAAAAACCACTTCCTGATCCTCCTCAACATTTCTGATCATTTTGGAAATACATCAATGTTAACCTTGCAGAGTACCAGCAACAGAAGTGGATTAAGCGTACAAATTCATAGTTTTTTAGGGTAAACTCTATTAAGACTACTTCACGTACAGATTAGCATAATCATCCATGAATCTAAACTAATCATCCATGAATCTAAACATTCGGAGTTCAATGGGCTTGAAAAAATGGGAATTTGACAGCAAGATACTGAAAAGACAAGAAGATTACGAACCTCGTGTTGGATTCTTGTTGGACAACTTCGAACCTGGTCTTGACCTGCTCGGAAATGACACCAGCAGCAAGGAAACCAAACCAGGCGAGTCCAGCCTCGAGCCCAAACCGCCTCGTCAACGAGGAAGCAATCCAGTCGGTTGATTCAGCGGCGGAGAAGAAGGCTTAGCCGGCTGCTTCTGCTATTGCAATGGAGTGGACACCGGTGCCGGCTGTTCCGCTGAAGACGCGATAAGAGACGGAGATTGGTTCTGGGAAGGAGGAACAGGGGGGAGGAGAAGATGACTCCATTGGAGGTCTGTGAAGAACAAATGTGGTGGTTTCTGGCCGGGTGGTGGGAGAAAACTGCCGGTGGGATGTAGAAAGTAGCCATTTTTGGAGCTCGGAAATGATTGTTTTTCAGGTAAGATCCTGCTGCTCTGTTCCGTACCTTATCCTTTGCTTGATGGCGAGAAAAGGGAGATATTTCCAGGAAAAAACTCCTTTCAAAAACTGTTTTCCAAAAACGAAAATTGAAAACTTTTTATCTCAACCCCAATTATTTCCTCCCTCTATCTGTACACAAATTCATCACAAAACAAATCATACACAGCAAATAACTGGACAACACCTCTCACAACACAACAATTGGTGCAATTCTGGGTGGAGAATAAAAAAAATTGAGAATCCCGTTCTTGTTTTTCGGGTCTTCATCTTCAACCATCTTTTTTCAACTGCAATCAATAAGGGTCCACTCCGATTTTCGTTTAAGCAGCTCAACTCGGCAGGTTCAACCAGCTTCGATACTTGTTCTTCTAGCCGGCCGAAGTGTCTGCAACTCGGGCTGGTCTGCGAGCTTGAGAGCTGCTCAAAGGCTTCTGCAATGGCTTTAGAGCAGCCATGATCTCAGCAAATGTGGGTCTGAGTTTTGGATCTCTACAATCTCAAAAATACACAAAAAAATATCAGCTTTATTCCTCATCATATCAAATATGCTACCAAAGCTTGCGAGCTACTCACGTTTGCCAGCATCTGATTATTATGTCTGCAATGGCGGGGTCCACATCGTCCGGGATGTCAAGCCGACGGTGCTGAAACCCGACCGCACCCACAACTTGCATTGGATTCATTCCTCCCCACGGCTGTCGCATAGTAGATAGCTCCCACAATATGACCCCATAGCTGAAAACGTCGCATCTGCTCATCGAGCAACGAAGAAATCAATACAACTCAATTGCTATAACAGCAATATAGATTGACTGAAAGAACATTTTCAAAAGAAGAGACTATCACGAGCTTACTTCTCGTCCGATGGTTCATTTCTCAGCACCTCCGGAGCCATCCACTCGGCCTGAAAGATGGCATTAAATCATGAACATAATAGAAGAAATGATTGGAAATGATTAATAATTACTTACAGTTCCTGCAGTTGACCTTGAAGAGAGATATGTATTGTGCTTGATTCGTGATAAGCCAAAATCGCACACCTAAATAAAAAGTTTCAACGTCGGTGTTGGGCACCCGAAATATAATCCAGTTCATTTTAATTCAAAAATAAAAAATCCTAAAGAGGTCGAAATGTCACCTTCACCACCCAATTTCTATCAACAAGAAGGTTTGGCGATTTCAAATCGCGGTGCACAATGACCGGACTGCAGTTGTGCAAATAATTCATCCCTCGAGCCTGAAAGTTTAATTAAGTCTCAAAGATGCCTCCTTTTAAGGACTGAATTGTAAAAAGAAAAAAAAGGAGTAATACTGCATCAAGGGCCATTTTCAGACGCTTGCGCTCATCTAGTTGGTTGTTTGGTCTATGAATCAATCTGTACAAACTACCTCTGCAATAGGGAAAAGAACTCTTTGAGATTAAACTTGATTGCAAATGAAACTAACAAGATTAGAAAGAAGTGCAAAACTTTTGGACATACCTAGGAAGAAACTCTGTAATGATTGAAAGATTGGGAGCTCTTGTTACAGCTCCCATGAAGAGAACAACATTAGGATGCCTAACTCTTTTCATAATCCTCACCTTTGATTTAAACAAGAAAAGGAAATTATCTCAATGTAGCTTTCCATAAATTCTGTTCTCCAGATGAATCAAATAAAACAGCATCTTTTAAACTAGAAAAGGAACAGATAGAGAGATTTGGAGCTTGTACCTCACTTTTGAATTCTTCAAGCTTTTCACCCGAAATATCTTGGTCCAGAAACCTCTTCACAGCAACCTCCTGCAAATCCAAAGTTAAAAGATTCATGGAATTGACAATGGAAACTGAGATTATAGCCACCGCTGAATGAATTTGTGGATGATATTAATCTCAGACTTATTACAATGTTCGATAACACTATGACGAAGCAATACACACGAAAAAGTCAAATTGGAAATGGATATCTGACAGAACATTGTTAGTTTGTAGATCGAATAAGCTTAAAATCCTTGAATACATGCATAACGCATAAAATAAAATACAGATTTAGATAAGAAGTTCGGGAAAATAATAGGAAATTGTGGAAGTTAGTGGATATTAATATAAAGCAGTGGAAGTGTTACACGAACATCTTTAAGTAAGGGGCCGTTTGGTCATTATTATAGGAGAAGAAGGATTTAGACAAATAGTAAAATGTATTTTGTGTTCAGATTTCTAGAGCAACGGGAAGTTAACTGGAGAAAGTAGAAGAGATGAACATACTTGTAATTGGGTAGCATTAAATGTAGATAGAAATAGAAAAGGCGGGTCAATAGAGAAAATTCTAGATAGAGTCGATCAGGCAGAGATTACAGGAAGTCTCCAATTTCTAGGGTATTAGAAATTCTATGTACTTTTGAATATTTAAAGCAGATATTATTCAGATTCTTACCATCAATGCAACAAGTTGATGTATCGCTCCATCAAAAAGTGAATGTTTTTCAAAATGTAGAGAGGAAACAAAAATGTTGCAATTAGTTATGAAGTGTTAAGGTTCTTTTTGTTTTTTAATAATCTAATTGCAACTAGTTATTAAGAAATCAATTTGGTAAGAGATTAGCTTGAAAATAAAAACAAAAACCAGCATAGAGGAACCCAATTCCCTCTAGTGAGTTTAAGAATTAGACCACAAGTCACAAGTGATCTTCTTTTAAGCAAAAAAAATTCTAACCCACCATATCAGCCAAGGTCCGGAAGAACCATGGAAAATTATGAGCATTGTAGCTAAACATTCTAATTTTTATAGCAAAAAGGTTCTTGAGAGCTTGAATGACCATGGAAAAGGTAGTCAAGTTTCAGCTATGATTAGTTTTCAAAGAGCTCTCCTTAACTAAGAGTTAAAAAAAAACATTCACTGTTTGCCCAATCATGTCATTCCCTCCAACAAAGATTATGACATCTTTTTCCATGCGATAGTTGAGTTTAGTTTCTGTTTTTTGTTCATATTACACATGATCTCATCTTCTTGCCACTTTTAATTCTAGATTGTAAGCAGCAAGTTCTTCTCACTTTTTTTTCAAGCCTAGCATATTAAGATTATCACAAGATTCTTTAATGGATTAGCACCTCAATATAACAAAGGACCATGACATAGCTTAAAAAAGAGAAAACTACTTACAGTTCCAAGCCAATCGCCGTGATACACTTCCCCATAAGATCCTATAGCACAAGAAGGCATTAAGTATAAGAACCTGAATGTTTTTTATATATAAATAAAGCTCTTAAAATTAACATCACAATCCATAGATCAGTACCAAGTCCGATACGCTCACCCAAGGCGATTTCCTCCCATGCAATCTCACACTCTGCCACATCATCAAGTGTGGCATCAGATTTCGAGTTCTCATTGCCAGCTGATCTATCTGATACTCTCTCCCCTTCTGAAATAGCTCCCAACCCCTCATTCTCCTTCTCCCCAATTCCCATTGGTTCGTAAAACCCGCCATGTACGTCCCCTTGCTCATACTGCTTACTCACAGCAGCAGTCGTGGCCACCACAGCAGCAGCAGTGGCTGTGGCAGCTGCCGCCACCGGAAGTTCAAGGCTCGGGTCGGGACTCGACTTTGCTGCAGCTACAACCATCGAAGATGCAAACACAGCTGCAGCAGCAGCAGCCGCAGCAGCAACCGGAACCTTCTGCACGTACTTTCCAGGCCCCATCTCAGACTGCACCAACGCAGGTTGTCTGATTCCCCCCCTTGATGAATCCACTGGTTTGACATGTTGTGGTTGGCCGCTAGGGCTTGCTCTAGAATTACCTCTATGCTGCGGCAAAGGAGGCAAACCAAGACTATAATCGCTATGGCCTGAGTTTACTTTGGGGCCAATGCGTCTTTTTGTTTCGTCCTTATATTCGGTAGGGGACTTGGTTTCAGAATTCGACATGTCTAATTGATCGTGATAGATTTCGGTGAACAAGTTGGCAGGAGCAACAACGCCACTTTCGAGCAACACATTGTGAAGCTTCTGAGCCAACTGTGGATTCTCGATGGCAGCATCGATCATGTATTGTGAGACGTCTTTCACTTTATTTCTACGGACAGCAGGGGAGGTGAAACCTTCTGTCCATGAAGGCGATCTTGCATGCATGTAAGGATAACTAGGCCTGCCTGGAAAATCTTGCACTTGCACCTTCTCTGCATTGAAAGAACTTTTATAATTGTCTGTTGAAGTTTTCTCCATTCCTTCGTCAATTTTGCTGGGCCCGCTTGCATTTGCAAAAGAAGTGGATTCTACCTTGCCATCGTGTTCATTTCCTGAAGAACCAAAATTTCTCGAGGGTGGTTTTTTATCTACTGTCCCACAATCTGCATTTTCCTCGAATGAGCTCTCAATTCCACTGCTTGAGGAAGCAACATGAGAAGAATCAACTTCTCTAAATAATGGACTGGCAGGAAAGATAGATTCATCGTATACTATAGGTGGTAGAGCTGCATCTGCTGGAATAAGTGTACCAGGATCCGCCATGAGATCAACGATGTACTCCCTAAAATCAAGGAACAAATTTAGCATAACATCGATGATCAACGAATGAATTATTTGGAACGACCATTCATCCACAATATAATTTCCATTTTGGCCACAACTTCGGGTAAGATAAGAGCAATGGTTTTCTTTCTAAGGTAAATGCTAGTTAGCATCATAGAAATCAACGAACGAATGAAGAATCAAGGGAATGGAACTAGAAAATAAGTCAAGAAATCAACTTTGCTCTAGTAATTACCTTCCATCATCAATCTTCACAAAATTCATAGCCACATCATCAAAACCAGTGTATTGATGTCCTTTCACCAATCGGCATGGAATACCCACACCATCTGCCAAAAGCTAAATCTCCATAAAATAATAAAAAGTTAGCCACGAAGATCATTCAAGAAAAATTCAAACAACTAAAGCTACAAACAATATTCAAAGATAGTACATAAGCTGGAGATAAAATTAGAACGGGAATGGAAACAAACAAAGGTTCTTAATAACTGAATTTTTAATCTCAATGATGCGATGATCGCTTGTACATGCAATGGCAATGTTAACAAAAATAACGCAGGATGATGCACTTTAATTATCTCCATAAATCATCCCAAGGACTCTTCAAAATCAATAAACAAAGTTTGAGGCTAAGCAAATATGAAGTGCCAGTAGAAATAAAAATGACGTTGCAGCATGTAACACTTTTTATCCCCAAGATCAAATGCAAATTGAGATCAGTTCCAGAACGTACGTCAAAAAACTTGCAATATAAGGGAACAATAATTATCTCCGATAATTAAGTTACTCCAATCATTGACTGTGTTAGTTATGTCTTTTAGATTAGATGTAGAAATCACTTGTCAAGACAGAACTTTATAAATGGCCCTAAACTTAGATAAGCCTGAAGAGCTCGACCATAGATTCTGTTATCACATTGGTCATGGCTCCGACTAGTCTTAATGTAGATAATAACATTCATGACGAGTGTAAAAACTTCAAATGCATATGAAAAAAATTACCTTGAATAATAATGCACGATGACGAGCCAACCCAACTGTCAGCGAACCAAGAGGCAAAACCAAGCTTCCATGAGTTGCTTTCAAGGTGTAACTAAGGTTTTTCCATTTTCTAGTCATCTTTTCAGGATCTCCAACTGGTCCCCCCATCTGTTTAGCAACTAAATCAGCAAGCCTTTTAATCAAATTTCTATCAGCAAAAACTAGAGGATTTGACTGATTCTTGATGACAATCTCCAAGGCCATTTGTTCAAGTTTGAGTAAATTTGCATCAGCAGCTCTATTGACCGAGATAGCTTCCCAAGTGACACTGTCTGAAAGAGGGGTTCCTTGCAGATCAACTAAAGAAGGCATTCTTTCTGAGGTAGACTCTGATAAGGCTCCATAGAGATCATAGAAGCCATCCATGATCTTATCATCATAGCTAAGACAGCTGTAATTCTGTGAAGCACGCATAAATCTACGATATGAGATGGGTCAGAAAGGGATAAACATATTATAGCAAGGCCACAAAGAAGTACATTTAAATGCTTAAGAATCGTATCTCTTTCAATCTAATTCCTGATCATATCTCTTCAAGTCAATTGAATACTACAAGCATGAAAATACAGCTAATGAAGAAGACAAGCTTTCTTGTCAAGAACTTGTCAAGAAAGAGACAATCTTACCCAGTATCTGTATGCAGTAACTTCAGCTGGAGTGTTTTCAGGGTCACAAGAGCCCAAGCTAATCTGCTTTACAGCCTCAATCTGCACAGCTTCTGGATCTTCTCTAGCACTCATTTCCAAGGCCAATTGAATCTGATATTCTTCTTCAATATCAGGATCTCTAGAATTACTCGACTCCGAATTGTGTTTTGGTGTGTCCAAAATGACCTCCAAGCAGCTATTACTGGCCGAATCAGAAGGTTCCATTCTCTCCACTCTATTGACATTAGGAGGGCTATTGCTGTGTCTGTTAGTAACAGAGTTTAGCCAGTTTGATAGCCCGGAAAATGGCTTGTGCTCTGAATTGTGATGGGACCTGGAGATCGATTGCTCGGGAGATGAACTATCATCAAATATGTTGCCTCTTGATGATGTTGATCCTTCTGCATTGGTTGACACTATATGCAGCTTTTTGAGAAGGCTCTTCATAATAGTTCACCAAAGGAAGCTACTTGAATGCTAAAGAAATGAAAATCGGGCGAAGCGTCTGCCCATTTCCTTGAACAAAACATCAAATTTGACTCGAAATAGCACAGGCAAAAGAACATTGGGCCGATCAAAAGAAACCCCTTCTTTCTTGCTTGGTTTTGCTCTCCATGAATGACTCCTCGACATCTCACCAAATTCGCAAGCCATAACACCTCCTAAGCATATTCGAGTTCAGTTCTTCCAACGAAATAGGACACAGATGCTTGAATTGGAAAAAAAATTACTTTGTTTTCAGAAACCAGTACCGCCACTCCTGAAGAAGAAAAAACAGATAAACTAAAGAAACATGCAAATAAATCTATAACAAATTATTCAAAATACTCATCGTGAATTACCTCGAACAATCGAAATGATAGGACGGAGAAAAGAAGTTCAGATTGGAAATCCGGATCTTAGTTAGCTTGAGAAGAGCAAAAAAAGAAAAAGAAAGAAAGGAAAAGGATCGTGGAAGAGAGTTTGAATAAAGGGCAAAAATCAGCAAGTGGGAAAGTAGGACCTCAAGGAATAACCCACTTGAGATTGAAATGAAGAAGGATCCCACTGTTCCTGAAGAAGGTCAAACTGGGGGAGACTCCGCCATCTCTCTTTCTAAAAATTTCCTCCGCCCAGGAGAAAAACTAAAAACTCTTTCTAGTTTCTACTTTCTAGTTTCTCCCTCTCTAAAAAACTACGTTTTTCTCTCTACCCACGACTCAAATCCCAAGAAAGGAGTTGGAAAGTCATTGGGGAAGTTTACAGCCATGGAATATAGAATGAACTTCTGAAGAGGAAAACCATTTGAGTTTTCAATTTTGACAAAAGGGTTGTCGTCCAGTGCGATCGAATTTATAAAAAATCATTTTTTATTGCGACAAGACCGAATCTGTTTCCACCGAAACTGGTCATTTTTCTTTGCTTCAAAACCGAAATACAATAACAGCAGCTGGCTCTTTCCCACTAACTATTTTCAACGCAATTTACCTTCAAAGTTGCCGCTTTTACTGCTTTTTCTTATCCAGAACCGCCATATCCATTTCATTTGATTATCCATTAAATGGAAAAAGTTCTAAATTATTGAATCATTTCCTCCTAATTTTTTATGCCATTTAAGACAATAATATTATCCTTTTAATCAACCACTACACTTGCATCAACTATCTTATAATTGGTATGACCAACATAACAAGATTGAACCTTTATATAGAATTCTTCATCAAAAACTTATCATTTGTTCCTATATCGAGAATTTCCGTCGCCTTCCTCAAATTCCTTTGATTGCATACATGTCTAATGCATCAACCCGTGTTGCAGTGAACTTTACCTTCTTCCACTTAAGTAGAATTTTAAAAAATCTCATATTTGGACTAGAAAGTAATTTTGGCAAGAGAAGTAACAAAAGATCCGAATAATTAGACCACTTTTTTGGAGTTGACCCTTGATTTTAGGGGCTGTACCAGCCAAGACTTTTCCTTCGAGATTAAGACAATGAACAACTATTCTCGACTTTTTAGTTTTTTAAATGTCCTAAACATGATAAAAATGGATTTTTTCCCCTTAAAATTGAATTTTTTGTATGTAAATACTTCTAAAAACAAATTATTAGCACCATTCTTCTTTTGAAATTCCTACTGATGGATATAATTTTTAATATATTAAATTATGAGGATGAGAAAAGTAGCTGTTGAGGATAACTTCATCCATTATAAATATATGCCCCTTTATTTTGTCTATTTGTCTTACTAGGATTACCCAGTCATCAGCCGTACCCATCTCCTATTATGCTGTTTATTCTAGCCTTAATTGAAAGTGATTGTGCAGAAATTATGTACCAAGCAATGTTATTTGCATAAAAGAAAGTACATTCAAAGTCTAGAAGAACCATTACTATTAGTTCTACTCTCGATTCATGTTAATATTTATTTACCACTTAGTGGGCCCGATCACCCGTTATTTTACATCGAGCACATGATAATTTATTGTACTTATGTATGCATTTTGATTAAGTGGTAGCACATGCGATGTTTTGTTAGGAGTTGATGGAACTTAAAAGTCAAATTTACAAGATTTAATTTTTTTAATATTCTAAAATTATTATTTTTTATTGTACGCACTGAAATATTAAATTATAATTATTAAAATAAACATAATATAAAATAAATATATTATTGACATTCAAATTATTGTATTTTCTAAACTTTTTTTAATAATTTTCATATACTAATTGATAAAAGAGGAATAAAAGAAGATGCAAAAAAGGTTGAGTTAATGGGTGGCTTTTCTTAAATATTAAATTCTTTAAAAAATGAAAAGTTGTTGTTTTTTGTTTTATTATAAGATCAAGTTCGGCTTCTGGGATTACGTGACCCCCACGCGCGTTATGTAAGTCCAATCAGTAATCTCCGTAACTCACGTAACTTTTGTTTGCGCGTGGGATACTTTTCACCTTTAGGCTTTTGCCGTCAAGATCGTGCCTTATCCAATCAAAAAAACCCATTCCAAACTCGCTGTTTCCACCTTAGCACGTGAGAGTTGGTTTTTTAAGCATTACACGGCAATCTGTTTTATCGAAAAAAAAAATTTGAGAAGGTTAAATTATGGTGACTCAGCGGCCTAAAAATAAGAGGTCTTTATTTGATATTACAATGAGCTACCTAAATATTTGAGGTAATAACTCTCACACTATGACAGTGCAGACGTCGAACCTAGGCTCTTGTACTCAATCTATTATTTTTGAGCCAACTGAACTATGCTCATGTGTTATTTGTACATGTAAACTTCTTAATTAAATTTAGTTAATAACTAGACCGGTTAAATTTAATGACTCGTAAACTAATCTGGTTAACTAAACTACTATCCTTAATAATCTCTCAATTATATTTTAATTTTGAGCCATGTTAGCATTGATTTATTAACATATTTCTTAGTTATAGATATTGACATGTTGAATTATGATTGATTCGTTAAAAATAAAATTAATATATAAATTTAAATAATTATTTATATTTATTGTATTAAGAATAATTAAAACATCTAATAATATATGATAAGAAAGTAACTCAAATAATAATTATTTAATTTTACAATAAAACTTAAGACTTCTAACTCTAATAACATGATAAGTTTAAATTACTAACAATCCTAAAAGCTTAAATTATAAATTGAAGATAATGTAATAATTGCTATTATTTTAACTTGTGGTTGTTTTGACAAACATAATATAATGTTTTTAACTTGTTTTAAAGCTTAAAATATAATGGTAAATATTAATTTATTTCATAAACTATGAGGTAATTGCAGATCATCTATTAATTTTTAAAATCTGTCACACTTTAGTTTGTACTATAATTTTAATAGTTACCATGTCATAATATTATTCGTTAATTTAAGGTATTCGTTATTTGGTAAATTCAACTATTCTAAGAGAAAAAATTTCTTTAATAACAAATTTAAATTTGTATTTAGCTCATTTAACTTGAGAAAAACAAAAGTGTATAATCTTTTTAGTTTTAGCACAGTTAATCGATGCATTATGTTAATTAAATTGAAAAAAGTGTTAAAATAAAAAAAAAATGTTGATAGGGTATTTGTCAAAATTATTTTTAAAACTGGTATTGGAAGACGCAAACCTAGAAGAAGAGGGGCAGATTACTGCCCGTACGGGCATAGCTCAGTTGGTTCAAATATGACAAATTTGGATCAAGAGTCACGGTTCGAAGCTTACGCCACCACAGTGTGGAAGTTTAATCCTCAAATGTTGAGGTTGCTCATTGTGGTGTCAGGTAAAGACCTTCTATCTTTAGGTCGCTGAGTCACTGTGATTAATACACTCACATGCTGTCAGACCAGAGTGTGGGGACTCTGAAGTTCAAAAAGAGATTTCTCTTTTTGAATCAAGAGGGGCAAGTTACTAGTTTTTTCTTAGGGTTTTAAATTACAAAAAGGTCTTCAACTTTCTCGTAACTACAAATTGCACCATACATTATATGATATTTGCAATGTTTATGTCAAGGACATTATTGTCAAATAGTCAGAAGGTTTTCTATCTATTTAAATAGGGCAATTAGCAATGCCATTTGGTCAGTGAATTCAAGGTGTGGCTTGTGCTGTTTAGGAACCCCAAAAACCCTAGTCGAGGTTTAGCGAGAGAGATGGTCGACGGAGACGACTATAAATTCCTGGACATGAAAGACGCCATTGCTTCCATCAACCAGAAGGTTGATCTCATAGGCGTTGTCATTGAGTTTGGTTTCCCTAAGAGAACCAGAGGCACTGGTATTCACCTCATTTACTGTCTTGCGCGTCCTTACTGTGTTGAACTTTCATTTGTGCCTGTTTTTCGCTTGTTTATGGTATTACATTGTTCCGCTCGTGCTCCAAGGTTTACATTGATGCTTTGACTGTACTGTTTGCTAATTCAAACCCAATAATTTTATACGGTTTACATGTGTCTGTATGTTTGGCTGGCAATGACGACAAAAAGGCCGGTCTAACGGCTGCTACCACTTGTTCGGTAGTAGAATGATGTAAATCTTCCAGAAGGTGTATTCCGAGCCAGCATTTACGCTATTTTTAGCATTTTAATGTGCGAGGATTGTTGGTCGCTTATGTTATGTCATAGTTTTATTAATTTTTACACTGTTCGTTGAATTTTTTTGAAATGTTTTGAAATTATTGATGGATCACATAATAGGTTGAGATGGAAGTTGCTAATCCCTGTTTTTTTGTAGAACATAATCTTCTAATATATCTCGAGGCTCAAACTTGAGGCTCTAGAACCCAAAACTGTGGCCTAAGTCTCACATAGTGAATGTGAGGCTGATGTCTTAGTCACTTCCAATCAGCATTTTTGGTATTACTTTTGAAGACAAAATTAATCATATGAAAAACAAAAGTGAATTCAGGTGTTTGGTTAACCAACTTACTTCATTATCACCCCATTCCAAACGTGTAGGAACTTAGTTGGTACTGCTCTGAACTGATTTCGTTAATTCATTAATTTACTAACCACCAAGTTTCTTCTTTTAATTTATTTTGTATGTTTATTATATTTATTTACCTTTTAAAAATATTTAAATTATTTTGTGTAGTTTGCAAATTTAATTTTATAGTAGTTTCTAAACTAAATTAAAGTAATTCATTAAAATTCTTCTAAAAAAAATTAGTAGCTGAAAAAGGATATCACAATAACTACTTACTGAAAAAGAATTCAATGAATATAGGTAGTGACAATAATGATAAGTTGTTTATATTGTTGTGGTTAGTTCAGCTTATTTTTTCAAGCTCTGTTCATTAAAATATTCAGCAATTTTCTATCTTAATAATCACAATTATAATTTTAATAAAATTTAAAATTACCTTTTGCCGAAGTTCATTCTACTTTTAATAAAATTGCAGGTAACAATGATTACAGCACATATAAGTTTTTTGCCCCTGTACTATATGTCTTACTCTTTGTTCGTACATTACGTTAATCATGAACCCTGTAAGCTGGTAAATCTTTAAAACCAGAAGGATAATTACATTCTTATGTAGTTATGGTCATCGACGAAAGTTAGTTTAGATTATATTATTGACTAACCTTACATTGGTTCTTGTTTTGCAGATTGTTTTTGTAATCTTAAAATAGTTGACGAATCACATCACAAATCAGGAATTTCGGTTAATATTTTTGCTGAAAATTTGGAAAAGATTCCTCATGTTGCATCAACTGGAGATATTATCCTGCTTTCTCGTGTTGTGGTAATCTTGCAAGAGTTTTTTTTTCCTGATGACACTTTTAAATTCTTTTCATTCATCCATCTCTCTTTACTGATTGCCATTGGTCATCCATGTGCGTTTTACTTTTTTTTCATCCGTGCAAATAGCTTTCATGCTGTATTTTTTGCTTCTGACTTGATTACTTCATGTTTTCCCAGTGTTATAAGAGAAACAAACTGTCAGATGGACCAATCTTCTTGCTTTAGATAGAGCTGACGATTTCTATATGAGAAATAAAAAAGAAACAAAATGGATATAGAAGAAAAAATGGTAGGAAGATATCTTGTAATGAAAAAAATATTCAAATTTCAACTAATGGAAGCACAGAATCAGGTGATCTAATCCCTTCTTAAAGTAAGAAACGAGTTCCTATCCTCTCATTTCACTAATTTACCTCTTGTGAAGTTCCACAAACAGTTTGTTCTGATTCCCTAATTTATACATAAACAATATTGAAATGAGTGACTTTTGGTATTCAAAAAACTTTAGATAGAGTAAAAAATGGAGGAAAATCAATTAATTTTGGTGAGTATATGTCAGCATCCGATTTAACATTTGTGAAATGATGTCTTATACATATTCCTTCTCACATGCCTAGGCCGAATTTCATTTTGTTAATTATCTGCATCAACGTTGCTTGATAAGTAGTTGAAATTACTGTTTGTGAGATGATGCGTGACTGGGTTGTAGAGATGACCTTATATTAGCCATTCCAAAATTGTCGCATCTGAAGCTGTACTAAAGAATTGCAATAATTAAATAGCTTGGGAAGTATATGTACTTTATTCTTGTACTCTAATTGCATTTATCTTTGTTATAATATAATTGGTCACTGATTGTTCTTTCATTTGATGAAAATTTTGTGGACTTTTATCAATAACAGATGAAAACTCATGCTGGCGATTCATTTGCTGTTTTCAACAAGAAGTTTTCTTCTTTTGCCTTATATGAAGGAGCACATGGAAAAGACTTTGTACCATATCAAGTTTCTTCATCTTTTCGACCAAGAGACCTAGATAAGAAATTCATAGCTAGATTGAGAGAATGGATGGTTGATTTTTATCCTGATGAAGGTACTTAAGTGGGAATCATGTGTTTGATATGAATTTGTGGAAATGTAAATCATTTTTTACTCATGACATACTGTTAGAGAATGTTTGTGTTATCTAGCAGAGAAATCGGCTATTTTTTACCATGAAATAAAAAACCCTCCTCTCATCAAGTGGACACTTCAATTACTGTTGCTTTTTCTTAGCTGAAATAAATGCAAGTTGTTTGTACTTGCTATTGCTATGCAGTACGTGAAAAGGACTCCCAAAGTATTTCAATTGAGAATGAAAATACTTTAGCACTTTTTTGAGTTTATGCAATATAGGTCTGGATATGATACCATGAATTAAATTGATATAATGAATAATAAAGGGTGTTTATTGAATTTTATTTTGCGTCACCCTTTTATTCATATAACAGGCTGTTTATTAGTTACGTAATATATGATATTTTTTATGAAGCTATCCTCACGTACATGCACACAGGTGTATGGCTTTTTTTTTTTAATTACCATTGGC
Source organism: Begonia fuchsioides (assembly GCA_003255005.1). Lineage (NCBI taxonomy): Eukaryota > Viridiplantae > Streptophyta > Magnoliopsida > Cucurbitales > Begoniaceae > Begonia > Begonia fuchsioides. Next base: position 646,499 of record QAOC01018440.1, read on the forward strand.
TAAATTGAAAGGACTTAAATCGTTTTAATATCTGGTCTTAAAATGTTTCATTAGCAATACTTCCTACAAAATATTTCTTGTTCCTTTAGCTACTTGTCTTTATAGGAATCTAATTTAAGAACTGTTTTTATAGGATCAGGTAAATTTTCATATGTGAAAGAAATAAAGGAAGGACATCGTATGGATTTGATTAGCAAGGTGCTCAGTTCTTTTTGCATGCTATTTCCTTGCCTTATGATGATGTGGCATTTCTTTTTAATTTTGAATATATATTTCCCGGCAATATACATTGACAATAGGTTATTTATCTTTTCCCCATTCTTTTGTATTTGAAATAAAAAAGTCAATTGAAAATCGTGATTTCTTACCAATTTTCTTATGTTTTTGCTCTTAAGATTGTCCATGTTTGTGAGGATGCTGCTGACGGATGGATAGGATTTATTTGGGATGGAACTGATGCTAAACCATCTAGCATTTGTCAAAAGTAGGTTTATGCTGGGTAGATCTTTATTTATGTAATTGCCTTACTCTGTGCATCATTATTGTATGTAGCTTCGAACTCGACTTGTAGTTTTATCTACTCACTTTCATGTGGTACCATCTCGTTATTGATTGATCATTTTTATATTTAAGGTGGATATTAAAACAATGAGTCACATTGTTTCCTCTTCGTATGCCTGCATCGACTGTAGATTTTCCAGATGTTGGACTTTCAGTTTTGGTTTGTTGAATCATTTGGAAGAGGTCTATTTGTGATTCATTTTTTTTTTTCATGGAATAGGCAGGTTGATTTGCATTATTTTTGTGTATTTGCTAAAATTCATATATAGCAGAACTAAGCTTTGTTAACTACTTTCCAGGCTAGTTGATAAAAATGATAACATTCCCTTGGAGACTATGTCTTTGGCCAGAGACTTGTTATGTACTCTTCCTCCAGTTGGAACTGTCTTGATATTGATGGTTGATCAAGGTATTGAGAAGAATAGTCTCAAAACGCTTAGGACTGGTAAATGGATGAAGTTTATCAATGTAGTAATCGAAGTACATGATGGTTTATATCGTGCGGTCCTAACATCTTCTTCAAAGCTCCGATACACCCAAGATGGTGATCCTCTAGTTGGTTTTCGCACAAGGTTTATTCTTACACTTCTCAATATAATTTCATTATTTAAGTTCCCAGTTTTATATTCTTTGATTAAAATATTTGTTACATGGTACAGATTATATGATGAGCGAGTAACATCAAAACTTGGCCGGCTTCCTTTATGGTGCTTCCCTTGGCCTTCACCCATTACAGGTTTGTCTTTTTTTTTTTAATATTTTGGTTATCATGAGGATGATTCCTCTATTTGCATTCATTATATCATTGAAGGTTGATGCATTGCTGTTAACCCGAATCTTGTCCCTTCACAGAAATTGACTACGAACATAAGCCATTTGTTACATTAAGGGAAATTCTAACCTATCCGGGGGTAAGTTCTGCTTCTAGTTTTTCATTGCAAGTTCTTATTAAGGTTTAATTTATACATATCACTTGGCTACATCGTTGATAGTTAATAAATATATAACACGGAATTTTATTCTATTTCATTCCCACTGTACAGGTAACTGCAAAATTCAAGTGTGTTGTTCGAGTTATTGCGATATTTCCATGTTTGGCCACGGCCTTCTGCTCTCCTGCTGGTATTTATAGGGTTAGGTTAACTCTCGAAGATCCAACTGCCAGAATTCACGCTCTGGTATATGGAGACGATGGAGTAAGAAAAAAATTTCATTTTTTTTTATTTAGGAATATTGTCAAAATATGAGTTTCAACATTTTTTTGGGTTATCTGGATCATTTGAAGGAGTATTTTTTTGATGGGCATCCTTCCATTGAAGTAATGAGGCAGAAGCGCAATCATTTACTTGGAGTTACTGCAAGCAGCGAGAATGAGGAAATTATAGGCGAAAGAGATCCGCCGTGGGTAGCATGTTGCTTAAAATCTTATTATGGCACCAAAACAGATATCTGGGGAAGCCGCCGGTATCGAATCTTTGGGACGAAAGTGGTTTGCTGATTATGAAGATTCATCTTCCATTTGGTTTTTCTTTCGTTCGTTTGTAAAGTCGAGGAAATCAGGCAACGATAACTATGTCGAGCTAGCTTCCTGTGTGGAAAGAATGATGGGGTGTGTACAGTTTGGTCGTAGATTAGTAATCTTGTGTGGTCAAGCTATGCAATGGGTGACGCATGGTCTTGTAAATTGGACACTTATCACTTATGTATCGTTTAGTTATAGTGGGTGGCTAATTGAAAAGTTCTAGTGAAATTGTCCTGTTTAAATAGCTCATTCCATGAAATGTGTTGCATTTGTTGGATTAAATTATTTGCTTAATTACTTTGCTGAACTTTGTAATTTAGTGGAGTTGAAAGGGCCACCCAATAAATACGTCAGCTGGGAGGATCTTTTAGCAAAGTGCAAAATCTATGGAAGAAATAAAAACAGTCGAGTCTCCCTACTCCCTAGAATGAACTGGAGTTCGTACCGACTGGTATCATTGCCTACAATGTCCGTAGAGATCAAGCTCTCCAGACTAAACAGGATCTATCGCCCTTCTGTGATTCTCTCTCTCTCTCTCTCTCTCTCTCTCTCTCTCTCTCTCTCTCTCTTCTGTTTTTTGCTGGTTGATAGTGTATATGTATTCAACTTTTAGGAACCGCTGGAAGGCAAAATCATTGTGAATTCGCCTACTTCCATCTCTCACTATGGAATTCGTCTTGGTATCAACGGATCAGTCGATTTTCAGGTTTTCTTTTCTTTTTTTTTTTGTAATTTTTCTTCTGTTTGGTGATCAATGGATAGTTCCGTTTTGCTTTGTTGTCGTTTCCAGCTGGAGCTGCCATTCCAAACACCATATTTTTGTCGGTTTTCATTTATGGTTTTGGTTTTTAAATATGATGATGCTATGCAATTTTTTGCTGTTTCGTCTTTATGCAGAATAGATCCGTGGTGGGTCGGCTGGAGTTATAGAGTCTTTTTACGGTGTCATCAAGCCAATACCTATTCTCTACCATTTTGTAATACAATTCAATTACGGATTAGCATAGGTATCCATGACATTTCTTCAAAACTTTTATTGGTAAGTGATTTGATACATTTTTTAATCAGCATGACGTTTGATAAATAAAATAATATTTGCTTAAGCAAAAAATAGGCTCTTGACTACTCTCTATTATGTCCATATGATTCTATACTAACGTATGTACATCTTGCGTAGAGATGTTACTTTCAATATAATCATGCTGGCATGAATGTATATTCATCTACATGAAAATGCATTATGGATATTATATGCTTGCAATGAAAGTAATAATGTCAATGCATAAAACTTTAGCAGGTTAACAGGACCTACTTTGAGATTGAGGTAATTAGAATTTCGACCAAATGTAAAGGATTGAAGACCAGCGGATGTTAATATGCATATTTTTATTTGTTGTAGAACAACTAGCTGATTGATTTAACATATATGTATGGAAGAAAGTTGAAATTCGTTTGTTCTTTTCAGAATCATTTTTCGTTTAAATTATGCAAGCATTCTTTTGCTTCCTTTTATGAATCTCCCCCTGCTTTTTGGTTCACTTTTATTTTGAACCTAGTCCCTTTCCTTTGTGATAGGCTCCCAATAAGACATACATAAGCAAGGATGCCAAACCAATAAAGGGAGAAGGGAAGGGACGTGGCGGGGGGNGGAGAGAAGATATGTAAGGGAGAGGTAAAATGAAGACAGGCAAGAAATTAGTAATGAATTGGGTGTGGTGAACTTTTTTTTCTTCTGGATGAATGATAATTGGAGCCTGTATCTCTGATTTTGGAATTTTGACCGAAGAAGGTTAAAAATTGTTTCTGTTGGTGATGGTTTTATTTTTTGGGGTGTTTGTTTGCTTGTTGTGTTGAAGTGCAGGCTCTTATCAGAATGTCTGTTTATATGCTTGGTTTATTTTAAGCAGGAATAAGATTATTGAGGTTAAGCCATCAGGAAAGATTGCTTCAGGGTCCACAGAGGTAGAATTTTCATTGATTGTCTAAATAATGTGATTAAGATGTCTTTGCATAAACCATCATTATGTCCAATAGTGGATTTCCATTAATTTTCTCATCATCTTTCACGAGATTAATCTAGTTTCCATACAGAAATAAAACTTATTCGTTAATAGCTTATATTGTAGCCAAGTTTCAATTCTATTCTTAACGATCCACAGATACCATTTTCTGTAATTCTGAAGCAAGTGGGGGAAAAGTCCAAGAAATTCTATGAGACCTTCCATGGAGCTAATACTCGTATACAGGTTGATATTGGTGATTTCAATTTTTTCAGATTTATTCACTCCTTCTTAATTTTCTATTGTTTGTATCAATCTAGTTCATATGCGAAAGAATTTAGTCTGTTTGTATGTTCTCTTTTTTTAAGAAAATTTTCTTCTTTAGCCAATCAGTTTCTTTTGTATTTTTATAATCTTTCTATAACATTTTTCTAATTATTGGTTATTGAATCTCTTGATAGTACTTGGTAACTGTAAATATAAACAGAGGATATCTTCATAGATCCTTAACTGCTACAATGGAATTTATTGTTCATGACGAGAAAGGTATCATGCATGTCATTATGCCTTTTTTCTGTCAATTGATCAGAAAATTAAAGTTTGCTTTTTTGCTTTTACTGTATTCATTTAGATTATTTTCTTGAGAGGCCGGCCTCTTTAAATATGGTTATGTTTTACATCACTCAAGACACCCAAAGGCATCCGTTACTTTCTGAGTTGAAATCAGGTTTGATTCATCTTCAATCAATTCCATTTGTTTCTCCTCGAGTTAAATTGAATCTTTTTCTTTTGAAGCAAAAATTGGACTAGTTGCCCATCACTCAACCATTTCAACTATTCAATATAAAATCTTTTTCTGAGAAATCACGCTCCCTTTAGTACTTGTATGCTAAAAGCTAATGATCCTAAGAAAAATATAAAAAAAAATTAACTGCATGTCTTTTTGAAATTTTTTCCATGTTTACCACGTGGCAATTATTGTGTTATTACATTTCCTGCTATATACTATAGGTGGTTTTAGGGTGATTGGAAAAATGTCCACCCAATGCTCTCTATCAGATCCCATAGTCGGTGAGCTAACTGTTGAAGCATCTGCAGTTCCTATTGCTTCTATTGACTTTCACTTCCTTAGAGTTGAGCCAATTCTTCTGGGGGAAAAAAAATATTACGGAGACATCTTTGATACAAACAAAACCCAGGTATGTCTTATCTAACATTTTATATTAGGTTGCCTTTCTTTGCTTAACATGCTAGTTTCTTTCTATCAATCACTAGATTGCTGACGGAGATGTTTGCCGTAACATGACTATGCCCATCTATGTTATACTGCCCCGACTTTTGACTAGCCCGACAATCTTTGCTGGGTAAGTTAAGAATTTAACGTTATATCATGTTTTATATTAGTCCCAAACATGCTTTCTTTTTAGCTCATTTCTTGACATTGACTAAGCTTGATAGAAAATGACTAAGCTTGTGTGAAATCCTTCTTTGTAACTTCTGAAATTGCACTTCCTTACCACCAGCTTAATGAATTTCCTTTCAAAGATTAATGATGATGATGTTGCTTATCGATTACTAATTTTTCATCCATAAGCTTTTTTCTGTAATAATTTGGACTTATGACAGTATTTCAATATCATTTTATTATATCCTTAATCTATGTGCATCTCAGCTATAACATTTGACATATTTATACGTACTATTTATTATCTGGGTCATCATCGCATTTTATCTTAACAATTTGGTGTATTTAAATAAGTAGAGTGAGAAAGAGCTAAGATTCTTATCTGCGGAACAACTTGGTGTTGTTAAACATGTTTCTTTCCCAAAAGTACTCACACTAGGCACTAGCTAATTGTAACTCTATTTTGAATCATACGCTTATTCTCCCCCAGCTAGCAATGGAGACCTTGCCTCTTGAACTCATTCGAACACAGTGAGAAAACACCCCGGCATCACTAATGTAAGCTGCTCTCATATTGGCATCTTTTATTGGTCATGTATCAAGTTTTTGCTAGCTTTACCTGTTCACATCTCTGGAAAATGGCCTTTTTGTTGATAGAATCTCCCAGATGATATAAGCTAAACTTAGTGTTTTTGAGTTCGGTTGCTTATGTTCTTCCATCAAATTATAGAAACTCCTTGGGTTGCTGAGGCTGAACTGAAGAATATGGCAAGAAATGTAGATGGAGAACCCAAACTTGATAACAGTGAAAGAATTCTCTTTTAAAAGCAGAGAGGAGAGGATGGAAAATGAACATTTTTGTCAAAGTGGAGGCTGAACTGATGTTTAATCGTTTATTACCAAAAAAAGATTTAAAATATCTGCTGTAAATAGATAGAGAAAAGTGTAGCGGGTTGCATACACCATCTACGAGACCAGACATTCTCCGTTAGTTCCAAACATCTCTACTGTGTTTCGCATCGGTGACCGATTTCTTCTTCTGTGGCGGCTCTGAAAAAGACGCAATCAGATACGAAAACAATGGTCGAGCATCCTGTAATTCCCGATAATGCTCTTTTCATCAAAAGCCCGCTAACAGTTACGAGAGGGAAAGAGGGATCTGCAGAAGATTCGCCGGAGAGGAAGATCGTCGGCTAAAAGCATCTCCGACCAAGCAATGGGAGAGGAAGAACCACACCTTTTTTTTGTTTCATGGTATTAATGTTTGCTTCCTTGGGGAAAAGATGGATTTTTTTTATAGAGGATGGAGTATGAATAATCAATTAATCATGAACTCAGGGAGTCTAAATAATTTCGATCATTTTTTTAATTTTAATCCTCCAAATTTAATGTCGCAGGCATAGAAAACCCAAGAAGGGCTTTCCTTTCTTTGGTAACGCAAAGCAGGCCCAACGGAACCTTCTGTGTCATCGTCAATGGCGTTCAAACGGAAAAGGAGACGGAGAGCTTAAGAGAATACCCTCCACTATGGCCATGGCTATGCAAATTTCTTGTTTCATACCCTAGTTGGAAACCCTTTCTTCCTTCTCCCTGATTACCTCCATCTTCGTGCTACGACCATCAGTCCTCGACGTTCGCCAGAGGGCTTCGCCCGCCTAAGGATTCTGATTTCTTCCAATTTCGAGGTTCTTTTTCTTTTCTTTTGCTTCATCGGCATTAATGAACTGAATTTCTTGTGGGTATTGATGTTCATTATAGAATGCTATCTGTTTTATAGGTTTCTCAGAAAACAACCAGCGGCTGTATTTCTTAACAATGAAATGAGGATCGAATGTTAAGTTATGCGTCTGATTTTTTCTATCGACGGGATAAAGATTAAGCAAAAAATCTGATTTCTTGGCCAATTTCGTTAGTTTTTAACTGCAAGCAGAAAATTGGGATTGATTGGTTTGACTCTATAATATGACTTCTGGTCAAGTTTATTAGAAAGAAGAACTGAATCCAACATGAAAGAAGAAGATAGGTTGGAGAATAATCTCAGTCTCCTCTTGCTAATTGGAATAATCCATTACTGTCTCTGCAAGAAGCTCTCTTCTCTCTCGGAGAAAGAAAGAGAAAATAAGAGCTGACGTTAGCTGGTCTTTTAGGGAGAGAAGTTTTAAGTTATTGGTATTCATCTATACATACTTGGATTATTTCTATGCAATGCATATGATTGTGATCTCATAACTTTGATCTCCGAAAGAAATTCCCTTCGTTCTCCAAAATTTTTGTTTGGAGAAGGAAAGAGGAAGTTTTTATTGCGTTTTGGTTCAAAATTATGGTTACAAAGACGTACGATTGCAAATATTTAACATGATTATCTACATTTGTGCAGACGTGAATTTTATGATGGAAAGTTCTGATGAAGACAAAGAATCAGCTCATGAGGCTTGTATTCCTCGAGAACCAACTCATCGCGTAGCCTCGAATGGTACAAAGTTTGTAGATGAAGTTCTTAACGGACAAAATGAAAGCTGTTTGGAAAATTTTCGTATGGACAAACACATTTTCTACAAGCTCTGTGATATTTTGCAAGCTAGAGGTTTACTTCGTCACACAAACAGGATCAAGATCGAGGAGCAATTAGCGATATTTATGTTCATAATCGGCCACAACCTTCGAACTCGAGCTGTTCAGGAGCTATTCCGTTATTCAGGCGAGACAATTAGCCGCCATTTCAATAATGTTTTGAATGCAATTATGGCTATTTCCCTAGACTTCTTTCAGCCTCCAGCTTCTGATGTTCCTCTAGAAGTTTCTGAAGATCCCAGATTCTATCCCTACTTTAAGGTTTAGATTCTGAATTCTAGTTTTCTTCTTTACATCTTTAGTTGTTTGATTCGATTCTTAATTTTCAAAATTAAAGAAAAGAAAGGTTTTTTGGCTTACCTTATGTTATTCATTTTACCACATCTTTAAGAACAAAATGTTTGTTATGTTTAATATTTTAATTTTTAACTTGTATCTCTCTTCATTCCGTCCTTTATTCTAGTAGCTTTTTTTAGCCAAATTATCCAAGGCCGACGCTTTTTGAATCCAATAGTAGATATTATGCAAGTAATACTTGTGTTCTCTTTTTTATTAGCTTTTTTGTGTGCCAAAATGCTGTAAGTTTTCGATGAGTTTTTTCATATTATCTTAAAAAATTCACAATTTATATTTTGTCAGGATTGCATTGGTGCAATAGACGGGATACACATCCCTGTAATGGTCGGTGTGGACGAGCAGGGACCTTTCCGAAATAAAAATGGGTTACTTTCGCAAAACGTTTTAGCTGCTTGCTCGTTTGACCTCAAGTTCCATTACGTACTTGCGGGCTGGGAAGGCTCTACATCCGATCTTCAAGTTCTAAACTCAGCGCTTACGAGACGAAACAGACTGCACGTAGCCGAAGGTCTGTGACAAATATATATTTATAATATATATATGTATATTAGTAATATTAAGTTTATCTTTTTAACATGGGCAAAATGATTTTAATGGCCTGTACTCTGAGGTAAATTACAGATATTAGAACGAACTAAAAAACGTTCAATCCAATACCTTGAACTATGAGAAAAATACGATTTTTATCTTCCGTCAATTATTCCGGTTAATTTTAACCTGAATCGACCACGTGCGGGATTCGGGAGATGCTTTCCTCGAACGATTTGAGGTTAACGGAAAAACGACGGACTGTTAACAATAACAAACGTGCTTTGCACGTGGTCGATTCAGGTTAAAATTAACCGGAATAATTGACGGAAGATAAAAATCGTATTTTCCTCATAGTTCAAGGTATTGGATTGAACATTTTTTAGTTCGTTCTAATATCTGTAATTTACTCTAGAGTACAGGCCATTAAAAGCATTTTGCCCTTTTAACATAGTCTCTTGTTATACACGCTGACATGTTACGTTGTGATTGAGTCAATTAAAACACATTTAATGTATTATTTTTAATATTTATTGTACCAATCACACAACTCAACACGGCAAAAGATATGTTAAAAAGATAAACCTAACATTACTTTGTATTTATAGGTTCAGATTATATCGTATAAAAGTTCTAATCTTTTTCATTGGCAGGCAAGTACTACCTTGTGGACAACAAGTATTTGAACATGCTCGGCTTCTTGGCTCCGTACCATGGGACTCCTTACTATCCGAAAGAGCGCCCCGACAGTTATCACCCGCAAGAGGCCAAAGAGCTGTTTAATCAACGCCACTCGTTGTTGAGGAACACAACCGATCGTGCGTTCGGAGCTCTAAAGGCACGGTTTCCAATTTTAATGTCGGCCCCTCCTTATCCATTACCAACGCAGGTGAAGTTGGTGGTGGCAACTTGTGCACTGCACAATTACGTCAAGATGGAGAGGCCGGATGACTGGATTTTCAAAATGTATGAGCAGGAGAGTTTACAGCTCTCAGAAGATGGGTTTCCTCCGCTCGAGATGGAATTGGCTATGACCCGACCTGAAAGCCCGGTTGTGGATATTGCTTTCGAAACTGAAGAGCTGGAAATTACTTCCCAGTTGCGAGATTCTATCGCAGCTGAGATGTGGAATGACTATATTCATGATCTTTCGGCCATGTAGATCAAACGGGTATGACTTAGTTTAGGATTAGAGAACTTTTGGTAGCTCTAAAATGAAATCACGTGACAAAACCATGATTTCTTCGAAATGAAACCATGGTGAAGTTATTGTTTCTAAGAATGATAGTTGAATGTTTTGTTCTTGTTATTTTGGTGTCGAAAGTAGAAAGAACATCATTTATTTGTGCAGAGAGAAAGAAAAGAGTAAATGATGAAAACTGGTGTCTGTTTGGAGTGTCTTTTTGACGAACTGAGTTGTAAAAGGACCCAGTGCTGGAATTGCATTATTTCAAAGATAAGGGGGAGCTGAGCTGGGCAACCTTTATTGTCTTGCAATTCTAATCAACGAACATCTTCATGGTAGAGCCACAAAGGAAATAGTTGTTGGGTGATTTTTTTCTTTTTCATCTATGATCGGTTCGGTTCAGTTTGATTCACACGGGTTTGTTTTCGTTTTGAAATTTGGTTCTGGAATCGTCTATATTTGGTTCGATCTTAGTTTTTAAAAGCAGGTGCTGTGATGTTTTAAACATGTTTTAGTGAACAAATCAAAGTTTTAGGTATGAAATGAGCATGTTGAAGATCAACCTTGTACAACGAATCAATTTTATATAATATTTTGAATTAAGAAAAATATTATTAATTTTGAAATTCACGAATTTCAGAGTAAAAAAAGTTGAAAGGAACAAGACTCCGGCAGCTGCTGCTGCTGCTGCTTCTGCTTCACTCTCCATCGTCTTCCTCGTCACAGACCTGACTATTGCCATTGACGCCCTCCCCGACCCTCATGTTAAACCCCGCCAACGATCTGCTCCCACCCCCTTCTTCTCCGACAAACTCTTCCATTTCTTCCTCCGATCTCGATACCGAGGTGCCTGTTCTTTGTTTCTGTCTGTAATCGCTTTTTTTTGTTTCTTCTTTTTGATGATCTCCATGGTTTCTGTCTGATTTTACAGTCTACGGGTTCCTTCTTCCATGATCGGAGCACCAGTCTAGGATCTCTCATGGGCGTCAGCTTCCCGGCCATCGCCTTCAGAGTTCCCTCCCAGAACCGCGAGCCCCAGGCGACGACCGCCGTCCCCGGTGTTTCTCGAAGGCGCAAGAAGCCCAAGAGGAAAACCACTGCCACGCCTGCGATCGCCTCGGAGCGGAAGCGAAGGTGGTGGAGTCTGTGTCGGGACGACGGCGGAATGAAGTCGGCTTCTCTCGGCGAGTTTCTCGAGGTGGAACGCAGATTCGGCGACGGTGCGTTTTACGGTACGGCAGAGGAGCTTGAAAGAGTGGTGGAAATGCAGCGTAACGGACGGATACTCTTTGCCGACGGAAGAGTACTACCGCCGGTGGATCCCGACGATTCAACAACCGGCGATGGCTCTCTCTGTAGATTTGCCGTTTCCCTCTACAGTATCTGTAGTGGCGGTGTATAGCCATGAATTCTTTTCTTCAATTAATTTTCCATTAATTCGAAAACATTCGTGATTGAATCAATTGCTTGTTGGCGTGGATAAAAATTCGATCTTTAGCCAATCCACTGTTATTACTATCATGTACGAGTTTGAATTTGCAGTGGGTGAAAACGAAGAACATGGTTCAATTACTCTGCTCTCCACTGGCTGCGCGTCTCTTCTCCTCCTCCACCTGCTCCAGCAAGGCCTCCAGCTCGGCCTCTGTCAGGCCGTCGAGGCGCTTCTGCAAAACGAAAAATGGGTTAAAAAATGAGTCATTTTGATGTGATTTTGAACGAGTATTGGGTCCATCGGAGCCCTGACCTCCATGACTTTATACTCGTAGTCTCGTAGTTGTTTGGCGTAGGTCATTTCCTTGTTGGAAACTCGGAAGATGTAGGTGAATATCCATCCGACTGTCAGCCCCAACACGAGTATCAGCTGAACAACATTGCCTGCTTGTAGACTATCCACTCCGGCAAACTAAACAAAGAAAAAAAAACCACGAAATAGTTTGATGCATAAACTACATTGACATGCATTTCTGAAGTTTTTTTTTATTTCAAACTATTATTTGTAGTGTTAGCTTCGACAAAGGGTCGATAATTGATGTACCTCGAGTCCACTTTTTAAACCAATGCCAAGCAAGGTAACTCCAAGTCCGATCAATAAAACATCCTTCCTCGTGTAGCCGAATGGAGTTTTCTGCAGAAAAAAATGAAACATCAATAGCAAGAACTAGGTACCCTTCTTTTTTGTCCTCGTTTCTCACATTCGATTACAAAAGCAAGATTGTACTCGCCTCATCGGTGGAGTCACCACTGCTTCCACTAGAATTTGAGGCACTGTCTTTTGGGACAGTGAACATAGTTTTCCTCGAAAAAGAGCTGCTTAATCTCTTGCCAGAGAACTCAAACGACCCCTTTTGGTTTAGCCTTAGATTCCCTGAAATCAGCAATAAGTTCGACTACAACAGCTCAACGAACAATTATAGCTCACTAAGCTTGCTGTTTCTACGATAAAGATCTACAGACAAAAAATGACTGTCGGAATCTATAGGCTGTTTCAGGAGGTGCAAAGATTCATGTGATTTTAGCATAAGACAAAACATGGAATCTGATAGAAAGAGGTCACATAATCTTTCTTGTTCTGGTCCCGGACAGAAGACATGGTCAACAGATCCAGAACTAATAAGCATAGCATTACTCAGAGGCCAAGCTGAATCAACTTTAGTGAAACAAGTCAATAATATTCAATGCAAGCAAGACTTCGGAGGAATACTTAAAAGACTAAGGTAATCTAAGTTTCGAGCAAGAACATCGACTCATCAAGTGTTCTAGAACTCTGGAAGATCCTCGAACTCCCTCCTAAACCGACTCGGACTAGATTTTTTCTAGAACTCTGGAAAGCCATGCTGTAAGATATGAGATCAAGAAAAACAACATTTTGGGCGAATTGCGGATGCATAGAACTACCAATTCAGACTATCATCTAAAACTAGTAATCGCAGTCTATAATAGGAAACCATTTTCAACTGTCTGAAGATAGAGTTCACACTTGCAAAAATACAAGTCAAATGCATCAGCCATGAACACAGGCCTTTCAAGCTCTTCGACTGCTTAACTTTTTGACAACTACGCCAAAACTATGAAGCCAGAGAAACTTTGTGAAAACTCTAACGAATTATAATAGAACAAGCCTTGTAACTCAAAATATTACGATGATATACAAATAAATCCCAACTCAAACAATCGAGATATCAGTTGACTAACCTCTCATAAATCCACCGGAAATTCTAGACCTTTGCCGCGACAATGGAATTAGCGAAGCACCCAAATGGGGAATCGTCCCCGTCTCAAGTAAAAGACTTGAATTTGGACGTCCTTGAGCAAAAGCCGACATCTCTGAAACAGATTCTCAGAACACACAGGAAAAACTTCAGAAACCAAAACCAAAAAATAAAAATAATCAAAGAAAGAAGGGTCGATTCAGTAAGATAAAGGCAGAGAGGAGCTGCTCCATTTACACTCCAAAAACGCAACAAAATCCACAGTCAGTACCTGGAAGTAAAACGGCCAGAAAAAAAATCCGACAAAAGAAGAAGAAGAAGAAGAAGAAGAAGAAGAAGATTTGGTAGCTCCGGAGAAAGAGAAGGTGGCCGAAGCACGTTGCTTGACGGTGGATGACTTGTTTGAGGCTCTGCCACGCTCAACACTGATCAATCTCCAAATATCCTGATTTCAATTTTTTCTACTCATATAAAAATTAATTAATTTTCCATAATTTTGATTTTCTTTTAATATTTTTTATAATACGTTTAATATTGTATTAAACAGTAATACGTTTCATTGGCGAATTTCTCTCCTCTCTTCCATTCCCATTTTCTATTTTTAGGCCCACCAACTGGGTTCAGGTTAGGAAAGGACTGGAACTTGGTGGGTCGACTGTGTCAGTTGGGCAAGGTTTCTACTTCAGTGAGCTGGGTTGGGTCTAACTGGGCTAGACTGGACTAAGCACTGGTTGGCTGGGCTTAATAACTACGTGTCATGGGCTAACTGGGCTAGGATGTGTGCAACCGGACTGGGTCAAAAGTTGGGCTGGCGCTTAATAATTGAACTTCCTAGTTGGCTGCACTTGTGAAAGTGGACTGGGCTTTTTGAATTGGGCTGGGCTTTTTGAATTGGGCTGGGCTTTAGCTGGCTTGGGTTCGGTTGGGCTAGCATGTGCAATGGACTGTAGTTGGCTGTTTGAAAGCGAGCTTGGTTGGTTAAAAGAAACGTACTAATTTTCAGGTCATTCCGTCAAGAGATTACTATATAAGTAATTATTAATAATATAGTATTATTAATTAAGTAAATATCTCATTTCGCCGATGGTGAAAACAATTGTGATCAGCGTGGTGTGGATCGACAGACATGGAACAGCATCTTCCGGCGGCGGAGGAGGAGCTGAGAGCAGCAGCAGATCTAAATATCCAAAGAGGGGAGTTTGTCCGTCATCTTAAATGACAGAAAAACTACAACACAGTTCGGAAAACCCGAGGTCAAGAATGATAAATCCAATGTCGAAGATTACATTTGTCGATTATCGCTTGAACCTTCCAACTTCATTGTCTTTTTCCCTGAACAGTGCTCTTCATATATACCAGCTCTTCTTTGGGTTTGGAGTCTGCCGGGGTTTGTAAGTAAGCAAACGAGAAAAGAGGTTTCAATGGCGAAATATGGCCGGAGGGAGAGCAACAGAAGCCTAGAGAGTCTCTTGCACTCTGACAAACCGGCAGCTGGCGGAAAGGCGAGGGAGCAGTTGCCGGCGAAGATGGTTCCCGGGCTTGGGCTTGAGTATAACAATCTTTCATACAGCGTCATTAAAAAGCAGAAGAAGGGAGGGGTTTGGATCAAGAAAGAAGCTTATCTTCTCAATGATATCTCCGGGCAAGCCATGAGAGGTGAAATCATGGCAATTATGGGGCCGAGTGGTGCCGGAAAATCCACTTTTCTTGACGCCTTGGCCGGTCGAATTGCCCACGGGAGCCTGGAAGGGTCGGTTCGAATTGACGGCAAGCCGGTGACTGTCTTTTTGTTTTGGCCGGCTGCTTTTTTCGCCATAACTGGGAAAAATCATTTATTGAGCTTTGTTTATCCAGGTTACTGCAAGCTACATGAAGATGATATCTTCTTACGTGATGCAAGATGATCAGCTCTTTCCCATGTTGACAGTGTTCGAGACATTTATGTTTTCGGCCGAGGTTCGGCTTCCTCCGTCGGTTTCCAGGGCCGAGAAGAAGAAAAGAGTCCACGAGCTTCTCGATCAACTGGGTTTACAAGTAATACACACTCAACCTTCTCTCTCTAGGAATTTAAAACAGCGAATAAACTTAACTAACTCCATGATCGTCAATGGCGGCGGGGTTGAAGCAGAGTGCGAGTCATACTTACATAGGCGATGAGGGGCGGAGAGGAGTGTCGGGAGGAGAACGGCGGCGAGTTTCGATCGGAATCGACATAATCCATAAGCCATCGCTTTTGTTTCTAGACGAGCCGACGTCGGGGCTGGACTCGACCAGCGCTTACAGCGTGGTGGAGAAGGTGAAGGACATTGCTCGAAGTGGAAGCATCGTTCTCATGACCATTCACCAGCCATCCTTCCGAATCCAGCAGCTCCTTGACCGGATTACAGTTCTTGCAAGGTTTGCAATCTCAGTGGATCTTTGAAATCTCCGAGAATCTTGAAATTTAACGAGTTTATGGTGTTGATTTGACAGAGGAAAACTTATATACATGGGAAGCCCGAATGGCCTACAGGCTCACATCTCCGGATTTGGGAGATCGGTGCCGGAAAATGAGAACGCGATCGAGTATTTACTAGACGTGATCAAGGAGTACGATGAATCGACGATTGGGTTAGACCCGCTCGTACAGTACCACCGGTTCGGGACAAAGCCACAGGAAGAGGCCAAAACACCGATCCGCAAACCGCCGAAGCCTTCTCAGACTCCGGTCATCGGCCGGTACACTCCGGCATCGAAATTCCTCGGCCTCAACAGCATTACAGGCTCTTCGATTCCCAACTCCTCGGCGAACTTCGGGTTTGACGACGGCGAAGAGGAGGAAGACGACGATTTCGACAAATCTCTTGGACGGAGTAAAACTGCTCAGACCCCGTTGAATTATTCGAGCGGTGTGTACAATAATCCTCGTTTAGCTTCTCATTTTTACAAGGATTTCTCTGTTTGGGTCTACAATGGCGTCAAGGGTACTCCTCGACGTCCACCTTCGTGGACGCCGGCGAGAACGCCTGGAATGACTCCAGCCCAAACCCCGGGATTCGCGTCGAGGAGTTTCATTTCGAGCCATTATCCGTCTTCTGTACCGACCTCCAAACTCCCCGACGGTGAAGCTGTCAGTGTATCAATGGAATACCCCTCATATAACTCCGCCGTAGAAGACTATCGTCCGGCGGAGAAAGAACTCGAAGACCGTCCGAAATTCGCCAACTCATGGCTACGTGAGGTAATATACATCAAAATATTCTTCAATTCCATAGAATCCGTCCAAGTGTTAACGTCTTTTCTGCTACAGGTGATGGTGCTTTCATGGCGGACTGCGTTGAACGTCGTTCGAACGCCGGAGCTATTTCTTTCCCGGGAGATAGTTTTGACAGTAATGGCGCTGATTCTCTCAACCCTCTTCAAAAACTTAAGCCACCCGAGCTTCATAGACATCAATCGTCTTCTCAACTTCTACATTTTCGCCGTTTGCCTCGTCTTCTTCTCCTCCAACGACGCCGTTCCAACCTTCATCCAAGAACGCTTCATCTTCATCAGAGAAACCTCTCACAACGCCTACAGAGCTTCCTCCTACGTCATCTCATCGCTCATCGTTTATCTGCCGTTTTTCGCCGTCCAGGGATTCACCTTCGCCGTCATCACACAGTTCATGCTCCGCCTCAAGAGCAGCCTCGTTAACTTCTGGATCGTCCTCTTCGCCTCTCTCATCACCACCAACGCCTACGTCATGCTCGTCAGCGCCGTCGTCCCCAGCTACATCACCGGCTACGCCATCGTCATAGCAACCACCGCCATTTTCTTCCTCACATGCGGCTTTTTCCTAAAAAGAACCCAAATACCTGTGTACTGGAGGTGGCTGCATTACATTTCCGCCATTAAATACCCCTTCGAAGCTTTGCTGACGAACGAGTTCAAAGGCTCGAGATGCTACAGCGGGAACCCATCGGATCTTTCCGCCGGCCCGTTAGGAGAGATCAAGTTCAGCGCTCTGCACAACGCGACAGGGGCTTTCGGAGAAAATTGCTTGCTGATGGGAGAAGATGTGCTGTTTACGATGGATATTACCAAGGAAAATATCTGGTTGGACGTCGGAATCTTGCTTGCCTGGGGAGTTCTTTATCGCCTCTTTTTCTACGTGGTTCTCAGATTTTACTCCAAGAACGTAAGGAAATAAGTTCATTTACTTCAAATTTTCACCGGTTTCCAATAAAAACCCTTATGCTATAATTAATTGTCGTGGTTGATGAGTTGATAAAATAAAATAAAAAATAAAAAATAAAATATTAAATTATTTTTAAAATAAAAAATAAATAATTAAATTATTTTTTACTTATTAATTCTGATTTTTGGTATAGTTTATAATTTATCAATGTATCAGATCTAAAGATCTCAAGTTCGATCTTCAATAAGGACAAAAAAATGACATATATACGAATGATAATGTTAAGATGATATATAAATGATTAAATCATCTTTCACTCATAAGTTTGACTTTTGAGATAGTTAATAATTTATGAGTTGTCAATTAGATCAGATCAGCCTGCTGAACTAACCCAAATAGACTATTTGTCATATCAGATCGATTTTTAATTAAAAATGATGTGAACTCAAACTCGAAACTAACATAAAATTTGAATTTTATTTGGTTTGATTGAATATATAATCAAATTGAGTTCAGATCTAATGTCGACTCAGATTAGGTTGGTTAACCGATCAAATGCAAAAATTAGTAAAGAAATAATTAAATTTAAGTTCGTTTCTGTCGGTAAACCGCATGTTTGAATTTTACAAAATTGAATGTGAACTCGAAAAAAGAAAAAAAACTTATAATTTAGGTCAGATTTGAATTGTATCGATTATACAGTTAGTTTTAGTTCAAATATATTTTTATAAGTTCGACCCCTCCGATCATATTTATTTTCTATCAAAATATGAATTGAACTACTAATCTAAGCCAGCTCTTCAGCAGATCATCCTTAATTACGTGATTAATTATGGTTAAACGAGACTTAAGATTGATCGACATAGACAATGCAGAAGTGATATTTAGTATTTGGTCAAATGGAGCATCTAAAATGTTGGAATCGGCTAACCACCGATAATTGATGAAAAATTATTAAGCAACGTGACCCGCTAGTTGAATTTCCAAGTTCTTGGCTGGCCCATCCCAACGACTAGCCACTGCACATTTGAGAGAGATTGTTCAACAGACGAAAAGAACTGAAGGGACTGCCATTGAAGAACCTTAGTTTCTGAAAACTGAAATCTCATCTTCAAAACAAGTAATTACAACAACAATAATCACCATCACTATCAATTTGATTGCATTAAACAAAAACAATAAGCCAACTTGTGAAATCAAGACCCCGCATTCGGCGTTCGCCGCCGGAGATTTTAGGTTTCCCTGTTCGAATCTTGGTTCAGATCGGATGGGCAGAGCTCTTCGATTCTTTTCGTTACCTCCGCCATTGATGGACGCTTGTCGGGATATTGCGCCGCGCAATCCACGGCCAGTTGCAGCATCTGAACCATGTCGCCCTCCGCCGTTTGGTATCTGAGAAGTTCAAGATCGAAAACCTCCGACGTCCATTCCTCCCGCACCACCGACTGAACCCACCGGGGAAGATCGACCCCTTCCTCGTTTAACAGCGAGTGGGTTGGAGCCTTTCCGGTCAGAAGCTCTAAAAGCAAAACGCCAAAGCTGTAAACGTCGGCTTTTTGGGAAACTTTCCGAGGGTCGGTGACCTCCGGCGCTCTGTACCCGGCAACTCTGTTCGGCGCGGAGGGCGTCCCGGCGAGGGGCGCTAAGCCGAAGTCGGAGACTCGAGCGTCGTAGGAGTTAGTCAAGAGGATATTGGAGGATTTTATGTTTCCATGGCAGACATCGGAGCCCTGGCCATGGAGGTATTCGATTCCGCGAGCAGCGCCGAGAGCAATTTTGGACCTCATTTCCCAGTTCAGTGGAGTTCTACTTGCTCCTTTGCTTCCTACAGTAACGAAAACAACAATATATCAGACGAAGAAGAAGATGAGAAATTGAAATGAAGAAGACGAAGAAGAACTAACCATGGAGAAGAGCAGATAAGCTTCCAATGGGCATGTAATCACAGACGAGAAGCTTTTCTTCTTTGCTGAAATAATAAGCTCTGAGAGGGACCAAATTTTGATGATTCATTCTTCCAACAATCTCGATCTTCTCCTTGAATTCTCTCTCTGAAATCGTCACCTCCTTCAATCTCTTCACCACCATCACAGCTCCGTCCATGGCGGCCTTATAAGCTGTTCCGAATGTTCCTTTTCCCAACACCTCCGCCGAAGCTTTCAGTAAATCCTCCAAGGCGAACAACTCCGCTGCGTTTCCAAAGAAAACCAGTTTTTTCCCCTTTCCGATGTCGTTCGATTCAGTTTTTGAATTTCCCACCATTATCGCAGCCGGTAGCGTCGATGCAGGGAACCCTTTGTTGGGTCCGTCGTCGTCGACTCCTTCGGCTGTTTTGCCGGCCGGAGTTTCCGGGTCTCGTTGCTTCACCGCCGTCATATCTATAGAGGTCGTTTTCTTGCTGCTGCTCCTTCTGCAGAGAAGCATTAACAGTAAGAGAATCAGAATGAATCCTAATACGGATCCAATTATAATTCCTGCAATGGCCCCTCCTGACAGGTTTTTCTTCTTCCCCAACCCGTCGCCGTTGCCGATCCCGATTTTCCCGGCATCACCGTCGCAATCCTGTAGCGGACTGCCGCAGAGCGAGTTGCCCAGGAACGAATTCGATGTAAATTTGCGTAAGCTCGTCGGGATCGAACCATTGAGTAAATTGTTGGAAGCATTAAACTGCTCGATGTTTTCAAGGTTCAGTCCCGAAATCGAGCCGCTAAACTGGTTGTTCTCAATGTACAGCGTTTTCAGCCTCTTGAGGCCGTTGAAAGCCACTGAGATCTCCCCGGAGAAGTTATTCGAAGCAAAGTTCAGGCGAACCAGCTCCTGAAGTTCGAATATGAAACTGGGGATGTCGCCGGAAAATCCATTACCTTGCAAGTAAAGATTGCGAAGATCAGTACAGGCGACTAGATCTGAAGGCAGCTGGCCGGTCAAAGCATTGAGTCTGAGACTGAGAGTGCGAAGTCCGGTCAATTTACCGAGAATGCCACTGGGTATTTCTCCAGCGAGAGAAACTCCTGGCAATCGGAGGACAGTGACCCGATTTCCCTGGCAAAAGACACCAGGCCAAGAGCAAGGGCTTCCGTCCGTTGCATTCCAGAGAAGAGTGGTCCGGCCACCCACCGCCGACCGGAAAGCGAGAAGAGCCGCTTTATCGGAATCAAGATCGGAGCTGGCGGCCTGAAAGAACACAACTAACAGCAAGAGGGAAATGGAAAAGGGAAGCTTTTGCCTATTGGGCCGCATTGTATGGCAATTTTCAACAACACCCAGATGAGAAACGGAGCTCTGGATTCGTCGGTGCTTGGTAGAAAGCAAGTGCAGAAAAGAGAGGAATATGATGAATATGAACGAACAACGCAGACAACTGCAAATCTTTTCCTGTCACATCCTATGTTTCCGTTGTCTTCCTTCTCAAATATAATTATCGACAAATAAATGAATAAGCTTTTTGGCAATAATAAATAATAATCCATCGCAATGTTTTCCAAAATAAAATAAATAAGCATGTACGGACTCCATATGTAACGTTGAGAAATCATTATCACTAATGATTAACTTAATTTTTTTTGGAGGGTCTAGTAATAATTAAGTTGGAGTGAGACAGGGTTGGTTCCCAAGCAGAGATCATGGATGGAATTGGGTTACAGCTAGAGCTTCATTTTATTTGTTTTAAAAATCAAAATAATTACATGGAATATACAACCTGTTCCAGTCACGATGCGTTGCTTTTCAACATCTTTAAACTTTATTATATAACTCAACCCCATTGAATGATAACAGCAACTACGGTGAGTCCACCAAATTGGATTCCAACCAACACAAGATGTTTTGAACAGACAACATTGATCGTGGTATCCATATCGAACAATGCAGCGATAAATCCTGTGGGCTTTAGGCCCGATTCTGCCGACGAGATATTGCTGGCTCGAGGGGAGATAAGGTACTGGCAAAGTCTTGAAAGACACTAGGATCAAAACTCGATGAAAAGCAGGACAATTGGTGATGAAGTGAGAGAAAAAAGCCGGAATTCCGCTCACTAAATCGGTATGGATGAAGCCGATTCCGGCAACTCTGGGAACTCCAAGGCTGGGTCTGAGCTCGGTAATCCATTCGGCGGAGACCTTGTTTTGTAGATCATACTCGTACTTCTTCTTCGTCCCATAATGCCATGCAATCATTACTGTGAAAGTCGGAGCCAATAGAACAAACAAAACCAAGCTCCTCTCTGGAAATATAGAAGAGCACCCGTCAAATAGAACATTTCTAGAAATCCAAACATGATCAGAAAGCATGCTGCTGGTAATAAGTTCTTCTCCCAGAAGGTGGCAATATAACAACTGTCGCTAAACACGTTGTTACAAACATGCCAGAACTTATGGCCAATCCTGCAAAAGAGATTGGACCAAAATTCCTCGGTCGACAACAGTTTTCCGTTTTTAACGGCATAGAAAGATGAAATTTTGATTAAATTCAGCTGAAATGGAGAAGAGCAAAGATAAGAGAGAAAGTTTAAGCGGGCACTGACTGAGGGAGATGATTGAAGTATTTGCGATTGTAGTTTTTGAAATGAATGCAGATTGACCAGCATAGCCCAGCATAAGAAGACCAAGCAGATAAAGGTCAGCTGTAGAAGGAAACCATTGACTGGTTTTAGATGACAAATACAAGGTGTATAACATGAACCGTGCGTACCAACTACCACCTTAATAGATTTCCTCGAGAAATGGCCTAGATTTGAGAACATTGCATCCACTCCGGCCAACACAAAATGTTAAATACTGAATCAAAATTGGAGATTTTTTGCTGAACTCTGCAGAACTTTATTCCTTCATTTTTGTTTGAAACAAACATATGGTTTCATGTATGTGTCAATCACTGCGTACGTATTATCTTCTAGTTTGCATTTATACTTCTCGTCAAATCATGTTTCATTCAACAAAATTTATAATTGCTGACGAATAGAGTCTTTTATGATGGTTTCTAAATTATCTTCCAACTCGATCATCATGTTTTGAAGAAAATTTTGTTTTTTTAATTTGCTTAAGTAATCTTAAATTGCAATACATAGATTTTAGTTTATTAAATTGTCAGTTGGTTGAGAGGAATTAAAAATGTAATCTTTCTCAGCGTAGTTGGAAAAGTTAGCGATGGAGACAAAGTTCATTAATTTGCAGATAAATTTAGTAGCCGTCACCTACGTTCACCATTCATTGATCATACCAACCTCACCTAACCGTACCCATGAACTGCTAGTCTTTTATCCATCCACTGTTCTCTTCCAAGATTTCACCCTCCAAACCAACCTACGCTTCGTTGCTTTCTCAAGAATACCAGCGGTGCGTTCTGCTTCGACCACTTTTTTTTCCTGTCGGGTATTCTTAATTGTTTAATCGTTGTTTTATGGGTTTTGTTCTATTCACTGGTTTGTTTTGTGCTTTCTAAGTTGGGATTGTTTTTTTCCTCGTTGCGTATGCTTAATCTTTCGCTCTGTTTTTTGGGTTTTCTTGAATTCATAGGTTTAGTTTGTTTTGAGCTTCCTAAGTTGCGCCTGGATTGTTTATTTTCGTACCTTTTTGGAGTTTTTTTTAGTGTTTGATTTGGATGATCAAACAAGAGTAGCTGCCCTGATTTTGGGGCGTGAAATTTCCTTCTTCTGTGAACTAATCGTTGTGAAATTGATAATCTACGATGCTCAACTTTTATTTAATTTGTTCTCCTTTTAGAAGCAGGGCAATTTGTATAGAATAATATGGTGAGGTGTTTTGTTTAATACTTAAAATAGATAAATAAGGGTTTAATCAAGCTGTTACACGTTCAATTTAATCCTCTCTCTCGACTTTTTCAGAAAGTTTACTATCTTTGATGTTTCCTCGAACGTTATACTGACAAAATTGGATTCTCAACTCTCTTTTTTTTATTCATTTCAATCGTTTATGCTTTCAGGAAACGTTGATTTCTAATAGCTTTTGGAAACTGATCTAAATTGTCGTTGCAGCCAGTTACACACATTGACAAATATAATATGGTTGTTTAGAATCACATTCACCATATCGAGGGAGGTAGTTCCGTCACATATAGAAGTTTTTGGAACTCTCAAAGTATTTTGAGCATCTAGGGACGTTGCTAATGCACGATTTTTCTGTCTGGCTTTGTGTTTATTGAAAGTAGAGACCTTGTTGTGGCTTCTATTGTGCGAGTCATAGTTGCGGTTCTTTAAAAATTGCTCTTAAGTTTAATGTCTTTTTGTTAAGATTTAAATTTCATCTGGTAAAGCTTAGCTTCATAGTTTGTAAAAGCACTTAGAGGATTTTTTTGGGCCTAACTAGTATATCATTTTGCACTTTTTTGAAGAGAGTTCTTTCCCTTTTTCAGCTTTTCTTGTGTGTTCTTCATTTCAATATTCACCGTTTCTTACAAAAAAATGTGATTGATGATGTTGAGAATGATAACCAATGCAGGTAAGAATGGAATTGAAGAGGCAAGTTAGTGGCGATACCTCGGAATCATCCGGAAGAAGGGTTTTCAAAGCAAGAAAAGAACCGGGGTCCACATGGAGCAAATTTGCTACATTTGTAGCATTGGCGCTATGGCTGGGCGCTATCCATTTCATCTCCGCTATAATCATCTCCAGCCTCCTCTTTCTTTCTCTATCCAAAGCTCTCATGTTCATCGATCATCTTATATCTCTTTGTTTATCACATAATCTTCATTTCCCATTTTTCATTAACTAATTTTTCTTCTTGTGGAAAAAAAATGATGATTATCAGTGTCTTTGGTCTTCTTCTTTTTCTTATGTTCAATCCCATCGATGAGAAGAGTAAAATGGGCCGGAGGTTGGCCAGGTAACGTTTCTTCCCTTTCATGTTGGATTTTATCTTATTCTTTTTCTATTTACTTTTAAAATTTTGAATGAAGTCGACTTTTGTTCATCGATGCGTTTCCAGGTTTATATGTAGGCATGCTTGTAGCTACTTTCCCATAACTTTACATGTTGAAGACATCCATGCCTTCGATCCCAATCAAGCTTATGGTTAGTTTTCAATGAAAGAATACATTTTATTCGTAGTTTAGGTTTCCAACTGGAAGTGAGTACGAAAGTAGATGTTTGATATAAAAGAGTAATGTTAGGTTTATCTTTTTATCATACACGCAGACATGTCAACTCATGATTGATGCTATAAAGATAATAAATAATTATTTTAATTGTAATATATTAAATATATTTTATTAAGACCAATCACGGCTTGACACATTAACATATAAATAAAAATGTATTATAAGAATGTAATTCTAACATTGCTTGATCTAAAATTGTGTGGTTTCCTTGTCTGTATTAACTGCAAGAACATGTTTTTTTATTTTTCTCATGCAGTTTTGGGTTACGAGCCGCATTCCGTTTGGCCAATTGGTGTTGTTATGCTTGCTGATCTTTCCGGCTTCATGCCTCTTCCAAAGATTAAGGTTCTTGCCAGCAGCGCTGTAATGCTTCTTCCCCTCGGCTCTCGGTTTTTCAGACAGCCCATGCTTTAGCTTCTAACGCTTTCGAACCTGATGATGATCAGGTGTTTTACACACCATTTCTGAGACACATTTGGACATGGCTGGGGCTAACACCAGCAACCAGAAAGAATTTCACTGCTCTCTTGTCAGCTGGCTATAGCTGTATTATTATCCCTGGGGGAGTACAAGAAGCATTTCATATGGAACATGGCTCTGAGGTTCTCTCCTAATTTAATTTTTTAATCATAATATATTTTTCTAATTCAGTAAACTCTCTGTAGATTGCTTACCTTAACGCTCGGCGAGGATTTGTTCGTGTAGCCATGGAGACTGGCAAACCATTAGTTCCGGTTTTCTGTTTTGGTCAGGTATGTAATGTTTTTTACTATCGACTTTGTATGTACATATGTTAAATTTCAATTACTGATTTGTCAAGTAGTCGAATGTCTACAAATGGTGGAAACCGGGTGGGAAATTGTATCTTCAGTTGTCGAGAGCTCTTAAGTTTACGCCCATTTTATTCTGGGGAATTTTCGGGTAAATCTTACAACTGAACGATTGTTTTGGAAGCATGTGTCTGTATTTACGATGCCGATTATATATTCTTTTTGTATTTTCAGAACCCCTCTTCCTTATAGGCATCCTATGCATGTGGTGGTGGGTAAACCAATTAAGGTCAAGAAAAATCTACAACCAAGCACTGAAGAGGTGTGAATATTTTTTATTGTTACATTTTATGTGCAAAGCCTTTCTTGCCTGGGTTTTAAAAGTGTTGCCGATTCAGGGTCATCTTTTAGGATACTTCTTTCATTCTCTTCTCAGGTGCTCGAGATTCATCGTCAGTTCGTGGAAGCTCTTAAAGATCTCTTTGAAAAGAACAAATCGATTGTCGGGTTCGATGATTTACAGCTAAAGATTCTCTGATCAAGTTTGGTCTGAGATGGATTGATGGAAGCACGGTATAAACTTAATTCTGACCATTAATTTCAAATAAACCAGATTCAAACCCAGATCATAATAAAAGAGGCTGGAGCATGGATCAGAATGTACTTCAAAGGCATGTCTTGCTCTTTAAAGTTATCTGGAATGGATGAGCTGAACTGGCGACCACCTCATTCATGGCAAGCTCTGTCTAAACTAATGCTCGAAAGAATGAATGGTATATTATTATAATGATTTATAGATACCGGGTAGGGTGGACAAAAACCAGATCTATTTTGCCCACGAAAGGATTTAATCTTGCGGTTCAGTCCCTAGCTTTGAGGGTGGAAAACCAAATCAAACTGTGTAAAGAATCAATCCAAAATTGGTTAAAACTTGACCCAACAGCGTAGCACTCAATCCAAACCAAGAAAATGATTCCGAACTCAACCCATATTCGACGTTTGGTTCTAGTTTGGTTATGGAAGTTATAAGATTTCAATCCAGTTCTTAAATGTTAGAACTGTAGCATCAATTTTTGTTACAAGATCTGTCATCTCTCGACCACTGAGCTGAACTCGCACGGGCTGTGACATCAATTCCATCTATCTTCAGACCTTAATAATTTCCATTTTCATCTTTGATTTTTTTCAATGATTAAATATTTATTAAATAATTTACACGAAAGAACGATCGAGTATTTACGGTATATATATTTTAAAATAAAAAATGAAAGAAACGTACGTTTGAATGCTCAATGGTGCATTTTTCTAATTATGACATTTTTGCTCTTTTTTATTATTTTTTATTATATTTAAGAATTAATTCATATTTATTTTTTATTATATATTTTTAAAATACACGTTGACATGTGAAATAATAATTATATATCAATATCTATTCTAAGGAATCACGGGATTAAATTTGTATTAATTTATATTTGATGGGTTAATCATTATTTGTGAGTGAGTTAGTTATTATTTAATTAATTCTCACCTAATTATGACGTAGGCATGAGTGAGTCATTGCTTTTTCGTTGGCGTCTGTTGAGATGGCGGCAGATGGAAAAGACGTGCACAGCAGCAAACTGCATCAGAGCTCTCATTTTTCAGCGGATCGAATATTGCTCAATAATCCAGAGATGAAAAGCTGTTGCTTGATTTCCCTTTTTTCGGAACGAATTAAAGCATGATCTCGAAAAACGATGCTGCTGAACAGAGATAGAATGATGAAAAGCTTCAATGCCTTTCATATTGCTCATTCCAATTTCTGGAATTGAGGGGTCTATGCTGGAGAATGGTAACTTCTACGCCTGCTGTAGCGTCATCTTCGCCATTAATGTTCTGATGATCCGTAGTGACATTGAGAATGAAGATATTATAATTATTATGGCTTCAAAATGTGTACATAAATCCTGCCTTCCAATTTTACTTTTCTCCGATCGGACCTGCTCTTCCTCTTGAATTCTTACAATTTCTACCACGGACTGTGTCTTTTTGTCATTGAATTTATCTCCTCGGCAGCTAAAATCGCTTCAGGACAGAATTTCCTCCAATATTCACTGAATTTCGCGCTTTCTCCGTACTTACTGGCGCGTTTTTGTTTCTAGTTTGCATTTCCGATTTTTTCAGATTCTTCAATTAAACGCTTTATTATGTGTTCTCTGAATTATGATTAGTATAATTATGTTTCTATTGCTTCGTGTCTTTATTCGAATTTTTACCTTAAGAATTAAATGTAATCTTTTTAGTTGAAACCTAAAGCACCACTTCCCTGGTTTTGAAAGTAAGGACCTAAGATTTGTATTCTTTTTTTTGCAGCCTGGCAATTGGACCTAACTCTGTTTTTTATGATTCAATTTTTGTTTCGCATTCTCATTTTCTCTCTACTTCTTCCATAAATGGATGGCTTAAAATTGATTTTCCTGAAGTTACTTTTTCAGTTTTTCTGATGAGGAAATGATAAGAGAGCATCAAAGGAATTTTAGGATGTTTAGGAGCTTTTGGGGCTTGATCTTTTTTTTTTTATATATGGAGATCCAATCAACTTGTGCTTTAGAAGAATGCTATTCACTTGATCATTTCACTTTTCTTTCAGAATAAATGAGTTACGCTAATTTTTATCATGTGCTTCTTTGTGGCATATGAATCATAGAAAGTAATGTGGTTTTAAGAAACTCATGTGCAATGGTTATGCTATTAAAAGTATTTATGTGCGCATCTGTTCCATTGCTTGCAGGGACTAGCTGCGCTAGGGCATTTTTTTTTCTGGAGCTAGGAACTTGGGATTTGTTTCTATTGATTAAGATGCAGTAGAATATCCAAAGATTACAACCTCGTGGTAGATCTACTTTCTGCATGGGGAGTTTATTACACCTATTTGATTTCAGTCAAGGTAGCATGGACAAAAAGGTTTTTACTCATCACAGATATACTAGTGGTAAGTTTTAAGGTTAATATTCTTTTTTAAGTGAATCATCTAATATTCTTTTTTTAAGTGAATCATCCAGTTAATTCTTCTGATTTTTTATGGTGACAAGGCCATTGTTTTGACCTAATCATGTACTTCAGAAGTTCACTGATACTTAAATGATGATGCTATAAATAATCAAGTGGATCATTGTTTTTTCATTAATAAAACTGATCTTAAACTCTAAATGGATATTACTGTTGTGACAAAATGAAATTCCAAAGTCAGATTGATCTGACTGCAAACAAAATAAAGAAAGGATTTGGTATTCTCCTACTGCAACTTGAGCTAAATTTTTAAATGGGATCTAAGTATGGCAACATGGGGTATTCCCAATGAAATCTACAAGAGACTGTATTTAATAGCTAGTGCAATCTCAATTGATTGAAAATTTTTACGTTCTCACTTTGCAGAGATATAGAAACCCCTCGAAATAGTCTGAAGCTGCAAAGAGATACTTCCCAGGAGAATTATCCAGATAAGGTTTCAATGAAGAATCTAATTAACAAAGGAATGCCCAAACATTCAAATATCAGAAAAAATGCTCCGAGCATTGTAGCTCGTCTGATGGCAATGGAGGTATTGCCATCAGATATGAAACCTGAATCTCAATTGAGAGAGAAACAAAATGAAGGTAACTTTTTAAGCAAAGAAAGGATTAACAGGTGCTCAGATGGTCCTATACTTTCCCACTTGAATTCTTCCATGCATATGGAACTCCTTCCACCATCCAACCACAATTGGGACAGAGCATCCTATCAGTGGAATAAAAACCATAAGATTGGAAATCCAAGACGTCGAGAACATCCTCAAGAAGAGGAACTCCAGAAGTTCAAGAAGGAATTTGAAGCATATCAGGCAACAAGAGTTGGGGAATGTTCAAGGGTTCTTGAACTTGTTAGTATTAACAGACAGTTACTTTCTCAGGAAGACGTCAATGTAAAGATGGCAACAAAATCCAGGAGACTCCTGAGTCAGAAACCACTAAAATCGAACAATTCTAGACGGCAAGTAAGATTTGGACAATTTGTTCTCCAAGTTCATGGAAATAAGATGGATTTGTCCCCTTTTGACAACAAGAAAAGTTTATTTATGAGAAATGAGTCCAACCATGAAGATACCGAGCAGCCTTCCTCAACGTGTTTTGATCAAAAGATGATATCCTCATCTCCCTCAAGGATAGTGATCTTGAAGCCTGGTCCTGATCGGATATGCCATCTCAAAGAAATTGGTGTTAGTTCATCAGGGAATCCAGGTGAAAGAAACAACTTACAAGATTTTCTCGAGGAGGTGAAGGAGCAGCTGGATTGGGAATTGCAAGGAAGAAAAAATCAAAAGGTTTCTGCTATCCGAGGTGGTGGAATTGAAACCCCTTACAAGGAAAAGCCATTTGTTCCAAAACATAGTGCTAGAGAACATGTGAATAAAGAGATTGACCTAAACTTAAATCCAATCTGAATCTACTATGTTATGCAGAAGGAGCATTTAGTTCAATGGACTAGATTCCCCTGAGTTCGCAAACAGAAATACTTGGAGACTTTTGTCAGCAAGACTAAGAAATACAAAACATGCGGCTACAAACACTGGGAACCTTAGATTGGCTGTTTCAGATGATGAGACTATAGTAAAGGAAGCTGAAGATACTGTGAGAGGTGGACAAGAGACAAGCTACATGGACATTGAAAGACATGAAGAAAAAATGCAAACAAGATCTTTCAGACATAGAGCAGATAAAAGAGAAGTAGTTCACGAAGAATTGTCCCATAGGAACCTAATTAGGTCATTTTCGGCACCAGTATCAGGCTCTTCATTTGGAAAACTTTTACTCGAAGATAGGAACATTTTAACTGGTGCTCACATCCGGAGGAAGCATGAAGTTAATGAAAATGCATTGATAAATATGAAAATCCCTACGGAAGAAAAATTTAATCTCAAACAAAAAGTATCGAGTTTTAGATATAGTTTCAATCTCAGAAGGAAATTATTTGGCCGAAAGACGCAGTCCATGGGGGAGTCATTGGAGAATGAAGTCCACCCTGTGAAGGACATTATGAGTGGACCAACTGTTCTTATGAACTTTAAGGAGAGGCAGACAAAGGTAACCTTTGTATTTTAGACTGTTGATTACTCACTTAGTTTTATCTCTTTTCTTATCAAATGTATATTTCCATATGTTAGGAGAACTCCACTGAGGTGCCCCCTAGTCCTGCTTCTGTTTGTAGTAGTGTTGCTGATGATGTCTGGGATCTTGCCAATCATATTAGCCCAGTTTCAACAACAGAGCTCTCTCCAGGAGATGATATTGTTGTGTCTCAAGTATTTCGAGAGATCAACTCAAATTTAAGTGGTACGTGCATAATTTGATTTAGTTTCGGTTTCAATTAAATACTCAAATTATCAACGCCCAAAGTAAATAAATATGTCTCTATATGTTATCATAGTTTTTTTCTACGTTCTAATACAATTGGAGAAATTTCCAGATTATGTGATCAAAGTAACTAATAGTTATGGAACTATTAGAGATGCTTAGATCATATTTCTATAGATCTTTTATCCACATATTTTAGCCTTTTTCCGCCAGCCATACCTTGCTTGTTTTTGCTAAAAACTAATATGTTGTTAAAGAAGTTTCAGAAAACACAAGTTCTAGGATTGTGAATTCTGCTACTTCCAAGTAAAACCTCCTTGATTACGAAATTTACTTGGTTAAAACTTCAAAGAAACTTAATGATTTGTTGTTTTATAGAAAACATTTCGACACGATGAATCTCTTGGCTATACAGATAATCTACCAATTGGTACCTCATAGAGCTCTCTTATTACTAGAAAATTATTGTGTAAATGATACATAAAAATTAACACTTTTTACTGAGAATAGAATGGTACACCTCCTGGGTTTGGAACAGGAGATTCAAATGAACGTCAGAGAAGAATGACAGTTTATATCAGTATCTAAAGGCATCTTGCTTGTTGGTTTTCAGAGCTACGAAGACAGCTGCATAATCTTTCGTCCAATGAGTTCGATGACATAATAGAACATCATCCCGTTGAATCTGAAACTTTCGAGCTAGATGATCATGCAGCAGCTTACGTAAAAGTACTTCTCTTTGCTTCTGGTTTATACGATGGGCTGGCTGATAAATTTGTATCTAGATGGGACATGTTTTCGAAGCCCATTAGCAACTGTCTTTGAAGAAGTAGAACAAACTTACAGAAATTCGGCCAAGGAGCATGAAAACTATTTGAAGAACCAGAATGAGTTGGTAGATCACAAGTTATTACTCGATGTTTCGAACGAAGCACTGTCAACTATTCTTAGACCCCCTTCTAAAGTTTCAAGTTTCAGAGAATTCAGTAATATCCAGAAGGCCCCAACACTTCTCGGTCAGAAACTATTGGATTCAGTGTGGGAAGTCATACGCGTTTACATATACCCTCCGAACAGCAGGTCGGATTACCACTCACTTGATGCCATGATCGGTCGCGATGTAAATTTGACTTGTTGGCCTGCATTGGTTAATGATGAGTCTAACATTATGGGAGGAGATATCGAATGTTTAATCATGCGGGATCTGGTTGAGGAACTAGTGAACGACATTCAGGTATGATGGCTTTTAAGGTACTAACTTTAAGGTTTACATGATGCGCATGTTGATTGATTAGGATTAATTGTCTTTCTTTTTCTCTAGATGAGCATCTGATTGTTGTATGCATTGAATTGGTTGTTCATATGGTAAATGACTAAAATATTTGAAGAGAAATGTACAAAATTTCACGTTCATTTGGTCCAAAAATCAGTATTCTCATGAAAATAAAATCGGTGACATCAAATTTGTTTGAAAGTTACGATCTTAATGGCATTGAACTTCTTTGATGGAGTCTTTTTATTGTAAATATACAATGTGAGTTCTTAGGGATGAGATTGTGCGTTGAATTTTGCTGAAATTCACTATAAAACAAAATAATATTGTTCATTTTGTATGTAGTATTTTTATTTGCATATAAAAAAGATTATAGTAACTTTAGTTTTATTCTTTATTTGAGCGTTCTAATCAAAACTTACCATATGCTGTACGTTAATTGCTGTTTTTTATTGTAATTATATATATTTGATTTAGTTAGTTGTTACGGTAATAAATGAAGGAAAAATAAGATACAGATCATAAAATGTATAAATATTTTATAAACTCACACTTAATCTTATTTTTAATAAATTTAGCTGCACATAGTTTCAGGTATTTTCGAATTTCTCTATTTTGTCTTGGTTTCTATGCTTGTACCCAATAAAGGCGAAATCACTCGCCCTCAGTGCCCCAATACTCCGGCCCGACAGTTTGTGAGGGGGTTAAATCACGGTAACTCAGCGGCCGAGAGATATGAAGCTTTTACCTGATATCCCAATGAGCTACTCCAACATTGGGGGTAACAACTCTCACACTAGAACAACGCAGACGTCGAATCTAGGCTTTTGTACCCAATTTACCATCTCTGAGCCAACTGAGCTATGCCCGTGCGGACGTCTTGGCTTTTATGTTGATGTATGTATTAATTACTTTTCCAATAAGGAGCTGCGATATTCATGAATTGGTCGTGTCCTTATTTTTGTTTTTCGATCTTTGTAAGGCATTGACGACTAATTTTGATTTTGTTGGAATTTGATGCGACTCGAATTATAGATGAGTCGGTACTTTTCCAATAAGGAACTGTGATATTCATGAATTGATTGTGTTTTTGTTTTTATTTTTATTTTTCGATCTTGGTAAGACATTGACTTCAACTAGTTTTGATTTTGTTGGAATTTGGTGCGACTCAAATTCTAAATGAGTCGGTCGAACTTGTATATTATAATTAGAGTGTTTTTAGTTTAGCTATTTATTAATGTTTCAATCAAAAAATTCATTGTACTTTGATATTAATACCGTAACGAAAGTCATTCTAACAAAGAGCTGTACTGGTGTGGTTTCTCTGTAACCATAACATTAATATCAATATGGAATCACGAAAGTGACTCTGCAAAGAGCTGGACTTGGCAATTGATCCATGGAAGGAGATCACAGCAGCCATTTTCGTGACAAATTTTTGGTCATGCTCGCGGATAAGAGGATAGGAAGTTGTCTAGTGTAGAGCTGGCAAACGAGCGAGCTGACTCGCTCGACACTGTAGCGAGCTCGAGCCGAATTCAGGATTTGGGCTCGCGAGCTCGAGTCAGGCTCGTGAACCAGGCTCGTAAGCTCGGCACTGTAGCCAAACTGAACTCGTTCTCGTTCCAAACGTCGTCTTTGTTCATAGATCTGTTCGTCCATCGCCGAAAATGACGATAATCGGCCGTCAAAAGTTTGATTTAGTTAGCGAAATTAACTAAAAATAGTTTTTAGCATATGAAAATATGTTTATTTTTCTTGCAAAATAAGTTAATATAACTTCTATCCCATTATTATGTGTTTATTACATTTTTTAAAATCTATTAGCATATGAAACTATAAATCATTTTCGGCTCGATTAGGCTCGGGAGTTGGGCTCGCTCGGCTCGAATAGGCTCGGGGCTCGATAGCTCGCTCGAGCCAAAATTTTTGGGAAAAAGCTCGACAGGCTCGGCTCGAATAGCTCGACTCGGCTCGTTTGCCGGCTCTAGTCTAGTGGTGGACTGAAATTTGGATCAGTATCAATCTCAATTTAGTATTCTTATTCTAATAATGACGAAAATTGATTGATAGAATTATAGGTAATAAATTATAAAGAATTTGAGCTAAATTCGGGAATTAAAAAAAACCGACCGGTGAATTAAGAAACCATTTTAAAATGGACAAATAATAATATATAGATTGCAGTTTAAATATTTTAAAATCCTGGTCAAAGATCACCTCTTTATCTCTCCTCATAAATCAATTTTAATTTTTTTTCAGCCGCCCAGAGTTTGAATCGAGACAAGAAGTCCTGGACCCACGCTGTCATTGCATAGGCCACGTGGAGCCACATGACTTGCATTACACGCTTAAACCTTAAATCTTGTTTCTCTCTCTACCTCCGTGTCCCTATGCCACCATTTCATCAAGATCAAAGCCGCCTGTAAAACGCCACGTGTAGAAAAACATGAATCCTACCCTTTGAATGAAAGAAGAAAAGAAAAACCGTCACCTTTTTGTCCTAAACACTGTCGAGTGTCGATATTGCACAAAAAGAAGGTTCTATTAACTGATCGTATCGGTTATACCAAAGCAAAGAAGTGCAGTGTCCTCCGTGGATTGGCCAGTCTTCTTCTTCCCCTCATCTCTCGATTTCAGCGACGCTTGCAGGCGCAGGTTTTTGGCCAGAGAAATCAACCCCAATTTCCGATGTTTGTCAGGAAGTTCGTTGAGAAAGCTTCGAAGAAGGTTTGAATATCTCTCTGGTTTTCGATCTACTGGGTAGTGTTTTTAGTCATCTAGGTCGTCTAATTTTGAGATATTGAGCGCTATTGATTGAGTACGAAGAAAAATAGGCTGAACTTTTTAACATTAAGCAGACTTCTCCCGGGGAGGGTTTTAAACCAGACGATGTAGATCCTCGCTTGGCATTTCATTATGGGGTTCCCTCTTCATCTGCCTCGTTCGCCTACGACTCTGTCCAAAAGATATTGGCTCTTTCGACCAAGTACGTTTTCTTCATCTTCTTCTTTCCCTGCCATGGATGTTCTGTAACTTGCCTTTTGTTTTCTTCTCAGGGATGGTCGAATTAAGTTGTTCGGAAAAGAAAACACTCAAGCCCTGCTCGAATCTTACAGGGAGAAAGTCCCTAGCAAGTTTTTGCTGGTAATGAATTCATCTTAGTTCTATTTCGATTGTAAATTCGAAGAATCTTTGATGTAATTTCAGATTCAAATGTCAATAGAGCTTTGAATTTTCAGTTCATTGAGAATCAAGGCTTCATCCTTAATGTTTCTGCAAACAACCACATCGAGGCAAGTAATTTACCCAAAAACAGCCTTCGATTTTCGTCATCCCCTATGAATTTCTCTTAAATCTTCATCTTATCTGTCTTGTGGAATCTGATTTTCTTGAAAACTTCTACAAAATAGGTTTGGGACATAGATAAGAAGCGGTTGTCTCATGTACACGTCTTTAAGGATGTGATCACCTCTTTGACCCTCGTGCGAAATGGTCCTTTTATGTAAGTTCTTCCTGTCTTCGAAACCATATCAAAGCTTTCTCCACATGCTGCTTAACAAATCAATGATTATACCTATGACGATTGTGTATACGCTGGCAGGCTCGTCGGAGATTCTGCTGGCAACGTATCGGTTTTAAAGCTTGAGCAGAAACCAGTCAGCATTGTTCAAATGAAATACACAATACCTTTCTCTTCTTCACACGGTGAAAACCTTGTCTATTCTGCATAAATTTTACTCAAATCTTCGTTAAAAACCAGCTTGACTGTCTGATTACTGTTAGTTTGTCTGATGTTTTTTTGTCGTTTTTGATGTTTAGGAAATACAACAGAAGGCAGTGATGGTTTATCTGTCACCCATTTGTTACTACAACCAAGAGCAGAGACTAAGAGGTAGAGCATAGCCAAACATCACTGCATTCGCTGCACACAATTTGCAAACTAATAAAATGGGTATATTTCTTTCGACAGATTGCTCATCGTTTTCTCCGATGGACTGATGGTCTTGTGGGGAATTCGAGAAAGCAAATTGATTTTCACGACGGGTGGAAAATCGATGCTGTCATCGAATCAAGAAGCGAATAAAGTGACTGCAGCTTGCTGGGGATGCCCTTTTGGGAGCAAAGCAGTTGTGGGATACAGCAATGGAGAGATTCTGATATGGAACATTATTCCAAACACTGAACAAACATCATCAGGAACTGGAAATCAAACTGTTCTTCCATCGAAACTCAATCTCGGATATAAGCTCGACAAGACTCCTATATCGTCTTTGAGGTGGGTTTATGCTGATGGGAAAGCAAGTCGATTATACGTCATCGGTGCTTCTGAATTTTCTTCCCCCAATTCAGTACAGGTTCTTACTGTTGTGTTAATATAATTTGAAAATTTATTCTGATTTAGAATGTGATTTTGGTTCTTCTATTGTTTGGTAATAAATGATTTGATTGGCAGGTGGTCTTGCTGAATGAATACACCGAATCTCGGATCATCAAGTTGGGACTTCGGTTGCTTGAACCTTGTTCTGAACTGGCAATCATTTCAAGTTTCTGTGAGCAAAGCAAGAACAAACAAGATTTATTACTTCTACTCGGAAAATCAGGTCGCATTTACGCCTACGACGATTGCTTGATCGAAAAGTATCTTCTACAATCCCAATCTAGTGCGGCACCCTCACTCCCAAAGGAAGTCATGATCAAGATGCCATTCACTGATTCAACCATTACAGTGGCAAAATTCATCTCTGAAAACTCTCTTCTCATAAATAATGCAGATGAGGTTCTTTTTTTAATAAACTGTCTACATTTTGATTTTGATAGCATCTATATTGACATGTTTGGGATGTCTGGGATGTGTAGGATTACAAATCACTGGCAACAAATTTTCCTGCGCTATTTCTTTTTGAGACAAAAGCAAAAGATAGTCCTAGATTTCGGGGATTTTCAATGGTTGACAATTTGTACATAACTGGACATAGCAATGGAGCTGTAACTTTTTGGGATGCATCCTGTCCATTTTTTGTGCCTATTTTATCACTGCATCAGCAGGTATTATTTGATCTGAAATTGCATTAGGTTTTGACTTCTTTCTGCTTAATCTGGACTCTAAGGCTGAACAGTTATGCTCAAATGGCAGTTCCTCTTTTTCTTTTCTTTTTACTGTTCATTTTTTCAAGCAGAGTGAGAACGATTTTTCATTGAGTGGAATAGCAGTGACGTCGTTGCATTTCGATGCAAGTTCTCGGCTGCTGGTATCTGGAGATCAAAGTGGAATGGTGATTGTGCTTCACGAAGAATTCCAAATTTAGCATTTTTTTACAAAATGTGATTTGTTTTTTGCAAATTTTGTAGGTTCGTATCTTCATATTACGACCCGAATCATTTGTAGCAGACAACAATTTTATACCTTTTCAAGGTGCACTATTATTTGAACTTTTCTCTTCATTAAGGTGGCCATTATGAGGATTCGGCTCCGGTCTGACATTTAATCATTTTCTGTTTAAGGATGTCTGAAGAAGAACAATCATATTGTCGAAAGTGTTAATCTTGTAAAAGTTAGTGGTTCGATTATTGCAATGAATGTCAACCGCCAATCAACGCACCTGGCCGTCGGATCTGATCAAGGAATTGTAAGCTAGCAATTTTAAGATTACTCCACCTTTTTGTTCTTCCATCTTCAAGAACACACATGAATGCCAATTTGGTTTTTTCTCTAGGTTGCAGTAGTCGACATCAAAGAGTCCAACATAATATACCAAAAGCATATTGCTAGCGGATTGAGCACAGGCATAGTTTCTTTGCATTTCGAACGCTGTTCTTTGCACGGCTTCGAGAAAAATATTCTCACTGTCGCAACGAAAGATTCGTCGATTTTTTCTCTCGATGATGACACTGGAAGCTCTTTAAGTACATGCATGATTTCCCCAAAGAAACCCTCTAGAGCTCTTTTCATGCAGATTTTAGGTCAGTGATTCCTATCCAAGATGGTAAACACAGGATTTGCTGCAATAATTGCAGTCCGATTAATATTAGCCAAAAGAAATAAAAGAGAATAAATATGGCTTTGTTGCTCTACAGGTGAAAGAAACAGCTCAGAGGCTCAAATGGCTAACCTGGCAAACCAGTTGTCGGTGTTGCTCTGTTCTGAGAAAGCTGCTTATGTCTACTCTTTTTCTCATGCAATTCAGGTATTTCAGAAGTGTATAAATACATATACGTATATTTACGTGTGTATATATATATCAATGTAAGCTATGGTGACGCTTCATTATTATTGGTCTTAGGGAGTGAAAAAGGTGCAGCACAAGAAGAAATTTCAATCCTCTTGTTGTTGGGCATCTACATTTTACAGTCCTTCTGGTGTTGGCCTTATACTGCTTTTCAATGATGGGAAAATTGAAATCAGGTGATAAAAATAAGCTTTAAAGCTCGCTTCACCCTCACAAACTTTGAAAAATGAATCAGTTTTATCATATCTTGCTCCTTATATTTGTTATTTTTATGAAATACTTGTTATTTACCGACTTTAACACCAATTTATACCTGTGATCTGCAGGTCCTTACCAGAACTCTCTCTTGTGAAGGAGACTTCATTTGGAGGTGTGACGTACTCAGCTTCAAACACGGTGATGTGTTCTTCAAGAAAAGGAGATATTGTTCTGGTATGAAACATTAGTATTTCACAGTCTATCTCTTACTGATTGGAGAAGATTTTTAAGCCTTAAAATGGGCTTCAATTTTTCGACTACGCAGGTGAACAGCGATCAAGAATTATTTGTTGTCTCAGTATTGATCCATAAGGAAATTTTCAGGTATTAAATCCTTCTGAACCTCGATTACATGGTCCATCGACGAATGGGGACTAAATCGTCGATTATAGGATGAACTAGACTGAACTTTTGTTTCGAGATACTTATTTTTTGATATCTTTCCGTCTAAAAGCCTCCTGATTGTTGTACTAGGCATTTGGACTCCATTAGCCAAATCTACAAGAGAGATCTGAAGCTTTCACATGAGAAGCCCTTGCCAGACGCAATCGTTCCGAAGGAAAAGAAGAGGGTATAAACTATTCGTTGATAATTTAATTTTGATACGAAGTAAAAGCTACGAGACAAATCAATTAGGCTTTACATCTTTAATATGATAGGGCATATTTAACTCTATGATGAAAGAGGTTACTGGCAACAAGGCAAAGCAAGGAGCTGAAGTGGGAAAAGAAGACAGTGAACAATGTCCAGAAGAAGATCTTTATGTCATTTTTTCGGCTGACAACTTTTCGAGATGCGTTGAAAATCGTACAAGTTCGGATAACTTGGTTGTCGGAGGAGAGGATGTTGGACTTGACATAGGTTTGAATGTCACGTTTAAAGTATAAGAGCTAATTTTCAAATATATATTGTCTGACTTTGTGTTGATTTTTAATGCAGATGACATTGAACTTGATGATGATGCTGGAGAAAAACACAAAGAACAGAAGCTGTTTTCCGCTTTAAACAAGCAAAAGTTGGCTGGCAAGCTCAATGCATTCAAAGGTGATTTATTATACATTACTAAAGATTATAGTATTAAAAAGAAATAACAATTTGCAGGGATAAATTATTATTTACCAAAATATAAAACTGCTATGAAAAAGATAGATTCTTCAAATTCCAGCCCGAAAACCATGATGTTTTTGGTTTTGTAGGAAAATTGAAACATATGAACCTCAAGAGCGAGACTAATTCAACCCGGGACGAAGAGCAGGACCGAAAACAAGAAAACAAGCCTGATTCGATCGACCACATAAAGCGGAAGTATGGATATGCATCGTTTGATGTAAGTATCTGGCTTGATGATTCGAATCCCGGACGTGTTTCAAGTGATTTTAAACGTGAACTATGTGCAGGAAACTAGCATTGCTAGGATGACAGAAAGCAAGCTACATGACAATGTTCGGAAACTGCAGGTATGCATCCAATGGGAGACAAAAAAAAATGGAACGAGGATGATCCAATGGGGAAATTAACTGTCGGGTAAAGTGAAAAATTGTTTATTTTTGCAGGGAATAAACGAAAGAGCAGCAGAGATGCAAGGTGGGGCCAAGTCATTTTCATCCATGGCTAGTGAAATGCTCAGAATTGCTCAACAAGGAAGACGAAACTCTTCCTGAACGCTTTATGGACATGTCTCTCGTGTTTATTTGTTTAATTCGTTGTCCATAGACTCGGTCATCCCTGATATAGTAAACCAGATTCTCAGTTCAACCATGATTTTATTGCCGTTTTTCAAACAGTTGGTCCTCGAGAGAGAGAGTTGTAATTAAGTCAAGTCAATGGAGCTGTCGATGGTCGTGTTGGCAAACAACGTCGTTTTCAGTTGGTTGTCATCTATCAATTCACACTTCCGTGTCTGCAAGCATCACCACAACCCATGATTAAATCGCATCAATTAGAATGCTTCAATCTTTCTTAACCACTCCCGATTGAGAAACCATAATCTAAGTCATCGCTGTCCTGTCGTGTCGTGATCGTCGGGCAAATATGGTCGTTCGAGAGTTTCAACGAAAGGAGAGGGGGAAATGCAAAATGCCTGCCACTTCCATGGGAGCTTCTCACTCTCCTTCGCGGATTTGCAGGAAATGGTTTCCAGTTGACTAATTGTCACGAAATTTAGAAGCAACAGCTGCTAGCTGGTTCTTCGAATTTTCTCTATTTTCATTTGTTTTAAGTGGAAGACCATTGAAAATGGTGGGTCGTTGGGAAAGCCTTTCGTTGGA
The DNA here is from genome assembly GCA_003255005.1 of Begonia fuchsioides. NCBI lineage: Eukaryota > Viridiplantae > Streptophyta > Magnoliopsida > Cucurbitales > Begoniaceae > Begonia > Begonia fuchsioides. Next base: position 687,280 of record QAOC01018440.1, read on the forward strand.
CTCTTATAACTGCGTGGAGGAAGGGATAGTTGTTTAATCTGTAGCCATGAACCCCTTTTGGTGATTTCTCTCTTGCTCATCCATGGCTATTTGCCGATTCTTCCTCGTTTAGATTACTCGAATACAGCGATTTCAGCTCATCTATTTGAATTTGATATCAAAAGCTCGTCTGTAATCAAACCCTAGGTTTCTAAAATGGGAAATTGCTTCAGAAGCTCCGCTCAGGCTCCTGCTTCTCACCACACCCCGCCTTCTACTGCTGGTGTTGTATAATTTCGAGCAGATTTTCGTCTTACTTCTTTAATTCTATTTCAAACTCGTATCCGATTTGTATTACCTACCCTTTTTTAGGAATTTCGACCAATTTCACCCCAAGTCCAGGAGTTTCAGGGACGAGCAGCAGCGCCGGAATAAGCCAATTCTCCGATGCACAGAGCATAAACACTAAAGACGGTAATTCAAATGGGTTACCTTCCAACCTGAAGATCTTCACCTATTCCGAGCTTAGAGCTGCCACAAAGGACTTCAAATCCGACACGTTTCTCGGCGAGGGAGGGTTTGGGAGAGTTTACAAGGGCTGGGTAGACGAAAAAACACTCGTTCCTTCAAAGTCAGCCGCTGCGATGGTGGTTGCCGTCAAGAGATTAAACTCAGAAAGCGTCCAAGGTTTTCGAGAGTGGCAGGTTTGAACCCAGATTCCAGTCTTGTTGATTGACAAGTTAGCAACGTTGATCGTAATTTCTGCTGGTTTTTAAACAAATTTTGAAGCATAACAAGGGAGAATTGATGCAGAAAGGATACTCAGGTGGAAGAGTACTGATTTTTATACCTTTTTCTGAACAAAAACAAACATTAGCTTCCTCTGTTTTTGTAGAAACATAGTTTTATGGTCTACAGTTTTGAATTCTTGAATTATATGGTTGTTTTCTTATCCGACCATGATTGAATCAATTTTATTTATTAAATTTAATTGAATTAATTTAATCATATAATATATGTCAAAAAAAATATGATAAAGATAATAAATTTATATTAATTCTTCGATCTTACTTGAATTCTACTTTGTTCTTGTCGATTAAGTTCTTGTAAAATACAGTAACAAAACTCACAATTGAATTTCGATCTCTCGTCATCTTCTCAGGCGGAAGTGAACTTTCTCGGGGGGCTTTCGCACCCAAACCTCGTAAAGTTATTGGGATACTGCAGGGAGGATGCAGAGCTTCTTCTTGTCTATGAGTTCATGCAAAAGGGTAGCTTGGAGAGTCATCTCTTCAGAAGTAGGGCTTTGAAGACAAGAAACTTCTCAAATTGCTCAAATAACTGCAGTGCCGCCTTTGATTCTCTCGGTTTTTGCAGGGAATCCTTCTTTCGAACCTCTTTCGTGGGAAAACCGGCTAAAGATCGCCATCGGGGCAGCCAAGGGCTTGGCTTTTTTGCATACTTCAGAAACACAAGTTATATACCGAGATTTCAAGGCTTCTAATATACTTCTAGACCTGGTTCGTACTACCTTTTCTTATTATATTTAAAATAAATTTAATATATTATAATTAAAATAATTATTTATAATATTTATTATAGATCAAACATAATAAAAAAATATCATAAAAAATTAAACTCACGCTTCCTATATTTTTATTGTCACAGAACTACAATGCCAAAATCTCAGATTTCGGCTTGGCCAAGTTAGGACCTTCAGGGGAAGATACACACGTGACGACCAGAATTATGGGGACGCAAGGCTACTTTGCTCCTGAATATTTCTCCACAGGTGATGATCTCTTCAGGCTGTGGATTTGAGTCTGAAAAAAATATTAATCTTTATTTGGTTCATCACACAGGGCATTTGTATGTGAAGAGCGATGTCTACGGATTCGGCGTCGTGTTGCTCGAATTAATGACCGGATTACGAGCCCGGGATTCAAGGATGCCGAGCGATCAGCGTAATCTCGTGACTTGGCTTAGACCAGTTTTGATCGAAAGAAAGAAGATCAAAACCATTATGGATAAGAGAATAGAAGGTCAGTATTCGTATAAGGCATCGGCACGTGTTGCAGACATCGTCGTAAAATGTCTCGAATCCGATCCGAGAGACCGGCCCTCCATGAAGGAAGTGGTCGAAGCTTTGGAGCAGATCGAGATTAAGGAAACACCGAAATTCAAGAAGGCGGCGAAATCAACGAGTTCGGCGAGATCTTAAGCTGTTTAAGTATGACTTGGGAGTACCTCCTCCGCCATTGTTGCTGATACACGAGCTTCGGGGCATGATCAAAGTATTGAACTCTGAAGAACCATTTTTATTCCTTCTGGTTTGATTTTGTTGGGGTTGAGGGGGTTGTTAAATAGGAGATTCTACGTTGAATGTATTTGGATTTTTTATTTATTTTACCAAGTTTCTTTCGCAATTTACATCTTCCCATGCAAACCCTAATCGATTCTCCTATGAAATCCTGATTGATTGTAATGGTGGTTCGAGACAGTGAATCGACCACATTTCAGAACAAACATTTAAAAAAATGTAATGAATATAATGTAAGAAAAAGAATAAGTTTTGAAAAATCCACGATCACTTTCAAAGAAAACTGCATGCATGCAACGGGTGTCAGCAAAGCCAATTGAAACTTCAAACAACGACGGAAATTTGGAAAGTACTGAACTCAAAAGACAGTTTTTATCATCTCAGCAATGTGAGATGAATGCACTTATTAAGTACTTGTTTCATGCAGTTTTATATATTTCCTACTTGTTATCATCTTCATCAGAATCTTTCTCCGGCGCCGGTGCGTTCAGATCCAAGTTCAGACCGTCCTTTCTCAGAGATCGCCGTTTTTGCTCTGGGATATTGGTGTTGACTGGCGAAACCCTGCTGGAAGACGATGGTGGGCGCTCAGGTGCTAAGAACGACGGCGATGAACGGCTGGTGTCTCCGATTTTTCTGGCCTTCTCTCGTCCACCGTTGCCGGGGTTTAGTCCGGCAGAGACGGCGGTGGCTGCATTGAACAAAGACCCTGCTATGTTCTCCTGTTGGCGAGGGTCAATCATCCCGATCATCCAGGTCCTGGTAATGTCAGCCGAAGATTCTCCGTCTGAAACTTTCGGCGGGGGAAATGCCCCGCGATAACCGCGATCAGGATGGGAACGTAGATGGCCGAAAAGAGCCTTCCAGGAATCGAAATACTTACCGCAGGTGGCGCAGCACGGCTGCCGTTTCTGCGTATCTGTAAGTTGCCCTTTCTTTTTCGTTTTCTGTCCGGTTTTCCACGATGAAGACATACCGTCGGAGTAGAACTCTCTATCTCGCTTCTTCCCCGTCCACTCCTCCGGCCATCTGACAACTGCCGGCGGACCTCTGGCAGAAACTGGTTCCATCACGACTCCCTTGCCTTTATTTACTCCCCTATCTGCTCCGGGTATAACTCTAGCAGGAGGAGGAATCGTAGCCGTCGGCAACGAAGATATCACGGCGTCGGGGGCTGGCCTCGTCGGAGGGCGAATTTCAAGACTTGCAGAGGCATTGAAAGGATAAAAAGGCTCTTTGCCGGTACCTCCGGTTGAAGCCGGGGGCGGAGGCGTTTCACGGCGCTTGGGGGAAGAATTCTCCGGCGAGGCCTCTTTCTTCTCCATTAGGACAGCAATAAAGGGGGGCCAGGGGCAGAAGCTCTCAAAGTTCTCAAGCGAAGGGTTTGGCAAAAAGCATGCTGAGATTTTATACACCCGGCAGGACGTGTCTAAATTAGACAGTTTATTCCCGTTGAACATGTTTTCTTCTCGGGCAACGCAACCCCAGGTAAAAATCGAGCCTCATCGGACGGCTGTGAGTATGGTCATTTAGAATCGGACGAATAAGGATACCACTTCACGAAGCGTTGCATGACATTCTATGAAAGAATGGCAACTGTAGTACAATGGTTGCTGTAGGAACGAAAAGGCGGGAAATTAACTTCTGGACACGTAGGATTGAAGCAACGAGAAGCTTATCATCACGGTAGGCTAATCGCCGATTCTCCGATTTCACTCGTAGCCGATTTGTATTCTTTACCTTTTTTTTAGGAATTTCGACCAATTTCAGCCCAAGTTCACGAGTTTCGGGGACGAGCAGCGGCGCCGGAATAAGCCTATTCTCCGACGCACAGAGCATAATCACTAAAGACACTAATTCGAGTGGGTTATCTTCCACCCTGGAGATCTTCACCTATTCCGAACCTAGTTTATGCAAGCACACACTTTTACGGCAACAAGAAACAGAACATTTCTTCTTGCTATTCGAAACCTAGTACTAGTTTTCAATTTATACTGCATTTGGAGGTTTATCCGAGATTGTGTAACTCATAACAGTCTAACTCATACGATCACGAGGAATCAAAAGACTTTTGGAGCTTACTATTGCAAACTTTCTTGATATTTCTTTCTTATGACGGCAAACTACTGGATCTTTGATGATGATGATCGGGTGATGTGGTAGACTGGACTGGCGCAATCCTTGTTGGATAGTCGTGGAGTAATACAAGTAAATTTGGAGTTGGATTTGGGTTGGTGATGAAAGAAGTTGAATGGTGGGGTCTATTATGGGTATAAAATCTCTCCACTTTCAAAATTTCCAAACCTACCATCTTCGAATCATGACGTATGCCACCACGGCACGACGTCGTTTTCATTTTCACCACCCACTTTATATATTTATATACCTAAGTTCCTGACAAGCCTCCGGTATCCTTGCTCGCTTTCGCTGAGATCTCAGAACCTCGATCGCAATGGCGACGACGCCTAATTCTTTTCTCCTCCAAAACCCGATTCTGCTTAGAAAACCTAATCATTCTCTCCACCTCAATGCCTTCCCTTGCGGTTCCTCCCGTTCAAAACTCTCAACGGATCGATTCTTCATCGCATGCGCAGCTTCTACGTCTCCTTCTCCAACCGTAGCTCAGGATATTCCCTCAGGTCTGTCACAGGACCGTGTCTTCAACTTTGCCGCAGGTCCGGCTAACTTGCCAGAGACTGTGCTCAAGAAAGCTCAGTCGGAGCTCTACAACTGGCGGGGATCTGGAATGAGCGTCATGGAAATGAGCCACAGAGGCAAAAAGTTCTTGTCCATAATTCAACAGGCCGAATCTGATCTCCGGAATCTTCTTGATATTCCATCCAATTACGAGGTTCTGTTCTTGCAAGGTGGCGCCACCACACAATTCGCCGCGATCCCGTTGAATCTCTGCATCCCCGGCGACACCGTCGATTATATCGTCACAGGATCTTGGGGTGACAAGGCCTTCAAAGAAGCTAAGAAATATTGCAAACCTAAAGTTGTATGGTCTGGTAAATCTGAGAAATACACAAAAATCACTTCATTCCCCTCCGTAGAACAGAGCCCTGATGCGAAATACCTGCACATTTGCGCGAACGAGACCATTCATGGAGTCGAATTCAAGGATTACCCTACTCCAAAAAACAAAAACGGTCTCCTGATAGCTGATATGTCCTCCAATTTCTGCTCCAAACCTGTTGATGTTTCGAAATTTGGACTGATCTATGCAGGGGCACAGAAGAACGTGGGACCTTCTGGAGTAACCATTGTTATAATCAGAAAAGATCTGATTGGAAACGCACAAGAAACGACACCGATCATGCTAGACTACAAGATCCACGCTGAAAACAAATCCTTATACAACACCCCTCCCTGCTATGGAATTTACATGTGCGGATTGGTGTTCGAGAATTTGCTGGAGCAAGGAGGGCTGAAGGAGGTGGAGAAGAAGAACAAGAAGAAAGCAGAAATTCTGTACAACGCGATCAACCAGAGCAATGGTTTTTACAGGTGCCCGGTGGAGAAGACGGTGAGGTCACTGATGAACGTTCCATTTACATTGGAGAAATCAGAATTGGAAGGGGAGTTTGTGAAAGAAGCTGCGAAAGAGAAGATGGTTCAGCTGAAAGGACATAGGTCGGTGGGAGGAATGAGAGCTTCGATCTACAATGCAATGCCCTTGGCCGGAGTTGAAAAGTTGGTTGATTTCATGAAGGATTTTCAGGCAAGACACGGCTGATTGATGGATTCTCCGATCTGTGATTCAGGGTACTCTGTTTTTTAATCTGCCTTTCTCTATCTTGGTGTTTCGTTGGTCGCTTTAAGACTCTGCATCCCTCAGCTTTTGGTCTTAGCACGTGCGGACCAAGAATTTCCTTTTTGTTTTTTTCTGTTTTGGGTAATGAAATGAGGTATTTTGATTGAAATGCACTAATTTAGAGGAATTAAACGAGGTGTTCGAAGAAGGAATCATAGGACTTGTCTGAATTTTCTCTTGACAAGATGGATAAATTCTGCAGAATGATGCAGTTTTTAGCAAAAAGGGTGCATAAACAGAATCAGATCGTCTGTAGCAGAATATCACCACTTCAGGACAAAATCGAAGGAGCATCCGAATCACAGGTAGCAGAGCTTCCACCTCCCCCGTTCGTGCACAGCGAAATAAAAACAGACATGAAAAACCAGTTGAAGCTGCATCCATCTCTGCAATCTTGTCCCAACAAATGTAAGACTTTGCATCCCCATCAATTTCAATAACAAAACATTTAACTGGTTACTTTAAATGGTCATCAGGACATCGATTTCCATCAGTCAACTCGTTGTCTGCACCCATCTTTCCATTAATTTCCATGGTTTGAGACAGTTTGTGAAGTGTTTTCCATGTTGTCTTCTTGGTGATTACACAGTTTCGCTCCATATAAATCACAGCCTTCTATACCAGTATGGCATCCAAATGATCGTAGTAGGCAGGAAACAAACTTTAATGTCAAACAATGTATTTGGAACAAACAGATTTGAGTGATTTTTTCAGATGATTCTCGTCGTTTTAAATAGTTTCGGCGGTTTTTCTAGCTCCGCCATGCCGCATAGTTTCCTTGTTGATTCAGTTTAGTTACCGATTAGAAATGAAATTTCAAAAAGATGGGCACAGAGAGACCTTATCAGAATCGGCCACGATAACTTCCCCGCCACGTCCAGCCGCAACTCCCAGTGGCCTCCCGCCGCCGAGTCAGAAACAGAGTCATTCAGAGTGACTCGTTCGATCCACCCATCGGAACATCCAGTGTAAATGAGTCCAGACCCGGCGTCATAAGCAATATCTTCCGGCGCCAACAACTGGCCCTCGCCCAAATCTGTCATTGGCATTGAATAAATTGTGTCTTCGTCGCATGAACTTCTCTGTTACACGATTTGGAGTTCGGCATGGCACCAAATCTGTCAAAACTTTTTTCTTTCTAAAGTCGCACATCAACGAAGATCCAGTGAAAAAACACGGTTTCTTTTACGACAACCTGTAATTGAAGCCAACATGCATTCTCCGCTGTGAAAAATGCCATGTCTAGCAAAATAACCTCGCTTATCTAGATTTTCGTAAACACTGCATATCTATGCAGTATTTCATCTTTAGGGAGTAGGGTTCCGACAAAAAAAAAAGATAATTATTAATTGACATAAACCAAATTATGAATATTTTTTAATTAATATTTTAAATTTTTAATATATCAATTAATACTTTAAAATATTACTATTTTTAATTAACACTTTAAAATTTTAAATTATCGATTAACATCTTAAAAAAATTTAATTAATATTTTCAATTTTTTTAAGTTAGTATATATTGATGATTAGAATGATTAAAACCAAAAAATCAAAATTAAATATAAAAAATATATATAATAACAAAATTTAATGTCATGTCATTAGCAAAACTTTAAAGTTTAAAGTGTTATTAAAATTACACTAATTATTTAATATGTTAATTGAGAAAATTAAACATTTAAAATATCATTTAAAAAGTGTTAATACTTCAAGGTATTAATTGATATAATTAAAATTTTAAAATATCTCTAATTTTTAGGTATTCATGGATAATTATCCAAAATAAACACCATAAAAAGCTAATAGACCTCGTGCAAGAAACTTAAAATCTCAAAAAAAAAAACATCAGAAAATAGCTACAGCAAGGCAAGCTCTGTAATGGGTTTTGACAAAAATGAGGAATGGAGCCTTCAAGACACGATACAGAGAGTAAAAAGGTAAGCAACTGCACAAATTTCAGCAGCATCGACAGGTTACAACATCACAACATGTATACGGTTTCATTTTTTCTTCCACTTCTTCAGCAGACGGCAAAGCCTCCAGGCTGATTAAACTGCTTTGACCGCAGCAGAAGTTGTACAAATTTCTGCATGCTCCTTTACTAAATGGATATACCCTTTCAGGAATCCCCCTAGAGAGAGAAAGAGAGAGTCTGGTAAGAAACTCGTCACAAAAGTTCTTACAACTCAGGCAGTTTAATCAATTTTCCTCATCACAAGATCAAATGGAGATGACCATACCTCAAATAGGGTATTCGTCTGCGTCTTACGAGCTCAAACGTTGTTTGATTGGTCAGCACAAGATAGCTGCAGCAAGGGGAAGAAATGTCAAGTTGGTCGAATTCCGGTTCTCTATGGTAATGCAGCTGCATGACCGGGGCAAAGACAATTGGAAAATATTGTACCTATGAAACAGCAGTAGAAGGACAAGGAAGATCAAGCATAGCATCAAAGAGATTAGAAGCACTATCATGATTGCATCTCTCCACCTGAATAGAAATACCCCTACAACGAAGTCAGACCTTACAAAACACAGAAGAAAGATAATAAACACAATGGACGAATGCCAAACTCTAGAGAGAGACAAAAAGATAGTGCGTGAGCATGTGTCTGACAGAGATTTCAACAACAGTGTCATAACTGGAAAAAGGGTATAATAGATATCATACCAAGCCTCCGTCATGTGAGCCTTAAGGTATGTGATGTACAAGATGCATGTCCACAGGCACAAAGCTGTCTCTTCACAAATGTACCACCTAAAATAGTTTGACTTAACCTCAGCATGAGGCAGCAAATCATAAAGAATTATCCAAAAAAGTAGCTAAGAGATTATCTAAACATAACTACTATATCTATCCCATTAGTCTTTTCCTTCAAGTCTAGGTTTTTTGTGTTATTACAAAGGGCGAATTTTTGTTGAAGGGCCCCCACCCCCATGCAATATAGACATATGAAGAATTTCAATTCAAATGATAATTTTCTGAGCAGGCATTATATGATGGTTTTTTCAACAAAAGATGCACTTAAATGGCTCCCAGAATGAGGAACAGTGTTGGGAAACACCAAGCCATACAGCACTCATTTTAAATTCATCAACGAACTTCTAGAAGCCAAAGCATAATATTCAAACAATTAATTTATACACAAATTCAAACAATTCAGAGCTCATTAGAATTTTTACAAAAATTCCATCAAAAGAATAACTCAGCGCATGCTACTCTTTGCAGCTGAAGAAAGTTTAACAACTCACCAAAAACGACAATGATTGCCATGACCGATACATGTTCCAAGCCAAACACAATGATGATCAAACTGAAGCACACATCGGTCACAATCGTGGCAATGCTTTGTTCGTGGAGGCTGTGAGTTTGAACAGTATGCAGGGAATTTTAATCATGCATACTTGGACAGAATATTGCCAAAAAACATGAGAAGGACATGCAGCTTCATTCCTATACCATTTTTATGGAAATCTGATTAACAAATAGCTACTTTTTTTCATTTTTCGAAATTTCAACCCTTTGCTGAATACAGATACGGATGTGTCATAAAACTAACTAGAGAAATGACAGAAAACATCTGGATCTCGAACTGCATAAAATTAAGGCTTAGTGAAGACACATTAAAGATGAATATTCAAGTAGAGGAAGCAATTTTCCTGAAGTTAAATTCAATATGTATATAAGAGATGATGTTACCTGCTCAACATGACAGTAGGAGCAGGTCAATGTCCTGTAAGAACCACGTAAAAGAAACATTCAATTACAAAAGGTGCACTTTCAACAAGTTTCCAAATACAACTATATTGTTGGAAAGCGTCTAATTATATTGTTGCTTGGTAGATAAATAGTAAAATGGAATGTAAAACACGAAAACGACCATAACTCAAAAGGAAAACCTCTCAACTCAGAGATAAGCACATTCATTTGATGAGAGAAGATAATTGATAATACCCTCAACACTACCATTCCCCACTTAATACTCTCTTGCACCACGTCACTTTCAGCACAAATACCAGACTATTGAACACAAAAGAAACATTCAATTACAAAATGTGCACTTTCAACAATTTCCAAATACAACTATACTGTTGGAAAGCGTCTAATTATATTGTTGCTTGGTAGATGAATAGTAAAATGGAATGTAAAACACGAAAACGACCATAACTCAAAAGGAAAACCTCTCAACTCAGAGATAAGCACATTCATTTGATGAGAGAAGATAATTGATAATTCCCTCAACACTACCATTCCCCACTAAATACTATCTTGAACCACGTCACTTTCAGCACAAACACCAGACTATTGAACACAAAAGAAACATTCAATTACAAAATGTGCACTTTCAACAAATTTCCAAATACAACTATATTGTTGGAAAGCGTCTAATTATATTGTTGCTTGGTAGATGAATAGTAAAATGGAAGGTAAAACACGAAAACGACCATAGCTCAAAGGGAAAACCTCTCAACTCAGAGATAAACACATTCATTTGATGACAGAAGATAATTGATAATTCCCTCAACACTACCATTCCCCACTAAATACTCTCTTGAACCACGTCACTTTCAGCACAAACACCAGACTATTGAACACAAAACTACTGATAACCCAACTAATTTTTGCTAATATCTAATTACAATTGGACCCCAATAACTCCCTTTACCTTGCTTCCTATAGTATATAATCAAAAAATTGTTGCATTATATTATTGCAATCTCAGGTATTATAGGCTATCTGAGAAAAAAAAAAACAAAGTTTTACATGCATTATACAGATTTTTAGTCCACAGCCATGATGAATGAGCAACAGTTAATTAAGTTATTTGATGCCCAGTGCACTATGGCAAGTAAGAAGCTTGGTTGTGCAGCGGTTTAAATATTTATATCATCAATCAACAATGCCCTAAACTTCTTATTTTCTCACAGCAACACAACCAAAAAAAGACTAAGAACTGAGAAGAGGCTGGTTTCCTTTTTGTAAAATCTTTTCTTTTTGGCACCTACTGCTTTAACATTACATTCCTTGTCATATATTAAATCAGTATAATCAGAGAGTCAAAACAGGAGATGATGCTGAAATCTCCATTACCTAGTCAATAACTTTGCTTTCCGTTGCAGATTATTAAATTATTTACATCTTAATAAAGAGAAAAACATAATATTATTAATAGAACCAATCATCCCAAATTAACCAACGTAATTTAGCTATAAACGTTTAGATAAACTAAAAAATCATTGCTTTAGAAATTTCTGAGGACGCATAGACTTACCTAATGGATGTTCCAGGTGGATACATATCCATCACCAACTTTGTCCAGGATATTACACTACTTCCAAGAAGATTTATTTCCACTTGACTTCCATATTTGCTTGAAGCAGATTGTCTTTGCTTAAACATTTAAAGACACATATTTGAACAGTAAGATGACAATTTCGTTGACATAGACCTCAATGTATTCATGCTGTACCCTGTAATCAAAATTCATCGATGGCAGAAAAGTTTCCTTACTTTGAGAAAATAGATGTTCGCTTAGAAGCAACACTCTTCTCATTAACAGCCCTCATCGCATCAAGGACATAGCTAGGAGAAAGGAAAAAAAAAAGAACGAAAAGTTAAAAACAACCTCCAAGTAATGATGATGGAATTAGATAAACTGTCAAATACCCTGGAGAAGAACATGATGTGATGAAATATTGAATCAATGCTGCAAAAAATAGCAACAAATACAGAACAGTATACCTGAGAAGAGAAAAAGTAAAAGGTGTGAGGAAGATTTCAAGACAGAAGTTACTACCAATATGCATGTGATCTTGTTCAAAGACAACGGTGGGGATTACTAAGTTCACTTTCCCAACTGAGAGCGAATGATATGGTTAATGAATGTGCAATTATTATTATTATTATAATAAACTCGATGCAGAACATGGTATTTATCACATTATAAGCTAAAGCACGATTAGATGGGTACTCAAATGCTTGCAAAAAAATATACTTTCAAATCTCTATTTATACACTCCAGATTGAACCTATATAGTCAAAAAGACGAACATTCTTCAAACACAAACTTAGAGACATTGGAACGATAGTCCTTTCAGAACGTAACTGCCATCGCATCATCCTAATGCCGTTCACGTCAAGACAGTATCCAATTGTCGGGAGCAAAAAATCTAAAGATACACTTCCGCCCAAAAGATTGCTTTGTTTTTACAAGCACAAACTGAAATGATTCTCAATTTTTTATAATTAAGAGAAGAAGCACTAATTGAAAACAGAGAAGCAACAAGATACCAGGGCTGTGTTTTCGTTTTCTCTATCAAATCCTCGTCAAAAATGAACAATACACCAACATATAGAAGATGCAAAAACACTAGAGCCACCTTGAGTCCCAACGAAGATCTCCGAGCTGAAACCAACTTCCCAAAATCAAACTCTCAAATGACATTAAAAATAACATAATCAAATACAATGAGGCAGAGAAATTAAGAGACAACAGAGAGCCACAATAGCAAGAAACTAAATCAACTAAACAAAATAAACAGAATCTCATGTACGCAGCAAAGTTTTCTCAGAAACCAAACACATGAAAAGCAAAAGGAATACCGGGATCGGAGAGACACGGAAAGAGGTGGAAGCATCGGTCCATCAATCGATCCCAGAAGTCCCGCATGGGGCTGCACCTTCTCATATCTTCCTCCGAACGACGAAAAAAGTTGAGGCGGTTACATCAGAACCGCCGAAATCGTTCTAAGCCAGTTTTGTTTCCCAAAGGGGCAAATCGCGGACGAGAGAGCCGGAGAGAAAAAAAAAACTCGAAGTAGCAGTGCCAGAACGTTGATTGCGAAACACAGCAATCGTTCGAACTAGATTGAAACCAGCCCCGGAAACCGGAAGACGGAGGAGGAGAAGAAGAAAATAAAGGGAGAGAAGAGGTAAGCACACCTCATATGGACGACAAATTTCCAAGTCAGGCTGTACCGCCTGGCAATATCTTTCCCCAAGTAAAATCTAAACACCCAATATTAATGACGTGGCATTTTTATTTTTCAGAAAATTTACAAAATAAATACGAGAATTTAACTTCATAATTAAATATAAATATACATAAAATATGTATAAATTACTGGCCTCACATAAATTATGAAAAACTTTTAAATAAAATATTAATTTTATGGCTCATGCTTGATCACCAAAAAACAAAAAATAGTATAAATAGAGAAGCAGTCTAGTCAAACAGAGCTAATAAAGCTCGTATACATGTATTATCATCGTTGAGAGCTTATCTGGGCTCCCCACTCTGGTCAGATTTAAATCCCGATTGCTCCCCAAGCTCGGACAGTTCTTTCTCCCCACTCACAACCTGCAAACGTGATCATAGTTTCTTCAGAAGACTGTAGTTTGTTGCATGGAGGGAACAAGAAATTCTCACAAAAAAAGGGTTGTAATTTACACTGAATAGAAAGAAACTCCATTGAGATAAATTCAACTTCTCACCTGACCGTCGATTATCCATGTTGGAAAACCTTCAATGCCAGCATCTATGCATGCCTTGTCCATTTTAGTGCCTGATCGATATCCATTCGGGAAGCACTCCACATAATCTAGTAGCTTCACTGCTTTACGTCCAAACATCTACCTCAAACGTAGACCACAAATCACGTGTAGAAGAAGACATCCTTATATGTTCTAGAGGTTACTCGGCCTTACATATTAACATTGATTGTTCTTTTCCAAACCTAAAGTTCTACGAATATTTCTTCGTAAGTAGCTACTTTTGAATAGGGCACTTTGTATAATACATGATTCTAGTAGATCCCATCATCATTGAAACGCTGTAAAAATTCTGAATCCCAATTGTGAACTCTAATTCATTTTTCCAAAACAAAATTCATTCTTGGCAAGAAAAATAGAGAGAGAAAAAAGTACCTCTTTCTGTTCTAAGCAATGGGAACACCAAAATGCCCCATATATTTTGGCCCCTATAGAATGAAGATGTTTTGCAAGAGAAATAGCCAGAGGACTTGATGGCTTTGTCACCTCCGTAGTTACATATGGCAGTTCAACTATCGCTTGGCTGCTTATATCCATAGCAAAAAAATCAAGAGGAGATGCTTCAATTCCGAATCAAAGGCAGATGTCAAATTCCAACGACCATTAAATGTCAAAATGTAAAGGGAGAATAAAATAGTCATTTACACTTCGTCTAATGTTTCTTATAATCAGACATCCAACTCATAACCCAATGCTCCAAAGAAAACTAGAAACCCTCCTTAAATCTTAGGATGTCAGAGTGATATATAATTCTTATGATTAAACATCTACTGCTTTAACTGTGTCAAGAAAAAATGTGACAGCATCGTAATTCACACCACTAAACACTGAAAGTTAGACATCAGAACCAAAAAATAGATGTGTATCAATCAGAATCTAGCTAAAATAAAGTCAAATAAGTGATGATCAATTTCAATTACATGGAATATTTATTAATAAATCAAAAAACATGACATAAATATTGTCTGAACCATGCAACAACATAGTTATTTTCAAAGTTACCTAACTCTGTAGCTTTTTGGTGATGCCACTCGTGTATATCAACTAGGTGACTGTAAGATGGAATATTCAACTCGACAGAAATTGGTACCATACACAGAGATGATAAATCACCTTATTGAGGTTGAGGGAGACAAACTATATGAACTGTTTAGAGTGAGGATGACCAAGATAGCAACAGATAGCGGCAAAGCCACCAATTTTTGTATCTCTTGCAACCCAAAATCCTACAGAGAAACTAAGTTTCAATAATGAATTTATAGCTCCTATCTATTGTGATCAACCATTTTTTTTTTCTTTTATAGTCTATTGTAACTAAGCCACCATAGAAATCATCAATTTTTTGCTAGCAAAAAGGAAAGTACCTTCCAAGTTATGAAAAATAAGGTGATTGACAAAAAAGCTGACAACAAACAGTATGCACATGATGCTCCAGCGAACTTTGAGCTAAGGATATACAGAAAATATGCACTAGCAGCTGCCATGGATGTTGTGAGTCCAAGTAGAACTACACGGCCTTTATTTTCTTCAATTCCAAATGGTAAGTTATTTCCTGGCAATTGCAGACCAATAATCGAAACTAACCCATAAGCAGCCATTCCGATCAATGGAAGAGGAGAACCTAAAACATACAAAAAAAAAAACATAATTCTCTAGCAGCATAAATCAAAATGGCTTGCATTATGAAACTGTTGGGGATGGAGCGGAATAAAAAAGAACAACGATGTATGATCAAACTTAAAGCGAAAAAATCTGTTCTGTGTCTTAACGGTTGCATTATAACAGCAAGAATTAAATACCAAAAAACGTCGGCGTAGTCACTGTTGAGAATATCTCCACAAGTTCCTCCTCCAATTGGACAGAAGGCATCGGAATTCGTCAACTTGAGGAAGCTCAGATACGCAGTTTCAACAAAAACCAATCCCTCCAAGAACGGCCGACCAATTAATAGAAAAATCCTCGGAAGAAAAAGGGGTAGCGGCAGAGGAAGAATAGGACTCCTCAGCTTCTGACTCGCCATCACCGGGCCCAGTAAATGAACATTGAACAGCCAGAAGCACCCCCCCCGACCCTTAGAGTTAAGCTTATGGAAGAAAAATCGAGAACTGGCATTGATTCCAGAAGAAGATCGACAAAGATAAAGGCTCGGGGGATGAAAAGGATGAGACAATAAGCTGGCGAAGCCGCTCATCGCGTTCGATTGAGCGGAGGGGCTGGTCTCCGATTATCAATCAACTCTACTGCCACAATTCCAGATTCCGAAGGACAGGAAGGTGAATTTCCAATGGGCCGGCGTTAGCCCATTAAAGTTTTCCTCTCTTATTGGGCTCATATTAATGGGGTTTCCTTCCATATTAATTGGTTTTAATTATTAAAACCAATTAATAATTGTTTTTGGATGATAATTTTTATTTTTATTTTTTTAAATTTATGAACTTCCTTAAGCATATATTATTAGTATGACTTGAATTTGTACAACATATTTGCATATTATAAACAAATATTCTAAGAAATTTCGTAACTTTTAATGTTCATAAGATTTATTATATTTTTTGTTGTTAAAACAAAAATAATTTATTAATACTAAAACTTTCAAATTTTTAGAATGAATTTTTTTAATATTAATTTCTTCAAGTTGAAAATTAGTTTAAAATAAAATAGAAATCAGAACTAAGGGTGAGCAGATCGGGTCCGATCCGACGGTCCGATCCAATCCGATCGGATTCGGTCAGATCGGACCAGGTATTCGGTAGAGAAGTTTTTCATTTGATCCGACTTTCGGATTGTTATCGGATCGGATTGACTATCGGATTCGAAGCCAAATCCGATAGTCAATCTAATCCAATCCGAAGTCAGATTGCTTAATTCAAATCGGCCGAAAGTCGAAAGTCGAAATCCTAAATCATTCAGCATCCCCTGACTCTGATTTTGGAATCCGAAAATCACCCGCCCCAATTTCTCGACTCCGCTACTCCGAAGACGAAGCCGAGCCGCCAAACCAACCCTTTGTTCCTATACTCCGAGTCTCCCTCCAAAAATGGCTGTGAAGAACAGAAACAAATATATAAATAGGTATGAAGATTTGATTTAAGATTTGTAAATTATTTCTGTAATTGTAAATGAGTGGATTCGTTAAAAATGACGAAGAATAAAGGAGGAATCTGGAAATTTCTGAATTACAGGTTTTTAAAAATCTAATCTGATCCGATCTGATTTCTTTAATTGGATTCGGATGACACAAGCATCCGAATCCGATCGGATCAAAATTGTTGATCCGATTGTTATCAAATCGGATTGAATTTACCCCAATCTGATCCGATAACACCCGATGGCCACCCCTAATCAGAACTATGAGAATTTTTTTAATAATATACATTTTTTCATAAAATCGTACAAAACTTGTTCGGACTTTTTTGAACCTGTTCTTTGACTTCATTAAAATTACGTTCTAAGAGTTTATCGTGAAATTTTTAGACAATATATGTTGTTTACCGCAGTAAAAAATTGTAATAAATTATATAAACGTTAAAAATTCATAAAACTTTCTAAACTATCATCATATAATGTGTGAATATATTGTAAAAATTTCAAGTCTCTCTGATAATATATGTTTAGAAAAATTAAAATTATCATTCGTGCATTAGTGACATGCAGACGGTGACACTCTCAACATCTACAAACTTCATTAAAAATATGTTATAAGAGTTTATCGTGAAAGTTTTAAATGCCCATCTTTTTGTTGTTAACAAAGTGAACATTTACATTTATTTAACCCTTAAATCTAATACATGCAGAAAAAATTCCAAATCTTAAATTCAATCAAATACACCTTCATATTCCGAGAGTCTTTAGGTTTAGATTTGGTTATATGGAAGTGCTTCAAACTCACGTATGGCTATGGCCGCCACAAAATCATCTTCCAAGTAAACCTATAAAACTAAACTCAAAATGCACGACTTATTGTTACACAATGGTTACCTAAAGACCTCGTCGAAGAACAGTGGAAAGCCACAGTGCGAAAACGATAGTTACATTCCATAGGCTGAGGCTGAAAATTTTGAGTTCATATTTCAACGAGACCCTTACTCATCCATCCCTCAAAAATACAACTGCAATGACTTCAACTTGATCTGTACTCAAGTGAAGATCCATGTTCTTGCTAGCTTTCTTATATATTTTTTTTTACAGTTTTTTGGTTGGAAATATGCCAAAATATATGGATGAAAAAGAGGAACACAGAGATAGCAATCTCTGCACAGGTCTTCTTCTCGTGATTCCATCTTCACTGGATCAGATGGGATGACCCATCGTCTTACTCCACTCTTCTGATGCACAGATCAGATTTTACGATGTCAGAAACAGTAGAGAAATGAAAAAGAGGAACTCAGAATTTGTTGCCAAGATTCCCAGATCCAATCTGCATAAAACAGTAAAGTTTCCACATATGCTGATATATTTGTTTGAACAGAACAACGTCGATATTATACGTATATATGATTAAAAAAATACATTTGATAGTACCCTTTTAGTTCCGGAGACAAAGGAGAGAGATTCGGACCCGAGCAAATGAAAAAGCACCGAGATATTGGCACGGCTCAATCAGACAGTAAGTTAGGCAGCAAGCAAAAGTTGTTTGGTGTCTGAGTGAACCAGGCCAATATCACCGTGACTGTTTCAGACATTTGAAGAGAGCAGCAATGGAGGTCGGAGAAGAGGACCTCGAAGAAAAGGAAGAGCGAGGGAGAGATGAGAATGTCTGAGTGAGTAGGGTATGGTTTAATAAGGGGAAGAGGGTCTGCATGAGCATTTAAAATCGCTACTACCAAAGCAGAAATCTGGGCCACAGCATTAAACATTCTTAATTCTCTCTCTCTCATCCCTATTTCTTGTCACCTTCTCTTCGCCATAAATAAGAACTCCCCACGAATATTAATGGTCGCCACTCGCCATTATCACAAACATCAGGATCCAAAACTAACCCTAATGACAGGAAAGAAGAAGAAGGTTGTCAAGGTTCACCCTGGTTTGGATCCTGTCGTGTCCATATTATTTGTTTAACATGTTCATTAATCGATGGGGTACGTAGGAGATGGGAATAGCTGATTGAAAACAACAATCAAAGAAACAAGGCGAGCAAAGAGGAAGCAAAAGGATTGTTTCTTGATAGCGATACTCACTGTCATAGAGAAGCCGGAAGACCAGCAAATATTAATGAGGGAATCTCTCTCTCTCTCTCTCTCTCTCTCTCCTCTCAGGATGTACAGGCCGAAACATTAATGGAAAACGCCATCCAATCGAGGCTCTTTCTCTAGCTGCAAGAACCCAATTTCACTCCATACAGTTTCCACAATTCTGCATTAATCCTTCAATTTACGTCGATATTCATCAGCTCCGGCGTAAATTGAAGGATTAATCCTTTAGATCGAGACTACAACTAGATTTCATACACATACTCATATTCAAGCGTTGCTCATCATTCGATGCGAAACGTTAATTTGATATGAAAAGAGCCCAATATTTATATTGATTTTCCAACAGCAGCAGATATCATGGACATGAAAAGACAAAAGCTAAGATCAAGTGGGTTCAAAGTCCAACAACTCATTGAGTTTGAGAAGACGATGCGTGCTTTAAATACGAGAGAGTCAAGAATCAAGAGGGTTGGAACGCACGAAGAATTCGCAAGGGTTAGCCGACAAATACAGGCCTCAGAAGCAGACAAACGCTCAAACGTAGAAGAAACAACGAAAACCATAATGAAGATGCGAGGATAGGGAAAAGAGAATAGTAAAATAAAGATTCCTTCCAGAAGGCTGCTTTAGCACAACTGCGCCGGCCTGGTCTTTCAATCTACCATGGCCCATGGGCGTGGAATTAAATTCTTTCGCCACCAATCTGTGCGGCCCAGCTCAGGCGACAGAATGGCCTCTGAGTTAGGTAGGTAAAATTAAACCAAAATTATAAACGAGTCAAGAATCATCTATTTAAAACTTTAGTTCTTTGTAATTTATGAGTCACTGTCTATTTTCAAAAAAAAAAATTTATAAAATTAGAACGGTTGGTAAAATAAAATTTAAAATCGAGTAAAACATGACCCAACCCTAACTAAAATACGATATAAATATTAAATTTAGTTATAAACTTATCTAATTACTTAAAAATCAACTTAAATATAATAAAAATAAATATTTTATTATTATATTTTAATTTTGTTTAAATATAAAATAAAATTGGGTTAAAATTGAAACGAAACCAGAATCATTAGTGCCAGTGTTAGTTCAAAAAATTCAGAACTATAAGTTCCAATTTTGATTATATTTTGAAATAAAATTAGGTCAAACCGACCCGTGTCAACCCCTAATTTTCTAGTAGAACGGTCAAGATAGTTTATAGTTTATTTTGTCTCTGAGCCGATAAGTTATTATTTTCTCCCTATTTAAAGCTTCAAGATGCAGAAAAGGCAATGTTACAAACAAAAAACACCAGGAGTTGTCCAAACCGACCAAGAACCAAACCGGATCTGGTCAATATCAACATTTGAACAACCAAATATCAAATCAATTTTTTGGGAACAGACTTAATCGGCTCAATTTTCCGGTTTTTCAAAACCAAAACAACCAAACCAATAAGTTCCCGACATACATCAGTTTCTGCCATGAACATTTTTCGTTCTGGTTCTAAAATTACTAGAACCGATGTATATGGCTTCAGTTTGGATCTACAGAATGCATTGAACCTATCCATGAAAACCCCTATAAAACTCAGATATATATATGCACACAACTAACTGCACCTGTTTAGCATGGTCATCAAATTCTAACTCACCATTGAGCTGATATTCTACTCTGAGACTTGTAGAAAGCTTTTATTGGCTTGATGTCAGCATTGTCCATCCATTATAAGAAACTAACGCATCAACTGAGATCTATTAGTATAAAAAGCAGAAGTAGATAGCCATAAGCTTTCTCAAAGAGAGAGAGAGAGAGAGTCTGTTTCCTAAAAACATATCTTCCCATTCGAGTTATGCGTCACTGAAATTATCATAGCAACAAGCGGTTCATCATTTGCACTTAATTTTTATATTTACACCCTCCCAGCTGGGGATTTCCTTACATCGTTCCGTGATGTTCATACTTCATAGGATGCAGATCTAAACTTTACATTGGCATGATGATATGATAAGTATGTAACTTTAAATACTATTTCCATGTAACTCTTTCGGAACTTGTCCAGGTGTTATTTCACCTCATCAGTTTATATTGAAATGCCATACCTATATCATTCTGCTCCAGAAGAAAAATTGCCTGTCATCAATAAACACATATTTAAATATCCGAATAATGAAGCTACGGCCTCTTATGAATCTTTAGTACACCGAATATAATACAACAAACACAAAATTAAATGAAGAAAAGAAGCAAATTTAGAGTGGATGTACCTATAACACACTGCCTACAGCTCCGGTTTCGTTTTCCGAGCTTTTGCTAGTTTATCTCTCCACGTAGCTACAGGAAGAAGTCGTAAGTCACAAACGACTCACTAGCATATGCAACACAAACCTAGAATTCAGAGTAAGTGAAACACAGATAACTTAATCCATATTTATACCTGCATCTCTATACCTCTCCTCTAAAATAGCTAAATTCATATTAGTCATCATATTAAGCTCTTCACCCACTGAATCTGTACCTTCTGTGGCAATGGTCAAGATTAAGACTCGCTTAGGCTATAATAGCAGAGATCTCAAATGCAGATAATGCAGGAAATAGATGGTGCACATAAATTTTACCTGTCAAGTAGAACATCATAGGTAGATTTCTTATCGCGCGCCCTTCCCATGTCATAACCCATTTCTATGGCATCTGTAAAAACGATTTGTTTACTTACATATATTAGCACCTAAAAAAAAGAAACATCAATGAAACCCGTTTAGACTTGGGACAAACACAATCTTAAACTCCTTGGAGTATAGAGTTGTAATAGTGAAATTAAAATTGAACATAATCATCTAACTATTGAGAAAAAATAGATCCAAATAAATATCTAGCTGAAAATAGAATGAGTGAAAAATATTCTAAGCTAGCATCTTAGTATGGTATAATCCTAAAATTCCCTAAGTCTTTAGCAGTTTACTTTCTCAAGTATATCACGCCTACCTTGCATCTATTTGCCACGTTAATAGCATCCGAGGGAGTGCATCTACACTTAACAATTCATTTTGTCCTGGCCGCATAATACAATAACTTATGCAAATTCCAAAAGGTTGATATGGTCTTCGTAGATGCAAGGCAGAATGCTAATAACAACCTTACTGAAGTACATTCTTGCATAGTAAGTATTCACCACTCTTTCTGTCATTCTCACGGTAACTACCTGAAAAAATTAAGGGAATAAGTGAAAAAAATTGCACATAACACAATTTTCCACTCTTTGAAGAATTTCTGGCAGATTTTATAATAAAAAAATTAATATGATTGTTTATGATCAGAAATAGAAAGTTTTGTGGAGCTAAAATTATTGATAATAATAAGTTTCCTTCATTAAAACCTAAGACATTCACTAAAGACAGTCAATCGACTTTGTATCCTGACATGTTAGTTTTCTAAGCTTGCTCTAAAAGGGATTTTTACATCCACCTACGTGAGGAGATGTGTGCATGCTCGCTCGTGAGAGAATGACAAATTAATGCATGAAAAGTATTCCTAGACTTCCATATGAATTTAATACATGAGAAAGTACTTTCCATACTTCATAGTCAAGTTTCTCCACAAGATTTTTTATGAACTGGAAATGATCCGGGGAGTTCTGAAACAAATCCATTCCAAAATTAGTGGCAACAAAGACGAAGAAAAGGACTAATAAGGCCTAAAAGATACCGCATTGTCATTCCCTAATTGACCATCTTTAAGTTTTTCAATTGCAAATTTCCCTGCAATGGAAACAGTCAAGTCAATTGCATTCAATATATTTCAGAAATATCTATAGTAAGGAGTTAATAGTTCGTCTCAAATTTTATCCATACCAACAATAATTGGGAGTACAAAGTTTCCATCACAAGAAACCTTCAAAAAGATAGTGGGACTTTGAAAACGACGAAATAATTCTTGCTCCAATGATTTTTTATCGAAAATCGAATCAGTCCGAGTGGAGAAAGGCATCGACTGATTAGAGAGATGAAAATTCACGTTTCCTTTAGATCCTCTCATCCGCATGTGGTAGTGCAAGATGGTTTCTGCATCAACAAAAATCAAGATTATACCGGCAAGCTCTGATCCAGCTCATAAAATGGCGTTGAAAACTATTTTTTTCATCAACAATAGTAATCGTGCAAGAGGCAATTTTAACGTCAATTCATCGTAAAAAAATAAAAAAATTTAAGACTTAGGGCTCCTAATCAGCGAATACATACTCGACGCCCTAACAATTCGACGTCTAGAGGACATAGAGAATAGAGATAGAGAAGGAAGGAAATGAGACCTGAAAGGAGAAGCGAGGCTTCGAGATAATCGCCATCGCTATCATCGAGGTCGGTGGACTTACCTCGGCTGTTACCGCGAGAAGAATGACAGGAAATGGTCAATGATTTGGGGCGCAGAGAGCGTTTAGAAGTAAGATTTAGGGAAATTATAGTCGGAGCAGAAAAGTTGTTGGCCCAAGAAGCAAAAGAAGCCGGGAACGCTCCGCAAGCAATAGTTTGTTCAGCCATGCTCGCGTACCTGAAGCTAACCATTCGAACGCAAATCTGAGCTCCGAGCATTGTAGTTCTCAGTATATCATTGCTGGTACTTCTTTGTTTGTTCTTTGGTTTTTTCATAATTAACACACGAGCAAACAAGAAGACTAATATACCCTTATTAAGAAAGATATTTACATTAAATATCTGAAATGGACAATTGGTGTGGGTTGGCGTAACAATGGGATAGAATTGACTCAATTTGATCATTTGACTTGGATCAATGTGAACCCTATTTGGGTAGCCGTGGACTGGTGGACGTGATTAATTTTAGTTTCAAAATAATAATATCTAAAGTAATTTAAATTAGACCAATCACATAACAATTAATACATAAACATGTAATACTAAATAAGAAAAATAAATCAAAATAATCACAATATTATAATAATTATTAATTTTAATTTGAAAAAATTTTAAAATACATATTGATCGAAATTATCTATTACTACATCTTTAGCTATGAATTTTAACCAAAGGTTAACATGATCCAATTCGGCCTGATCCTTGAAAAAATAAGACTGAATTAATATATTTTTGTCTTAAAATTTTAAAACTATAACCATGACTGTGTATTATCAAGATCGACTATAATCAAACCCAAAAAACAATGATACCAATTGGTCTTGATTTGGGTAAGTTTTGTTTACTCCTAAAATTGAGAAAGTTTTGCAAATAGATAATATTTAATTGTCATTCCTCGGATTTATTTATTTTTTAATCAAAATTCGATTAGAGCCCATTGCTATGATCATCCCTAAACGACAGCCAAATTTACAATTTTACTCTGGTCTTTGGCGTGTTGCCAAATGTCAATGTCGGTGAAGCGAGGAAAAATCTGCGTTGATTTTGATTTCTGCTGGAATCCCGCTTCTCCATCAATTTTTCTCCTCTGCCATGGCTTCGATCTACTGCTGCGCAAAGTGCGGAGAAAATCTGAACCTAAGCCCGGCTAATCTCTACCCACCGGAAACCTATTTCGAGGCCGGAAACAAGGGGACGCTCTCCTTTTCCTCCGTCGACTCCACGAAGTTGAGGTTCGAGAAGGAGGACAAGTTCATGCCTTTTTTTGAAACCGTCGATTACTGGGGAATCCAGCGGAAACGCACCAAGATCCACTGCTCTGCCGGTCATCTCGTCGGCTACGTCTACGACGATGGCCTTCCTCTCACCGATGGCACCGGGCAGTTCCATTTTGGACCCAGTCAGGTCATTCCGAGGGCTCCTAGGTATCGTTTCAAAATCAAATCTCTTCAGATTAGCAAAGAGATTTGAAGAATTTCGATCCAAATTTTCTGGGTGAATTCATCTTGTGTCTGTTTATGCATATGTACATGTATGATGGATCAGACTATGGTTTTGGCGTCTCTTGTTTGTAAATATTAAAACCCTTTTGCAGGTTTTCAATAAGATGTCTTCTAGGTGCTTGGCCTGCCATTTTCAAAGTGAAATCTTTTAATTTGCTCGTCTGTTGGGTTTTGCTGTGTTGCAGAGAGCGACTTGGCAATCTGGGATTCTTCAAAGACAAGCTCTCAATCAGTTCATTTGATCCTCAAATGGATAATCTATTATAAACGACAGCTTCTTGTCTCACCTTATTAGACTTAATTGCAATTTCAGACCCTGTTAAGCAGATAATCACACAAAGTAGATAAAAAAAATCGTATTTTACACGCAACTAAAACGCGCACGAAAGAGTTTCGCAACTCAAACATACCGAACGGCGAACGACCAAGAAAGTTTCATACTTTAACTTCATCACCTGCATCGTCTTACAAAATTTTCATTCTTTCAATCAAATACGCATATAAAACGCGCAAGAAAGAGTTTTTCAACTCAAACATAGCGAACGACCAAAAAAAGTTTCAATATTAACTTCATCGCCTGCATCATCTTACAAAATTTTAATTTTTTCAATCAAATAAACTCGAGCTACCTATAAATTGAGATTGAAAACATGAAAATCAGGCATTGAGATTCAAGCGTGCGAAAAACTATCGATGAATTCATACGATAAAACAAAATCATAGAAGCGATCTACAAAGCAACTGACCTCAACATTTAAAGAGCTAAACATAACTTTTGAGCCGCACAAGTTAATGTCGGATTACTTTACACGAAACCAGGAACCCAAACCGCCTAAGCTCGCAGTAAGATGGAGAAAAATGGTGGATTTGAGCACAAAAGAACAACTTAGCGACATCACATAAACCCTTTTTTCCCATCTTTACCTAAACTATGTTGGGAAAATTACATTAATTAATTAACCACCTCTCACCTAATTCATTTCTAAGACAGTGTTACCTAGAAAGCGTCATTCTGCTCGATTTAAGGTTCGAGGATCCTACCCTCGTCTTACCCTCGATTAAAGGGAGCGGTCAAAAGAGAGCTCTTGCGCCTATCTTTCCCTTGTCTTTTGAAAACAGTGATTTCTCTGTTCTAACCCTCGTCGATTCGTGTTCGGTCTTCTCTCCTCCGTTGCGATCGTCTGGTTTTCTTCGTACCCAGTTGCAAATCAGCGACATGGAAAGCTTTAAATGCGAGTTGGTTGGCTAAGTTTCTGTCTTTCCTCTTTCACCATCCGTTTTCTTAGGAACCAAGTTTTTAGGTTTGTCCATCAATGGTTTCTTTATATGTTGATGGAATAAAACCTTAGTTTTAAACACCCCCTCATTTTCAAACTTGTCAACATTGTTCTTCCTTGCCCGCTCTTACAGACTTCGTTGCTTGCTTCAATGGTTATGGATTTTATTGGATATTCGTCTCGATTTTCGTCCTCCGCGTCTTTTTCGTTCGCTAATGTCGTCGAGAGTGTCAAGGACATCTGCTGCCACGCGGTTTCTACAATTATTGGGAATATTCTCTTGGCGATCTTCACGTTTTCCTTTGCCTTAGGTTTGTGTTTCTTCGACGTTTCGATTTCGTTCTTCATTTTTCTAGGTTTTTGCTTTGGAAATGGCTGTAGAATCTCAAACTTTGTTTAATCTGTCTATTCTCCGTTTGAATTCGACCGGAAACTAATGAATGCTCTGTTAATGGAACGATGATTTTGGTTTGAGGCGCCATGTGAATCGGCTGGCATTCTTGTTTGGGCAGTGGGCACCTTGTTAGGAGCCATGACAGGGGCATTGATTGGGCAAGAGACAGAGAGTGGATTTGTGAGAGGAGCTGCTGTCGGGGCGATTTCAGGAGCTGTTTTCTCCATCGAAGTTTTCGAATCATCTCTCCTTCTTTGGCATTCCGATGAATCCGGCCTAGGCTGTCTTCTCTATCTGGTGAGATACCGGAACTCATTCGATTTAATTCTTTCGAGATAGTTTCATCGTTTAAAGCATTCGTGTAAATGAAACAGATTGATGTCATTTCAAGCCTTCTAAGCGGGAGGCTCGTTCGAGAGCGGATCGGTCCGGCCATATTCAGTGCAGTTCAAAGCCAGGTATGCTAGTGATTTGATGATGGATCAGACAGCAAAATTCGACATGTTTGCTGATTCGTTTCTAGTTTTGGTCTGGTTAATAAGATGGGTGTAGGAGAGATGAGCTTCGATGACTTGCCAAACCTCTTCGACACTAGCAGCACCAAAGGGCTGCCAGGAGACTCGGTCGAGAAAATCCCGAAGATTACAATTTCGATGAACAACGACTTGGATGCCTCTGGAGATAAAGCTTCTTGCTCGGTTTGCCTTCAGGTTTTGCTCTAATTCTCTAAAAACCAGTCAGATTCAGATGTAGCCTAGAATTTCATTTGCCATACGACTAATTGAAGCTATTATTCGACCCGAAAGACATAACCAAATGGCAATGTCTGAAACCATAGTTTGTTGTTCTTACTTTTGCAGGACTTCCAACTGGGAGAGACAGTGAGAAGTCTACCTCACTGCCATCACATGTTTCACTTACCTTGCATAGATAAATGGCTTCTCAAACATGGCTCTTGCCCTTTATGCAGAAGGGATTTATGAGTTTGCACCTGTAAATTTCAAGTTCTAAACTTTTCGGTATAATTTTCACACCCTTATCTCGAGATTATTGGTTTATGTACAGAAAGTTAGTACGAATCAAAGTTTTTTGCGGGATTCACTGCCCTTTGGTTCGTATCAAAACTCTTACGCCTGATTCTTAGGCAAGGAGATTAGGGCCATTGACTGCAACAACCCTAAGAATTTGCTGTCTCCAAAAGCATTATCCTAAAAACCTTTTTAAGGATAGGTAGATACAGCAAACTCTTCCTCTGCCCACCAGTTTTTCTTTTCCAGATAGGCTTGTAAAGTAGAGTAGTTTGCTCAGTTTTTGTGGCCTCTTATGTTATCTGTCCCTTTTCTGAGACTTAAAACATAAAGGTGGGCATAGTTTATGTCTAAACCAAACCTACTATGTAAACATGAGTAGGTGAGAATTGGTTATGTTAGAAAATGACAGTTGCTCATTTCCGGCCTTGAAAATGTTATGGTTTGGTGTATTATTTGGGCAAATTAAGATTTCATCTGCTTGGTGAAAGATGCTGTTGCTGAGGTGCCTGATTTGCTAGAATTTCAGGTCCTAAATTGGGAGATTTAGAGGGGCGTTGACCTAAAATAGTGTCATAGTCACCCTTTTGACTTTTGTGTCCAAATGACATCATTGACTTTTACTGATCATCCAAGCTGGAGATTTTTTGGGTGGGAGGAGACCCACCAATCTGACTTTCACCGGGAATCTCAGACCACAGATTCTTCTTCTGATGTCACAGTGAAAGTCAACATTCATTCAACTGAATCTCTAAGCTTCTTTCAACCATTTCGAGCTCCCTAAAATTTACAGCGGTGAAAACCAAAAATGGTAGCAAGCTAAAAAAAATTCTGATCTATTATCAGATTCATGGCCGTTTTCAGTTCGAGTTTTTTTGGAAGGTAAATAAAATGCAACCCCGTTGACCAACTGTTACCTTGATGGTAACTTCAAAAAAATAAGGAGGTTTCTCTAACATACCTCATGGATTCAAGCAAATATACAAGTTGAGCTGCAAAATGGTCTTCAATTCTGGTTTGGAGTGGCACAAAGAGCAAGCGATTTGGCGGGCACGTTAATTCCTCCACCTCTTAATGACACGACGGGACCTCTAACTGAGCCGGCTCTGCTCACAAGATTCGAGTCAAGAAAAACAACGACCACCGTAATATCGTCATGAAAATGGCGGCGGACACCCCTGTCTATTTTCTTCAGATCTGAATATCGCATCTCTCTCTTCTTAGCTGCTTCCTGCAGTACGGTTTTTACGAGCCTACGAGCGATTCCCTGCATAGTAAATGGAATCTTTTCAACGCAAGCCATAGGGAAAGGATATAATCATCTTACAGAGAATCATCTTACAGAGAATCATCTTACAGATCGAGGATGATTTCGGACAATATCCACGGCTTCCTGATTGGCAAGATGCTCCCATAGCCCATCAGAAGCAAAAATCAGAAATTGATCGTGTGGCTGAAGCTCGTGCACAGAAATCGACGGTTCAGAACTCAAAATTGGCCTACGGAAGGGTTCTCGGAGACGAAACTTGGCGTAAAGAGGCTCCCTATTGTATTCAGGCCTTTTCAAATACACATCCCCTATAGATCTGGATATCTGCAAAGAAAGCAAAGCATTATGCAAGTCTCACATCACCAACAGCTCTAAATCCAATCCAAAAATCATGAAATCCAACTGGAACTAGATTGCTCCCAGTGATTTCAATGGAGTATGAACAAATTCAGAGACTTTTGTACCTGTATCAAGCCTTTTACACGCCATACATTGTGCTTTAGAACAACAATATGGGAGTCATCTGGGTGCAAAGCGTGCATCTCCTGCCTAACGGACTCGATCGCGACGTTATGTTCTGGGGAGAGGGGAATCGCGAGAACCTCGCCGGTAGACCTCACGAGCCTCCCTAGAACAGCTCGGGAATCGCCGAGGTTGGCTATGTAAAGTGTGCCTCCACAAATCACACCGACCAAGCAGCAAGATCCTACTGCGGCTATTTGCGGCTTCATCGGCCATTGTTTCGCAACTAAGGATGAGAATCCCTCCTCGGTCGCTTGATATGCTTTTCTGATCACCTCGACCGACATCATTCGGTGCTCTGATGCAAATCCTGCCAATGAAATCAATTGTTTCTTATGCATTCTAACTTGATAGAATAGATAGAATTCTTACTCTTGAGATGGAGGAATAAATGATCGCAGACGAAACGTGATGTTTCCGGGCCTCCGTGTCCGTCGTAGACACCGATGAAGGTGCCGTATGGGCCGGAGTCGAGCGAGCTCAAGGGGCCTGACTCGATTTGGCTCTGATCCTCCAACAAGTTATTGGCCTGAACCACCGCCATCGAAAAGTCACCGCCAGCGTGCTGCCCAATATCCTTGTACCAGAGTAACCCATCTTGCCGGCCGGTGGAATCTGAGCCAGTTTGGAGAAAAGGGTCCGAGGATGGCCTCCAACAGGCCCTCAAATAGTTCATCAACTCCGATAACATCCCTCATTTCAACCTCGCCATTCTCCGGTGCCTCCACATCCAGAAATTGATGGGGATTCGCTTCGAACACTACCCCTGCACACCAGTAAATTTAATATTATGAGATCAATTGAAATCTCATTGGACTACCTCGAGGAAACGAAGAATAAAACCCATCAGATTACAGCTTATGATCTGAAAGTGAAAACCCTCTATCTCCCGTGACTGATCAACCTCGTCGACGAAGAAAAAGTAAAGGGGAGAAAGAAACGAAAAAGAAAAATTAGGTCAAAATGTCAAATCAATCCCAGAACTCCAGGTTGCAACGAGCTCACGATTCAACACATTTTTAAACATGGGAAAAAGCAAACGCCGAGAAAGAAACAGAAAGAATCGCGATTCGTGGAAGAAAAACAATCGAGTAAAATTAAGAGCGAAGGGACATTCACCTCGGACAAATGGATATTGAGAAGTCTCAGCTGCGTCCAAAATGAAGCTTTTGAATCAGTTGGGGTTAAGCGACTGGATGACAAGAAATGAAAACGATGGAGATCTAAAAGAGACGGAGCAATACATGTGCGTGTGAAATGTTAGATTGATAGATCCACCAAATAAACAAAAAACAGAAGCAAATATACTTCCGCTAATCTTGAACTTCTGCTTTCCCACGCTTTTTTACCCTCGTAAGGTGAGAATACCCAGAAGCGGAAAAGGATGAAGAAGACGCAGAGAATCGACGTAAGAACTGGAAGTCTCTCAACGAGTGTTATTATTGGACCAACATGGAAACGTTCTCTGCCTCTGTAGACCAACAACAACCTTCATACAAGTAAAACATAGTTAAGTGGTCTGCGTTGTATTAGAATTTGTACACGAAGCCTGCGTCACTGCAGTTTAATTTTACAATGCTGAATGGGGTGTGCCTCTAAACTGGTGAGTGACCGTGATTTATCCCTTTGAGTCGGGCCCTCTATCTGGATTCGTCCATTGCTGCTTCAATCAGCGTTGTGCTTGCGAACCATCCCATTCTCGCTGCAGAATCCAGATATTTTCACCCCCATTACCACGGGACTGAACCACGGGTCCAAGAGCTGCGAAGAAGAAGACACGCGTATGCACAGCTTCGCCTGCAAGTGTAAAGCTTTATACTCTGTTTTTCTTACATCTAATTCACCGTAGGTGAAACCGAGCCGGGTGGTTTGGTTCGGTTTTACCCTAAGATTAAGTGGATAACGGTTCAAAACTGCGGTTCAATGTGTTCATAGTTTTCTTCGTAAGAGTCTCAACTTTGTAGGCAGTGAATCATCGTCTTCTCCGCGGTTCAGCAGCAGAATCTCAGCTCCTATGTAGGCCAGTAGGGGTTCCTCAGTCCACCCAAGTTCTACATCGCACTCACAGTTCTTCGAGGTCCGGCCATGGCTTTTCTCTGGGCTGCCTCCAGTTACGCAGAGCTACAGAAGTCGTCGAGCCATGATGAACTTAGGCCTCTGTGACTGACTCTACGGCCTACGCCGGTCAAGGTTTTAACTCTATTTGATATGGTTTCTTGACTCGGGTTCGTCTCGGTCACGCTTGCGAAACAGTGAAAGCGAGGCTGGAACTGGAATTCTCAGAGGTACGATCCTGCTGAAGCTTTTCTAAAATATTCAAAAGTGGAAGGCCAATCTCTTCGATCACTTCAACCTTTTATTTTCGTTGGGATTTTTGCTGATCTGCGCTAGAAAATGGAAAAGTAGCTGGAAATGACAACAGTGAGCGAGTTCTCTGAAGAGATGGGAGATGAGTTTGAGACAAGCCAATGCTGAGTTGACAGCTGTCAAGTGGTCAGAGACTTGACTCCGAACTTTCTCTGTCTCTCTCATCTAACTCTCTACCATGCCTCATCATCTACCTTGCCAGTTTGTCACGATGGCTACAAGGCTTCGTCCTTGCTCTGTAATATGGGTTATGTCTCGGGATTTGGCTAATATTTATTTTGCTGACAGTCTGATTTCTTCGTAGATATCCGGCCTCGATCAACTTTCCGGTGAGGGAATACCGAAGAATGATTCTCGTGCCGAATGGGATGTTTTCTGAATGAGAAAGGGTTTCCGACCATATTCCGTTCCGGCAGATCTCCGTCATCTCTCTCTCTCTGCGATGTTGTCTTCAACGGGTGGTGGAGGGAGTGAGTGCGGCAAATCGAAGTTTGTCGACGGAGTTCCATCGTCGTCTTCCTCTAAATCGCCGCCGTTGGCGTCGTCGTCGTCATCCTCCTCGCCGTCCGTCCCATTTTCCCCTTCGTTTCTCTGCCGGAGTAAGACAATGGAGGATACGTGGAAGGAGATCACTCTTTCCTCTCTCCACCCTCGCAACGCCGGCGATCGAGACCTCTCCGTTCACCCCGGGAGTCACTCTCCAAATGCCGATCCAACCGCCGATTCCCGGGCTAGGATCCTCCAAGACTTTCTCGCTAGCCCACTTTGCAGGGATTCGTCTAATTACCACATGGTTTCATCTTCAAACGATGCCGGAATCCGTGCCTCCGGCTCCCCGGCTCCGCTTCCAGCCACCATGTTGAGCCTGAACTCCAATCGCGACTTCCATTTTCTGGAAGCCTATGAATCGGGGGCGCCGACCTTACATTTTCCTTCACCTCCTATCTCAAATCCTGCTTCCTCCACCGGCCCATTCGACGCACTGGATTCCTCCGGCCTACTTCCTTTCGCCGGGAAAAGGCTTCAAGAGCCGGAGAATAAATCCGGCGATCGGCGACACAAGCGTATGATCAAGAACAGGGAATCTGCTGCTCGATCCAGGGCTCGAAAACAGGAATATTATCTTTCTGTACTTCGAACTCCATGATTGCTTACCAAGTTCTTCCCAGTTTTATCTCATATTTTGACTAATTCTGAAACAACTGCTTAAATGCTCAAGATTAAAATTATTTCATCTTTATTTCCCCCATTTTTGCAGGCTTACACGAACGAGTTGGAGCTGGAAGTTGCCCATCTGGTCGCAGAGAACGCAATACTCAAAAAACAACAAGAGCAGGTACCCAAAAAAACGCATGAAAGCCCGAAATATCTGCCGTCTGTTTTCTTTATTTCAAACATAGAAACTGTTTATTCTGAGGTTCGATATTTAATGTCGACAGTTATGTCAAGCTGCGGCTGCTCAAGCACCTAAAAAACACACCCTGCAAAGAACGTCAACTGCCCCATTTTGAGAAACCAATGGGTACAAAGAGCCGAATGGTTCATCTCTGAATTACAGGCTATGTTGGAAATGAGCAGACGAGGAAAGATCGTGTGTGTTTTAGGAAAGAAAACGAGCAACGGTGGTTCTCTAAAAAGCTGTCCTTTTGAGTCCCAAGTCCTTAAAACCGAGTAATCGCCTGTCGAAAGTATCTGGTTGGATACGAATGCACATATGTTTTTAGGAAAATTTAGGAGAGTCATGTATTTCTGTTAAAAAAAATATTTTTCTAAGATGGGTAGCAGTAAAAACTCAATTTTTACCTTTTCTCATCCTTGCCCAGACACTTTACTTTATCTCCATCTTCATCTTTATCATTATAACAGCGGTCATTTCCCTTCCCATCTTTTGCTGTGCGTGGCTGGAGCTTTTTCCGGCATTGATTTCTTTTCTGGGTCACCGTCAATCACTAATCGCAATCACGAACAGCAAGCACTGTTAGGGACCAATAGCGGGCATGAAAAACAGCTACACGGGTGTGTTTGATTAGCCCCCATTTGAACAATGGACGCTTTTTGTTCCGACAACTCTGCTCGCAATGATGTCCTTTCTTGCCAGCTTGTCTTGGGTCTTTGACAGAGTTCACCGCGAAACATCACTGTTCTTCCACTTTCCATTAGCTGGCCGTGGATGAGCTTGCGCAGGGAACAACCGTGTAAGCTTTTCCTCAGTAAGTTCTTCTTCGCTTTCTGTGTCATGGCCGGCGACGGGGACGCGCTTTTCCGGCTGGGATGCATGGGAGGAAGACTCCGCCTTTTGTGTTGATGTTTTTGGACAAATTATTGTCAATCGATACATTAATTTAAGATAAAAAAAACAAAGCAAATGCCAAATCCTAAGTCTAGGAAAAATAGTCAAATTAAAAAAAGGTAAATTAAAACTTGACAATGATTCAACGAGTTGGCATCATAAGGACGTCAGATTGTGAACGTTTTTTTGGACCAAAAAATGTTAAAGATAGCTAACTCTCTTATTAAATGATTTTGAATGCACGAGCACTTGTTGTTTTCTATGTACTATTCACAATCAATAGGCAGGAGAAATTTCATTTTTTTGATTCGATACTCCTCAATCAAATCAAGAGTACTCCTCGAATCAAATTAGGAGTAGAAAATGCAGATTGACTTAGTTTCTCCGTACTCAAAACTTGAAACCCAAAAGTAGAATATTAAAATGAAATTTTAAGTCTCACACGAACTTAACACAGTTGTTTCAAAGATGCCAGTATTAATATTAAGTTTCACGGTTCGAAGCCTGACAGTCACAGTGTGGGAGTTGCTACCTCCAATATGGGGTAACTCCTTATGGACGCAGGTAAAAAGACTCACATATATAGCATACTGAGTCACCGTGACTTCCCCCATTTCGCCTTTTTGTATCAAAATGAAATTTATGAGGACTGGTGTAACCTTTATTGACAAAACTCAACTTAACTTACGCAAAAGTTCAACGGTACAATAAGAAGAAATCTTTACCGAGTTTTCTAGTTTTAAACTAGATAAGAGAAATTAAAGTACTTAGACGTGTTTTTTGGATTAGAAATTTGGACAAGCGCTGAGGGGAGACAATTAACTCATAAATCATAGTTTTTTTTAGATCAAATTTAGCACGGTGAAAGCAGAAACTAGTTTGGATGGGTCCAATACCAATACTTCTGGTCCAGTTTATTTCATTCCGATTTTGAGTAATTTAACAAATCAAATTCTAAAGTTTAAAATTCAAAAAAATAAACTTTGACCTGATCAAACATATCTACCGAGCGATAGACGTGAAAGGTCAAGTTCATGGTCTATTAATATATCTACGGGTAGACAAAACTTACCCAAATCAATAGACATACTCAAATTATAATTTTCAGTACAGCTTTGATAATGTTCACCCATAGTCTTAGCTCTTAAATTTTAAAATTAAAATGTATTAGTCTAATCATATTAAAATGTATTAGCTCTTACATAAGAATGTATTTTCAGCTTAAACGAACGACATATAGAACCTTGGCTTGCATTAAGTGTTGGCGGACGGCAGTGGATCGACGATGTGTCGTTCCTCTATCCATCTCTAGTTTTAATCCGCCGTCTTGATTCAGGGAGCGACCCTAAGCCTTGACGCTGCCCAGCAACAGCCAACCAGGGAGGGGAATGTGCGTTAATGGCGAAAACCAAATTGATCAAGTCAGAATTAAATCATAATTGTATTGCAAATGAATGGCAAGAATTTCTCTGCGAGAACTTCTCCGATTCAGAAGCACCATCTTTGCTCCCCCGGCTAAACTCAGTGATCTTCATTCATTTTCATTCTGCTCTTGTTCTTCTCCTAAAAACCTGGTTCTCCATGCTGAGACTATTCCGAGTAGTGACGAACGTATTGTATTTCTCAAATCCTGTCGAAACCTCAGACAGATTGTCCAAATCCATGCCCGTTTGATTACCTGCGGACTCTTTTATTACTCCTTTTGGGCGAACAGAGTTCTATTGCAGGCTTCGGATTGCGGCGACATAGGTTACACGCTTTCTATTTTTCGGTGCATAAGCGCACCCAATACTTTCTGTATCAATAGAGTTATCAAGGCTTATTCTATCAGCACATTACCCCATGAGGCCGTGATATTCTACTTTGAGTGGTTGAGGATCGGTTTTTGTCCAGATAGCTTTACTTTTCTTTCGCTTTTTGGTGCCTGTGCTAAAGAAGCCTGCGTCAAATTATGTTGGGAAATTCATGCTCAGGCTGTTAAGAGAGGGCTTATTTCCGTATTACCAGTGCAGAACTGCTTAGTTAATGCGTATAGTTGCTGTGGCTATGGGGACCTTGCTAGGAAAGTTTTTGACGAAATTACGGAACCGGATTTGGTATCGTGGAATTCAATAATTGCTCTGCTTGTGAGATGCGGTGATTTAGGAACTGCACATAAGGTGTTTGATGAAATGCCTGAAAGAAATGTTGTTTCTTGGAATTCAATGATTGGTGGGTATTTGAGAGGCCGAAATCCCGGTAATTCGCTGAAGCTATTTAGGGAGATGGTGCGGAGTGGATTGAAAGGGAGTTATACAACCATGGTGAACGTTATCATGGCTTGTGGTCGGTCAGCCAGATTAAACGAAGGGAGATCTGTTCATGGATCAGTGCTCAAAACCTTTTTCAAGTCAAATGTAGTAGTTGATGCCACATTGATAGATATGTATGGAAGATGCAGAAGAGTGGAAGTAGCAAGGAGAGTTTTTGATCAGACGGTGAATAAAAATTTGGTTTGTTGGAATGCCATGATCATGGGGCATTGCCTTCATGGGAATCCTCGAGATGGGCTTACCCTGTTCGAGGAAATGATTCATCGCTCGATTCCAAATTTTGTAGAGAAAGATATTGATAAGAAAGTTGGAGTATTTATTTTACCGGACGAGATTACTTTCATTGGTGTTTTATGCGCTTGTGCTCGAGCTGGATTGTTGGCAGAAGCGAAAAACTACTTCAATCAGATGACTGATATTTTCTTTCTGAAACCAAGTTTTGCACATTTCTGGTGCATGGCCAACGTTTATGCTTCGGCAGGGTTTGTCCAAGAAGCCGAAGAGATTTTGAGGAAGTTTTTAAAAGACGGGATTATGCCCGAAGAGTCCTTGGCCTGGGCTGATTTGCTGATTTCGTCTCGCTTTCATGGAGACGCGCCTGTGTGGGAGAAAATGGTGAAATCTCTGATCGAGAAAGAGCCTGGGAATCCCTTGTTCTATCAGCTGCTGATGAACATCTATGCCTTGGCAGGTCAGTGGGAGGATTTTACAAGGGTCAGAGAATGTATCAAGGAAAAAAGACTCGGGAGAATTCCGGGTTGTGGTCTCGTAGATTTAAATGAAATCGTTCATGATTTCCGGGAAATCAGGGATGGTAGATGGCGTGAAGATGGGCTCAAAAATAAATCTCGATTCTAACTACAATTATCGAAGACTGATAGGGTATCTGCTCATGTTTCAGAACCAGGCAATTTCGATGTTGGTCGACATCCGTCAACCATTCGAACAACTAACATTTTGAGATCGGTTGAAAATGCTGCTGTTTTTACAGGCAGAAAACGTGGCTGGGAGAGTTCTTTTGATCTCGAGCTCTAGTTCAGGTATACATCACCTACTGAGGTTCGTCGATTTTGAAGCTAATTATTACGTTCTTAGCAGTGTTAGTATGGCATTTTTCACAGTAGACAAGATATGATTTTTCATGTCACTTTTCTTAAATTCTTGGGTGAATTTCGAATAATGTTAAATTTAACCTTATATCATACTATTTTAGAATATACACTGATGCATCAAATAGTAATAAGTATGATAATTTACAATATTAATTATATTTTAATTGTATTATTTGACATGTTAATATATATTTTTTAAAAATATGATAAGAAAACTACGAGCCCTAATAAGCCCATGGAGAGTCTACATTTCACTTTTCATAGGGGAATAGTTCAGTGAATCCGAGAAAAATGCAAAGTTTAGGCTTCAATCCAGATGCAGTCTAGTCTTACATTGCCCCCAACACTCTCGAGTTCTTGTCAATTTCAATAAAAACAAGCCCGACAGAGAAGAAAATAGGTCTAAATCGGCCAAGTCGAAAGGGCAAGTCCAGGTGATTAATCAAATTCAATATACAAGTGGAAAGTCCAGGTGATCAGACACCACTATACAAATTAAAAGAGTGAGTTTCTCTGCCTGCAGAGTCCTAAATAAAGGAACTTATCTTAACAGAAGAAGAAACCGAAAAGGAGACACTGGAAACTACCTAACACTTTCTGATGTTCAAGGTGCACATCGGCCAAGCATTCGCAGTAATATGTGTCCATGAGCTGGTGAAGTGCGTTATGCGCCTCAAGATTCCATGTATTGAGAGATTGGAGGACTTGTTCGTGTCTTCTCTGAAACTGCGAGTTGGTTTTCATGTGTAAAAATGAGCAAAGATTGAACAAAGTAACTCGATCAAAGAACATTTGTGTGTTTTTGTGAACTGAAGAATAGCCCGAATCCTCCTCTTAATACGAATTAAAAAATATTAAACCAGATTCTGACACAAGATATTTGAAAGCTTGGACGGGCATACCATAAACTCCACGGATTTCGACCTCTCGCAATTCTTGGACAAGAGCACAACAGCAACACATGAAATGGGACAGGAAATCATCAATAAAACCACCCTGCATAGGACAGAATGTTTGGTAACGGAATCAGAACATTGGAATTAAAAGCAGTTAGCGATTATGTTGTGGTGATCCTCAATTTTCTTTTTCTTCTTTTCAGCAAGTTATATAATACCAAATGTATGAGCAAAAGCTTGTAAAAGAACTTAAAGATTTCAGGGAGAGAAGCTAAATCTAACAGAATTAGACTATTAGAACTTAGATAATGAGCCTGAGAGGATTAAGACTTCACATAAGAGATTAGAATACATCATGCAGGGTGAGTTAGGTATGCTTGAGAGGCAAGAAAGAATCAACTAAAAGTTAATATGCAATTTTAACAACATAGGTAAACCACTACAATAAGATTCAAGAGTGAAATATTTATAAGAATCAGCAAGAAAGGACTGAAACATTGCAGAAATTTTGGCTCTAAGATGTGAAAACCAAAAAAACTATATTAAATTAGCAATGCATAAGGAATTACCGAAATATTCATTGTCTTGCGGAGCTTTCTTCTAATACAGCAAGTATAGCAACAGCATGATAANCAGCAAGAAAGGATGAAACATTGCAGAAATTTTGGCTCTAAGATGTGAAAACCAAAAAAACTATATTAAATTAGCGATGCATAAGGAATTACCGCAATATTCATTGTCTTGCGGAGCTTTCTTCTAATACAGCAAGTATAGCAACAGCATGATAATATCAAGGAGTATGCCATCAAATCATTACACACTTCCGCCGAAGCTGATGCATGAATTACAAAAATAATAATCTGCGTAAGTTTTGACATCAATCTGACTATTATGGATGGGGTGCGGCTCAACTTGGTGGTCAAAGAAGAAAGTATTTTAGCTAATCAGCTGAATTGGTTTTAATGACCTTTGAAAAACAAAAAAAGTGCATGTTCTCTAAAAGTCAACTTACACGTATGCCTATTAGTTGCCACTGAAGCAACCTTTGCAATTGTCCCACAAGGGCAAAAAATTGTCTTTACACCTGCGAAGTATGCAAAGGCAGAAGACCAATTTGGCACTTAATGGAAACTGAATTCACAAAGAAGACATTAAGATACTAAAACAATTAAGATCATAATGAGCTGAATATGAGTACTACGCAATATTGAAAACAATGGCAAATAAGGAATTTTCCTTTTATCTTGGTTGCCTCTAATTAAATTTAGAGTTCTTTGCACTTTTCCAAGAAGAGTTATTTAACTCTCTTCATGTAATTTCTTTGTCACAATACACATAGTTTCCTATAAAATGAATAACAGCGTATAAATATTCGTCGGTGCTTAAGACTACACCACAATCATGTATCCCTTGGTAATTATTTGTATGTCAGAGCAGCCTCACAATCGTATTTAAATTTGAATTGACATTAAAGGATACATAGGATAATCACAGTCAGGTGTTCTGCAACTACATTTCATTTTGCAATCTAATATTAGTGAACTAAAATTTTACGGAAGTGTAAAAGAACTTACATAAGTAAGGTTCTGAGCAACAACCAAGTAAATCCGTGTGCCAATCTTCATGATGAACCAAACCTCTGTGCGAGAGAAGATCTGATCTGGATGTAACTGATGAGGTCTTTCTGCAAGCAACAAGAGAATGGACAGTTGAAGAAAGTATTCATAATACGATCAAGAAATAGATAATATTCACGCCACCAAAAAAGTAAAACTTGATGTCTGCAATTGAACAATGGAAACTAACAAGACTTGTAGCAAACCAACCTAGAAGGAACCTGATAACCATTCTTCTTCTCAGAATATTCATCTGATAAATGGCCAGCCTCACTAGTGGCATCCGAACTTCCATGTTCATCTTTTTTGTGACTTTTTTCAGGTATATTATTCTCCCGAAAGGAATTTCCAGCAACTGATTCAGTGACATCTATCAATCGTTGAATTACTTCACACTGACGTACATCTAGATTGGCTTGAGATCGCTGTAATTCAGCTTGAAGCTTGTCATTTTCCTTTTGAAGTGCTTCATTGAAAGGCAAGTTTGGATAGGAGCAGGAAAGAGTTTTCTTCAAGACCATAGTGTCATTCTTTGAAGGGTCTGGCTTTAGAATCACGTCCTGTATTCTTCTGTCCTCTTCATCCAAAGTATATTCTCGTTGATCCTTCTCTATATCTTCCAGCCTCTCCTATATTTTGTGAAGTAAATGAAAATATCAATGTGGATTGAAGTTATGAGGATTGAAATCAAAGAAACCATCTGTAACAAAATAGACTTGTCATTCAATGAGGAATTATTGGAAAGATTATGAACAACATTCAGCAAAAGCAACGCCAATCAACTATTGTCGCTTTCGTCTTTGTTAAATTCAACTTTTAGTACTTCACACTTAAGAAGACAAAACATTCTAGGAGTTGATGTTCTAAAGGAGAGCTAAAATAATTCCAAATGATTATTATTTCGCTGCCATATAAACTATTATCGTATAATATTCCTACGTGCATCAGTTATGTCAATAGCAAGGGGATTACTAGATAGAACGAGTCAGAAACACCACAGAACAAATCTTATAACAAAGCAGGATAAAAACAGGACTATAATTTTGAATTTTTTTGGTAGCACAGAACTTAACAGAGTACTAAAGATATAATTTCAAAAGAGATCAAAACCACAATACCCTGACTCGAGCATTATCCACTAGAGTAATTAGAGGTACGAGCCGCAAGTATCTATCAATTTCATTCTGAGCCCTTCTGAACTGGTATACAATGTTCCATCCCATTGCCAACAAGTAGAGGTAGCTACGGTCCTGACAGCTATTGACCAAAATGTAAGACCTTCTCAAAGCTTCCTCCAGCTGCTCCAAAGGCTCCCGAGTCTCGGGGTACTTTTTAAGCTCTGAGATCTTGAGTTGCTCCAGCAGGTTACCAACTAACTTCAGGTGCAGCGCGAATTGTCTGCAATTTTTCTTGTGCATGCGTGCAGTGCTTGCAGCTTTTACAATCAGGGAAATCAGGCGGACTGCATCTATGCCCGTGAGCTGGGCCACATTCGCCACTTCCCCAATAGCTTCCCATGCAGACATATTTATCCACCTTTAACAGACACAAAACTCAATGAAAACTCTATAGGTAACATTTCC
Organism: Begonia fuchsioides; assembly: GCA_003255005.1. NCBI lineage: Eukaryota > Viridiplantae > Streptophyta > Magnoliopsida > Cucurbitales > Begoniaceae > Begonia > Begonia fuchsioides. The sequence goes on from QAOC01018440.1 coordinate 728,654, forward strand.
AATGAAATTCAATAATGAATTGGTCCAACACATATTTGTAATGAAACATTGTAGTCTTGAGCTAACGAATGCATGAATCGACTAATGCTTTGGATCCACCGACGTCAATTAACAATAAATCACGAATTACATCTACATCTACGACTAAATTAAACACAGAACTCAACAAGGACATTAGGATTTACCTGTTAACAGAGCAGCGCCGTCTAAAAGACTGGAATGGGAAAAAAGAGTTAAATTCTAGTTAACGGGACCTCGTTTCGTGACATCATCTTTTCATTTCTTCAAAATTTCTAGCTCGGAACACTTTAAGGTGCAAAAGAATATAGAAATCAACTGGTGCAGAAGGCGGCGAAATGCTAACAAAGTATAATTTTAAAAGAATATAAAATTGATTGACGGCAGCACAATAGACGGATCAGAAAATTAATCTTCTATTACACTAATTGGCGTTTCTTGACTCATAATTTCAACGGATCAAACTTACGAGAAAAATGAATTTTTTCCCTTCTCTAAGAAAACACTAAAAAACAAAAGAAATACCAAGTTCTTTAGATCTACTTTTATGGTCAACATTTGAGACCAGCACCGTTCTGCATTGAAAACAGAAGAAGCCTCCAGAAACCACAATGCAGAAACGTAAAGGAAAAGTAGGAGAAATTATGGAAAAAAATCAATAAAATTTCACCTGCTCGAGAAAAAACTTTCTTCAAAACTAGTTTAGCTGTTTGTCCCTTTCGAAAAATTTTGGCTCACGAGGCTTATGTTTATCACAGATGAGCTATCAAAACAAAGATAGAAGAGCGTTGAATTCGAGAATGGCCAGACATTGTTTCGCGCAATATCTTCTTCTTCTTCTTCGACTTCTGTGAAGATTTCGAAAAACTCGGAGCAGAGAGAAATCAGGCCCGGCTCACTCAGTAGCTCCGAGTTTCGGTGTATTTTGTCTGCGCTTGGCTGCAGAACGCAGGTGGAACTGAGCATAGACTGAGAGAGCGAGAGCGAGCGAGCATTGAAAGCCAGCTAAGAAGCATGTTATGGTGGAATGCCACGACTACCAAAACGCCCTTATTTACTTTAATATATTACGAATGTACCCCCACCTTCACGGGGCGTCTTAGAGTTGACCTTTTTCGCCCTTGTACGAGAGTATTTATAGTTAATATCTCAATTTTTTTTTACAAACAATAAAACATTTCGCTTTAATTAAATATAAAATAGAAAAAAACTAAATTAGGAANTATATTACGAATGTGCCCCCACCTTCACGGGCGTCTTAGAGTTGACCTTTTTCGCCCTTGTACGAGAGTATTTATAGTTAATATCTCAATTTTTTTTACAAACAATAAAACATTGATTTTTTTTTTTCTATTTCGCTTTAATTAAATAAAAAAATTAAATTAGGAAGAGAGTTCAGATTTTGCAAAATATGACTAAATTTTGGCGGAGCTAGTGGGTAGAGTTGGTAGTGGTGGGCAGTGGGAGCCCCGCAGCACCCATCACGGGCATACATTTGATGTGTATTGAATTGCCAGCCAATTTGTTTGGTTGCTGATTTGTGCATGCTTAGTTCTGAACTATTGATAAAAAAAGGTTGTAACATGACCTAAAAATATTCCCGAATATTGAAGATTTGGGTGGGAGGCGCGTGCGAGAGTGGGACAGAGGATGGAGTGAATGGGTGAAATTAAATGATGAAAACGACGACGCATTCCCCTTTACCTGATTTCCAATTACGACCCGTGATCCTCTCTCCAACTCTTTCTGTCTAATCACCACCTGTAAGTCTGTAACTTCAAAACTCATCCATTTTACGAAAATTCAATTCCATATGCTTGGCTTTAATTCTTCCCAGTTCTAATCACACGTAGATCCGATTTGAGTTCGGATATCATTTTGAAAAGTAACCGAGCTGGGATTAGAATTCTTAATCTTCTTAAGAAATGAACTCTAGAGGGAAGATAGAGGCGTGAAGAAAAGAGCTAGATATCAATAAAAAAACGTTAATTTTCTAATAATAACGGGTGATTTTGTATGCGATATTTAATTATCTTTTATTAATTTTAAGAAATAAACTCTTAAAATGTAGTTTATTCCCTGCGAACATTCTCTTGCAGCAATATATTGTGAAAAAATGTAGTGGGTAATTGTCTTGAAATAAATAGAGAAATGGCAGACAGCGAGGAACAAGAACGAGAGCAGGTGAGGCAGCTTTTAGAGATGATGGAGGAGAATTAACGTTTATAGGAAGCCTTGATGGACGTTGAAATGGTGCTGTTTTTTAGTTGTTGGGTGTTGCGCTGCTGTCTAAGAAAAGGTTCAGGAACACCAACATTCAAAACTAACCCCCCATGATCGTATTTGCATGTTATTTAAGGGAGTGCTCAAGTTAGTTTGGTCTCATTTCACTTGGAATTGGAACTTGATCGTTGTGGAATTCTAAAATTTTAGTACTCTATCTATATCAATGAGATTCAACTTCTTTTTAATGGGCTCGAATTGAAAAATTCTGACGGGTCAAGTTTGCTCAACATTTCGAGTTGGCTTGCAAGTCTACCGAGTCAGCTGAGCCGAGCTTGATGACATTTCTTCAATAAAATATTTAGCTCGAACCCAAGAGACGAATCGAATTAATAAAATATTCATCATTATTATTATTATTTTATAAAAATATTAATAATAAATACAACATACTAAATTAAAAACCTTAATAAATATAAAAAAGACTAGAACTCGCCCCTCAGTAGGGTATGAGCGAGGTCTCATGACTCCTCTAGCTGTTAATATGGTTAAAAGGGAATGAAAGCTGAACGTAGAGATCCGAATAGGTAACGGGTAAATTATGATCCGAATAAGTAACGGGCAAATTATGATCCGAATAATAAACGGGTAAAATCAACTGAGCGTAGAGATCGAGTTCTTCTAATCACACGATAATCGCGACTGCCGATCGGAACATAAGCCCTGACGGTTTTTAGAAGTTTCATTTGCTGTTCCGGGTAGAAGTCAGATTCAATACGCCACAGAGGGAGAGAATGATTTCCGACGGGATCGAAGATGAAGAAAAGTGGCTGGCAGCAGGGATTGCTGGTCTCCAGCAGAACTCATTCTACATGCATCGTGCTCTGGTAACGATACGAAATGACCCATCCATCTATTCTCGTTGTTTAAGAATTTCAGGCTCATCGTTGAAAATGAGAAAATGAGCCGAGTGAAGTGATTTGAGGGGTTTCTATTTGGTTAAACCCTAATTAATTGTTTGGCTTGGTTAGGATTCCAACAATCTGAAAGACGCCTTGAAATATTCGGCGCAGATGCTTTCGGAGCTACGCACTTCAAAGCTTTCTCCGCAGAAGTACTACCAATTATGTGAGCTCTATCTTTCTGATCTCGTTTTGTTAGCGTCGGATCACGCAGCTGGTCCCTTTTAGAATGAATTCTCTGATTCGCTTTTTGATCGGAATTATTAGATGAATTGGTAACTTTTTTTGCTGTTCTTTTCCTTAAATACTTCCTGCTAATGCTTCAGATATGCGAGCATTTGATGAGTTGAGGAAGCTAGAAGTGTTCTTTAAAGAAGAGACTAGGCGTGGTTGTTCGATTGTTGATTTGTATGAACTTGTACAACATGCTGGTAACATTCTACCCAGATTGTAAGTGACATTTAATCCATAATCTATTTTATTCATTATTTATAGTTACACATGTATGGAGTTACTTAGCTAAGTATATGCCATCGTCTAGAAGCAATTCTTTTATACTAAACATGAATGCTATATGCACTCGAACTTGTTTCTAGAGTTGATCGCATGTATGGAGTTTGATTTGAATAATATGCTGTTGGGAAAAATATGAGAAGATCTTGTTTGTATTTGATAAAAATGGAAAGTCAGACCTACTTGGATTTGTTTGTGGAGTATTGTTGATAAAAATGGATAGTTAGACCTACCTGGATTTGTTTGTGGCGTATTGTTGATTTCCTCTTCTTAGTTATTTTTATAATTTTGATTATCTAAACAAATGTTTGTGCCAGAAGGTGTTAAGGTTAACTGCCATGTGCTTAACAAGCAATACTGTTTTTGGTCATGCTGGATGTTAGAAAGGAATATATCAACTATGTTTAGTGCTTACCTATTCTTAGTTTCGCTGGAATATTTTCTGTAAGTCAGAGAAGATTTTGAAAACTCTAATTCTTTTTATTGAATTGGAAAAAATGTCAATATTAAAGTATGTTTCTTATTATTAAACTGATGAAAATATATTTGTCTTTAATAAATTTGTTTTATGTTAATGCTTCTTTGGTATTTTTTTTCTTTTTGGTACGCTTAGTCTTTGTTTTAAAATAATTTAGTTTTCATTATTTTCTTGACAATAATTTATTAACCATTTGAATTTTTTCAGGTACCTTTTATGTACTGTAGGATCAGTGTATATTAAATCCAAGGAAGCTCCTGCAAAGGATATTCTTAAAGATCTAGTTGAAATGTGTCGCAGTGTTCAACATCCTTTACGCGGCCTCTTTTTAAGGAGCTACCTTTCCCAAGTCAGCCGGGATAAGTTACCTGATATTGGATCCGAGTATGAAGGGTAAGAAGATTAGTAAGTAAAGGGTGGAAAGGACAATCTAAATTGAACAACATAAAGAATTTCCTAATAAAATTACTCATTAGTAGAAATGATGTTCTCCTCTAATATATGAATATTTAACAGGTAATGTCGATGTCTATAAAAACTTCCTATTATTTACCTAATAAAATACCTGGTTGAAGAACGAGATGATTTCTATCAAAATTTACTGCATTATACGCATGAAGTGATAGATCTTTTGTTTAGAACATCAAATCTTATGGTCTTGTCGAGGTTTCACTTGTGATTGTTGTGAAAAACTGAGACTTTTCTATCACTTCATTTGTGCTCCCCAGCATGCAGGTGTATAAAATCATAAGATCTGCTGTCTTCTTTTGTAAACGAGTCTATAAAATTTGCATGCTTCAGACATATCGATAAGCTATTCTTTCATCCTGGAAAGCAGTTGGATGAAAGTGTACTACATTATTTTTGCAGGGATGCTGATACCGTTATGGATGCTGTGGAGTTTGTCCTCCAGAATTTTACTGAAATGAACAAGCTTTGGGTGCGGATGCAGCATCAGGTTGGTTGGAATATCTCTCTATTCTGTACTATTCTCATGTGTGAACATGCATGGTTTGAGAGTGGTTGCGTATCATGAAGGTAAAATAGATCATGAGTGCATGATTCAATGATCATGCAGGTTATAGTGCTTGTGAATCATTCATAGTCTTAGCTGATCCTGTGTTGAGGCTTGCTGTGGGGCTTTCTGGTCTGCAGGGACCTGTCCGAGACAAGGAGAAACGGGAGAAAGAAAGGAGTGAGCTACGGGATCTCGTAATATTGGAAACTCAATACTGGTTTATTTCACTGAATGAGATTGTGTTCTCTGGAGACCTAAGGAAGGTTTCTTTTTACCTTGATTTATGTATCAGGTTGGGAAGAACTTGCATGTCCTTAGTCAGATAGAAGGTATTGACCTTGATGTGTACAAAGAAACAGTCCTTCCCAGGGTTTTGGAGCAGGTTTGAGCTGTTTTGTTTCTTTTGTTTGTGTGTTCTCAGTTAGTTTGGTTTTAATACCTTCATGAAGCTTACACATTGTGACATACATTTCATGAAATCAACCATGAAAGTTGGATGTTTCTTTCTCTATCTTTGGCAGGTTGTTAACTGTAAAGATGACATAGCTCAGTTCTATTTGATGGATTGCATAATTCAAGTATTTCCCGATGAGTATCACTTGCAAACGCTTGATATATTGCTGGGTGCCTGCCCTCAACTTCAAGTAAGTGAATCAACGTAATTTTGTATATTGTATAACACCTTACTTATTTTATTTTTATTGTGGCCTTTTATGTTTACAACTGTAAAGAGATTTCATTTGTGTACTTTCTTTATCTAAATGATATCATGTTACTAGGGATTCTAGGTTTTGAAATGTTGGAGTCATTATTTCGTAGGTGATACTGTGTAGGAGGTCCAAGGATTAAGAGAAGTGTTTTCCAAATAGTTGGTACTGTCTAGGAGGTCCAAGGGTTAATAGAAGTGTTTTCTGTGATTGCAGAAAATTGTTTTTTTTTGGTAATATGGGTAGCTAAATCTATAACCTCAACTAGAGGAGAACGTCTTTTTTTTTCAATAAATAGTGACTGGCCATTTATTGAGATAATGTAGACTAAAAAATGAACAATTGATTTTAGCCATGTGGTATCTTTGCAGCCATCTGTTGATGTTAAGGTAGTGCTATCTCAATTGATGGAAAGGCTTTCAAACTACGCTGCATCAAGCACTGAGGTTTTGCCGGAGTTTTTGCTAGTAGAGGCTTTTTCTAAATTAAACAATGCCATTGGAAAGGTAATTCTTACTACGTGGTTTTGGAGATGATTGAGAAAAAAAAAATGAAATGTGATGGAGAAAGTTGTCGCCTATTTACAAAGAACATAAATGTGGGAAATAATTTAGAGAACAGTATTTAGTAACTTTATTCTACATTCCATGGTTACTCGGCGCCTCTAGGCTCTCCATCTAGAGAGAAAAGAGGCAGAGTAGTCTTTGTAAATCTTAGTACTCATGAAGTTTGTACGTACGGTTGCTATATATATGTTGTGCACATTGAATTTGTCTGTAATGCTATCTCTTTGTTGTGCACATTGAATTTGTCTCTAATGTTATCTCTTTGAGATGACATGCCTTATGAAGTAATCATTGAAGAACATATCAATTAGTTTTGTAGTTGTGTTAGTATAACAAACTTCACTCATATGAGCTATGTATTGCAAAAATATAGTGCGGCTGAATGTTTTTGCCGGTTTAAGAATTTCATGCTCCCATCAGTTGTCTATGAGATTATCTATAAATGTTCCTAATCTTATTCGCTATCTGAATGAATTTTCAAGAATAATCTTTATTATTTTTAATTGTAATTATCAATAATGTGTACAATTTATTTTTTAGGGACCCAATTGAGATATCAGTTTCCAACTTGATTTTTCATCTTAACTTTAAGTGCCTATTTTCATGGATCGGGTAAGTTTATGGTTGTTCAAACTACGATAGTGGCTGATTTGCAGGTTATAGAAGCACAGGTTGACATGCCGACTGTGGGAGTTGTTTCTTTATATTCGGCTCTTCTTACATTTACGCTTCATGTACATCCTGATCGGCTTGATTATGCAGATTTAGTGATGGTAATATCAGAGTGAAGTTGTTCAGATTGGATTTCTAATTTAATTTCCATGTGCATCATCATACCATCTAAGGCAGCATACCATAATGTCTCATCCTTTTCCCTATTTTGAGTTTCTCCTATTTTCCTGATTTTCTCGTTTATGTGGGCTTCTTTGAGCTTGCTGAAGTTATATATGAGCAAAGTGGGATTGTGTTAGGAATAGATTAAGGGTAATGAACTATTATAATATGTCAGTTATGTATTAAGGTATTAAGGGGTAATTTAGGTATTTTAAATATGTTAGTTTATTATTAATAGGTGGTATGAGAATGTGCTAGGATGATGATGGAAGAATGAATATTGTCTAAATGAAATTTACCCACCCTAAGAATTTCATATTTTCGGAGGGATTAGCTCGTGGTTGTTTCATGAACAGTGTTTTCAAACCGTGGTGTTTCTATTTCTGTTTTACGTTCTTTTGGTGGGGTTATGCCAGACTACTTCATCAGATTTTTTTGTTTCTCTAAAGGAGAAAATTCATTTGTAAATTTAGAAGCTAGATTTTAACTTTTCTCAGATTCTCAGATGGTGATTTCTTACTTGTACTCCTACTTAATGTTTCAGATGTGGTTGAACATTTTGGCAATTCCTGTGTTTATGTTATCCAGGGGGCATGCATTAAAAAACTATCTGGAAAAGGAAAAATCGAAGATAGCAAAGCAACAAAGCAAATTGTTGCACTTTTACGAGCTCCGCTGGATAAATATAATGACATTGTCACTGTCTTGAAGCTTTCAAACTATCCGCGTGTTATGGAGTACCTTGACAATGGAACAAATAAAGTCATGGCAACTGTTATTATACAAAGCATTTTGAAAAACAAAACTTACATATCTACAACTGATAAAGTAAGTAGAGTAAACTATAAAAATGTATTAAGTATATTTGATCCGTCCTTATATGCTTGTTGTATCTGTTTTTTATATGGAATTCATGTCTCAGGTGGAAGCATTGTTTGAACTAATAAAAGGGCTAATCAAAGATTCAGATGGGAGTGTCCATGATAAGGTTTCTTTATTCATCATTTGTCTGTTAATATTTCCTGTTATTTGACAATGTGTTTCTGATATGATTCACTCTTCCCTTCATTTTTTGTTACTTCAACTACGTTAGCTTGATGAAGATGATTTCAAGGAGGAGCAAAATTCTGTTGCTCGTCTAATTCTGATGTTGTATAATGATGATCCAGAAGAGATGTACAAGGTACTCAGGGCGCTTCGCTATATGTTAATATTTATTTCTCAGATGTATGCAAACATGTAACCAATTATGTTAACTATATTTTGTAAGCACTCCATTTAGAAGAAACAATGGAGAGCGTGAGTTTACGTTTTGACCATTTTTTTGAGGTGGCTTGTTTTTCTTTCATTTTCATATGCTGTAAAAGAGCTGGTTTTTCAATATTCATATCTGTCCTTCCTAATAGCTTCTTTTTCACATTTCAACTATGCTTGGGTGTGCATCCTAGGAAAGTCATTGACGAGTTGTCATATTAAGTTTCCTATTTGATTAATTATTTCTTTATTGGGAATGCTTTCTCAGTTGAATTGTCAAATTAATGTGAATTGTTGTCTTTTTCAACCAGTCTGAACTAAGTTATAACATTTTTTTTCCTTTTTGTCAAATAAATTGCAGGTCATATGTACTTTAAGAAATCATGTTTTGACTGGTGGATTGAAGCGCTTACCCTTTACAGTGCCTGCCCTTGTTTTTTCTTCTCTTAAGGTTTGCCTTGATTCACCACAGAATACTATATATGGTTTCTTTTACAATTAGAATTTATGATCATATATAAAAAAAATGTAATGAGGTGCTGTAAAACGTTGAAAATGTGTACTCATGTATCATTCCTGTTGTGGTCTACAGATTGAAAGGGGATTAATTTGCACATTAAATTAGTTCTTGTAGGTTAATGAGTTTGTTAAATTGGGTGTGAATGCACTCAAAAATTTAATCATCATATTGGATAACTTTTGAAGAATTAGTAGTGGACTTGTTAACCTCTTACATGTGTGCACTGTTCAATTTCAGGATTAAGGTGACCTGCATTGTAGTTGAATGTAAAACTTAGATGGCATCCTGCATTGATTGTCGTTGTCTTACCTAAACTATTGTTCTCACTTATTCCAGAAGGGGTAAAAACTTGTACAAGGCAAACGTAATTCTGCTAGGTGAAGGAAGTTAGAAAATGAGATTAAGTAGAGATTTACTTTCTGTATGAATAAAAGAGATTAAATAGTGATTTATTTTCAGTTTAAATAAAAATCAGTTATAGAGTTTAAAATTAAATAGAAATTTATAATATGTTTTTGGGATTGAAATTTGTGAATTTTGGAGACTCTTGGGGTTGGGCTTCTTGAATTTACCTATCTGAAATTCAATTTCTTTTCATTAAATTAGTGTCCCTTCACATTGAAAGTTTCAACATTTTGGATCTTTGGCTCAATTTTATGCAGCTAGTTAAGCAATTGCAAGGACAAGAGGAGAACCCCTTTGGAAATGACACGTTAACAACTCCAAAGAAAATTTTCCAGCTTTTGACGCAGGTACATCAATGAAATAACGATTTTGGTTATCTTCTGTGTCTTATCATCCAAATTTTGTTGCTTGTTTCTTATTAGTCTTTTCTTAGAATGGTGGATATGTCCTATCTTGGAATCATATCTTCTTTGCCGGGTTGTGGATGAAGGCTTCTTGCTTGTATTTATCAACTTCATTTACACGACTTGTTCATTGTAACAGACCATCGAAGTTCTGTCAAGTGTTCCAGCTTCTGAACTTGCTTTGCGGTTATATTTGCAATGTGCTGAGGTATAAGTGCAGTGATTAATAATGCAAAATTTTTTATGACGTAATCCAGTTACATATCTCCTCATATGAAGGTTTCTTTTGTCAGGTTGCTAATGATTGTGATTTAGAACCTGTGGCTTATGAATTTTTCACTCAGGCATATATTCTGTACGAGGAAGAAATTTCAGTAAGTTGATTGATTGTGGCCAGAGCACAACTGCAGATATAATCTTAGATTTTCACATCTTTGAATGCTGTAGACTGGGATGTTTATGTTGTTGACATTGTTCTTTACTTACGTGAACTTTATACTGCAGGACTCTAAGGCACAAGTAACTGCGATTCATTTGATAATAGGTACTCTTCAGCGGATGCATGTGTTTGGGGTTGAAAACAGAGACACGTTAACTCACAAGGCCACAGGGGTATTTGTTATAGATGTCATTTCATTGATTATCCTTCAATTTTTCTTTTAATTGTTTAAAATCTAAACTTTTTCATGTATTAACAGTACTCTGCGAAGCTTTTAAAGAAGCCTGATCAATGCAGAGCAGTTTATGCATGTTCGCATCTCTTCTGGCTTGATGATCAGGATGATATGAAGGATGGAGAAAGGCAAGGAAAAATTAGTGTATTTTAGAGTTTTCTTTGTTTCGCGCTTCTATTTTATTGGCACCTCTCTATGTTCTTAACTCTGGAAAGTTTATTTAGTAATGCTACTTAATAGAGTGGACTTCATTCAATTGAATGATTGAGACGTGAACAGAACACCTTATTCTAATGGTTGACTCTGTCATTGATTGTTTGAACCTCTATTTTCTTTTGTACCAGAGTCTTGCTTTGCCTAAAGCGCGCACTGAGAATTGCAAATGCTGCTCAACAAATGACCAATGCCACGCGAGGAAGCACTGGATCTGTGGCTCTCTTCATTGAGATACTGAACAAGTAATTGTCGAAGATCTTTCTTATGGTCATTCTTAGGACATTTTTTTCCTTTCTGTCGAGGTCAGGAAATAATCATAATGTGACTTACCCTGCAGATACTTGTATTTCTTTGAGAAGGGGACCCCACAAATCACAGTTTCTACAATTCAGGGACTGCTTGAATTGATTACAGCTGAAATGCAAAGTGATTCAGCCACGCCGGACGCAGCTGCGGATGCCTTTTTTGCCTGCACTCTCCGCTACATTCAGTTCCAGAAGCAGAAAGGAGGTGCAGTTGGTGAGAAATACGAGGCAATTAAGGTTTGAATTATTCCCTTGCTTGTTTATTTGGTATGGATAGGTCAGAGATGAGATCATATGTGAATAAAAAGCTACATTTTTCAGAGAGATGATATAGGGCTAGTTTCCTCCTGTTATATTTCTCTTCAATTTCCTGATTAAACCAGATCTATGCTTATTGTTAATTAGCTTCATTTCTTATTTCTTCTCTCTTGCTCTCAATGAACCTGATTATTCATAACACGTCTTATTTCACATATCTTTTGTTGCACTTGAAATCATGGGACGGGTACAGAGTCAGGTCCGATTGAATTAGCCCGAGAATATTAAGAAATTGCTCTGAATTTTACGATCTGTGGGAAGAAGGTTTTTTGGCTTTCAGTATCTAAGCAAGCCTAGTGAGACTGTCATTAGTTGTTTGCAGAAAGCTTAAGCGTCTTAATATTGGGTATCATCCGTCATATTAGTTTTCATCCTTGCGGTCGATAAAGTTCATGAACCTGATTAGTGCTTTCCTTGCCCGGTCCTTCTGTCGGCTTTCTACGTGGTCCAGTAACTTGAGTTAGCTTAAAGACTATGTCGAGTAACTAGAGTTAGCTAAATGTCCTAGCATCAAACCCGCTGTCCACAAGAGAACCATGTATGAGCCAAATCCTGCTATAGGGGGTGTTTGATCCATATGAAAAATTGGCTTTAGGGGTGTTTTTGTTTGCTTTCAAGTAGCATTTGTGCGGCCCTTAGCATCAAACATTTGATACTTATGCTGACTGCTAACTCGAACCCTTCCCTGCAGTGTCCTTTTTTGGATCGAAAAGCATCCACCCGAATGGTTTTGGATCCAAACAACTTAAAGAGACTTAAATCAACAATCCTTTTCTCAAACTCCATGCACCAAGTAACAAGTTCGATGATATGGATAGTCGTCAAATAAAAAGAGAATTATCGAGAAATAATTAAACTAGGTGACTCCTACTAATCCGTCGATCAAACAAGTTAAATACAGAAGTTAACACGTGGGTCAAAATGCAAACTGAGATGCCATTAAGTATTACAAATCCAAGAAATCAAAACATCAAATTGGCTATGACGACTAAAGGAATTGTTTGCGGAGATCCCTAGTTATGCGAGAATACCTGATGGTGCCAGCTTACTCGAAAAGGATTAAAGTAAATGGAAAGACAACAGAACAGTGGTTTTTTTTCTTCTTCTGTTTTTACACCTATTTTGATCACAATATTGAGCAGGCTTTCTGGGCTTTGCTCTTCTTTTTCTTCTGCTTTGGTGGTTGAAGAACAACCCTAATTGCAGCGTCAAAAACTCCCTTCACATTCTGCAATTACAGATTTCACCAATTGTAAAAGCCAATGACGATTGCGTGAACATTCGTTTAATAGCTATACCTGCTGCGTTTTCGAACTGCATTCTATGTAAGAAGGTGCACCAATCAGCTTCCTTAGCTCCTCGCCCTTGATAGTGGAAATAAATTTGAGTTTTAAATTGAAATGGAAATAACCAAATGGTGAAGCAACAGGTGTTTGCGAACTTGATTTATACCTGAGCTGTTGAGATTGGAACGGCACCCGGATGGTCCACGAAGAATTGCTTATCATCACGTAGATCTATCACATAAGAATTGTCCACATAAATTTCCTCCCACATAATTAGAATTTAAAGTAGGAAAGAAATTATATGACCAGAATAAAAAATAGAATTACATATTACATGCAAACGATAAGCATGACTAAATAAACAACGAGCAGATAAAGCAAATTTTTTGCACCGAACATAAAAAAGAAACATCGTTTTACAATTTCCTCACACCAAGTAACAAAGGAGAAATATAAGAGAATATAAAAAGTTAGAACTTTTCTGGTAGACAGAGTATTGGATGGATGTGATAGATGATGATAAAACCATAAGCGATAAAATTTGAAGAGATTCAATATTGACATAATTACTTAACCGGCAAATTCGACGATATTGTATGCTACCATGAGAAAAGAAAAGAAAATAGGTTTATTTGGGTACCTTTTTCAAAATAAAACAGCACAAAAAGAGAATTACGCGAGTTCCAGGCCAAAATTCTAACATTTTGGGACTGGGGGTCGAGCAATGCACTAATGTTACAAAATAAGAAATATTTCAATTCTGCATTGTAATGCTGATGCAACAGAAGACTAAAGAAAAACACCTCTATGCCCAAGAAAAAAAAATTTGAAGCATACACATCATATAACAGCAAAAAGCTTGACATATATGAATAAACTCACCAAGCTTTGTTCCCACAAGAACTATAGGAACACCAGGGGCATAGTGCTTCAACTCTGGAATCCACTGAAAACCAAGGCATTGTGTTGTAAATCTAAATTATGTCAGCAAATGTGCATCTAAAAAAATCGTTCAAAAAGAAAGCAAACCTTTTATAAAGCTAAGCCAAATTCCAAATAATAAACAGTTAAAACGAGATACCTTCTTTGAAACATTTTCGTAGCTGGCCTTGCTAATAAGAGAAAAAGCCAAAATAAAAACATCCGCCCCTCGATAACTAAGTGGCCTTAACCTGTTATAATCTTCCTGTCCTGTTTCACGGAAGATCTAGTTCAGAACGAGAGACATTCTACCCACCGTATGTTCCAATTTAAAGAGCAGAGATAGAGCAAAATACCTGCAGTATCCCACAACCCCAAGTTGACAGTACTTCCATTGACAACCACATTTGCACTAAAGTTGTCAAAAACAGTTGGAACGTAATCCTGTTTGATGCAAATGAAAATCAATAGCCGTAAACTTGTAAAAATAAAAAATAAACGAGAAATGGAATTAAACTAAAGGATATTTTCACGAAATTAAAGAAAAATTGCTCTCTCTGAGGGTGACTAGAAGCCAAACAGGCATCAAAACATTCCAAATGATATTCACCAAAACACAACAAATCCCCTGAAAATGAAAACCGAATCTCAAATAGCGATCACTGACCGTTGGAAAGGTATTACTAGTGTAGGAGATAAGAAGGCAAGTTTTGCCCACAGCGCCATCCCCGACCGTGACACATTTTATGAACCTCGAAGCGCTCATTTTGGAAATAACAACTAAAAAACGTGCCTCAGATCTTCAACCTGAGGACGACCTAATCATAACCCCTCAGACCGCGGTCTTTTTCCTCTTTCGCACTTCCTCCTCCTCCTCCCAATTCCTCAATCACGCATCTGTACGAAACAACGAAACAGACGAAAAAGAAGCAAAATCACTCTAAAAAAAACCCTGCGAAGGACGAACCCTAAATGGCATAATGCAGAAGGAGAACGACGAGTGCAACAAGCAAAAAAATGATCGGAAAGAAAAAAAACAGAGGGAAAATTGAAGAAAGGTACAGGCTTACGATCAGAGAGAGGATGAGAATCGCCAAAAGGGGAGTGGTTGGAGAAGAGAGAGAAGGTCTAGGGCCGGGAAAACATGCCGTTGAAGCGTTCGTTGGGCCAACTAATCTTTGCCAGCGAACCACTGCTTACTCACTCCCCTTTTTTCTTTTTTATTTCTTAATTTAGAAAATTCTTTTATTTTATTCTAAAACTATTATCTGACGTGTCAAATAAATGGGAAAGATTAATTATTATTACTACTAATAATAAATTTGGAGTCAACAGAATATCATTAGTCCACGTCCAATTGGCTTAATTTCATTGGTTGGATTGTACACGTGGGTTATTCTTTCAAGCAATCCCACCAATCATGCACGTTTGCCGACCAGGTAATTCACTGTCTCAAATTAAATCCGATCTCAAACCGAACCAAAACATGCCAAAAAAATCCAAGTCATTTTAGTTCAAGTTTATATAAATATTTGATTTACACGGAGATTTCATTATTTTTTTTAAATTAAAAACCGGCCTAATTCAACCCAATCATTTTGGTTCAAATCGGTTTGTCAGATTGAACCGATTCGGCCGCCACTCGTACTATTGTCTGGACAAGTATACCAATGCATAGATGCCCCATATCAAACAATAGTGTCCATTTCTGAATCTCAAAACAAACGTATAGAGGAAAAACCGACCATTCAAGAACAAACAAACCGACCATTCAAGGCATCCGAAATTCATAGACAATTTTAAGCTTTTGCTATAACTTGGACCCGAGATCGTAGAGCTTTCATCAGGACTTGCAAAAAGCTCGGAGAGTTTCGTCTAGTGCGGCTCTATCGTAGTCACCGGTGAACACGCAGTTACCCAAAGGTCCTTTCAAAAGAATGAGTCTGAGAAGTCCATCGGCTACCTTTTTATCAACCTGCACCAAAATTCACCGATTAACAAAGAAATCGACTTCAAACATGAAATCTCGCTCGATTACTTACTGCCATGATCGATTTGAACATCTCGACGGTCATGGTTTCTGGAGGGGTGGTGGGCAGCTTGGCCTGTTCGAGAATCTTATGAACTCGTTTGACTAATGAATCGTCGATCCATCCTAGACGGTATGACATGTCGACAGCCATGACCTGATCATTGGAATCACTACTCCCATATCATTGGAATATCCAGAAGAAGTCGATCAAAAAGCAAGAGTAATAAAGGAGATTAAACAAAGTTCATACTGTGCCAGCTGCAACGGCTTCGCCATGAAGCCAATGACCATAGCCAGTACCAGTTTCTATTCCCTGGTAGACATGCACCACAATGAGAAAGCAAGCCAAATATTGCAACGAAAGATAAATGTGGCCATAATCATGGAACTCCATGGTCGCAGTTTGGAAATTAAGTTTTTATTGCCTTGAAAATGGTTTCTATATGATGTTCCAACAACAAATCAATCTACAGAAGCTAGATATTTGAGGGCGAGGCATGCAGTTTAGAACGCTGAAAATATTGAGATGAGTTTCAAAGCTTACATGGCCAAATGTGTGGCCCAAGTTCAGTGTAGCCCTCACCCCACTTTCTTTCTCGTCCAATGCAACAACCTCGGCTTTGTTCTCGCATGAGTGTTTTATTGCATATTCCAGTGCACTTGGATCCCTTCGACGAGCACAAAATAGAAATTATTATCACAGGCTTATTACAAATGAACAAAGATTAAAAGAGCTTACAAGACAAGCATACAGACTACAACTTGGTTAAAACACAGTTATTACAGCTTAGAAAAATAAGGAAAAACAGCCACAGTGCTAGAGAAATCTGTAATTATTAACAGGTAAAAGAACACAAGTGATGAATAAACTACAATCTAAAATATCACAGAAAAAGAGACAAGGGTTTGCATCGACATCAAAACTTATTCAAGAACTTTATTTACCTAGCCATCAACGCAGGCATGTTCTCCTCTTGCCACTCAAAAAACTTTGCATCTCTAATAAGCCCATACTTAATAACCTCTGCAAACCCTGATGCTAGTTCTCTATCAGGCAAGGTATTCAAAGTCGCAGTATCTACAAGTACACACTGAGGTTGGTAGAATGCACCAATTAAGTTCTTCCCAAGTCTGTGATTTATCCCTGTTTTTCCCCCAACAGAAGAATCCACCTGCATGTCAATAAATGATAATCGATTAATGGAGGAGAAGGATGGGTGTATTAATAAGAGAAAGCATTTCTTATAAGCTGCACACCTGAGCCATAACGGTCGTAGGAATTTGAATGAAATTAACGCCCCTAAGGAATGAAGCAGCAGCAAATCCACACATGTCACCAATAACACCACCTCCAAGCGCAACAAAAGTACATTTCCGGTCAAGACGTGACTCAATTGCTTTGTCAAAGACTTTCATAAGAGTGTCCTGTCGATCAAAGATCGTCGTAACTATTGTACAACAGCTAAAAATTCCAAGACAAACACATAGGAGAGGCTATTATCTTATTTTCGTATGTACATCTCTTAAATCAGAGAATGTTTTAAATATAACTAAGCTACAGATCATCAAAGAAAGAAACGAAAAAGAAAAAAAAACAATCACTTACCATATCCTTGTATTTCTCACCATCAGGTAAAATGACAGAGTCAACTGATATGTTTGGGTTCCCTCTAGTCAAAGCATCGACAACTTTATCCAGGTACAATGGCCCAACCTTGTTGTTAGTAACCACGAGAACTCTCTTTCCGTGGACATGTCTTTAAATTAAGATGAATCATATCAAGTAAGAGAGAATATGAGAAAGGATAACGCCAGAGAACTGTAAACTTAACCATGCAATTGCAGGTACATTGTGGTCAGTTCAGATACTAGGGGAGCAGTGAAAAAGGGAACAGACGAAATCTTAAAAAAAACAGCATTCCACTTATATTGTTCAACAAACATTATAAAATATAGAGCAATGAAAAAAAAGCTTCAGTACCAGCTGTGATGGTAGGGGATCAATTAACTTGAAACTTTACAATAAAAAAATGAACCATAAATCAAAGGAAAGACAGAAAAATAACAGGAAAATACACATAGTTCAACGAAAGACAGATTGAGAAATGCAAATGATGCGGTAAAAAATACCTCTGGAGAAGGTGAGGTTGATCAAGAAGACCAGATCCTATATATATCGGATAACTACGGTCACCTAAATCCACTTCCACAATCGTGGGTGCCTGAGAAGCAGTTTTCATCGGCGACTGGTCCATAACCTGAGCGGAATTTGCGAGAACCCTAAGACAACTTCGCCTAACACTTAATCCCGAACACCCATCAGAATTCAAGTGATCAAAGCCTCGCGAAGAACGCAAAGAAGGAAGATAGACCAAGCCACGGTTCGGACCACTTAAACAGCCATTAGAAGAGGATGGTTTGGCTACACAAAATTTGGAGGTGGGCTTGGAAGAAAGGGGAAGAGAAAAGGGCTGCGCCGGGGAGGCCATGCGGCAGAGTTAGATTAAGGCAGCGCAAACCGCAAGGGAGGAAACGAAGGAGGTATTTACGCGGGAGAGAAGGGGGTTGGTGAGAGAACGTGACATCGCAGGTGGGGAGGTAGGGGGATTTGGTCGCGGAAGACGGCGGCCGATGAACTGTGGTAGTTGGGTAGGCGGGTGCCGGTAAATTAAAAATTAGATGCGTATTTCCACGAGTAATTATTATTAATTTAATTACAGGATATTACATTATTTAAAATGTTTTTCACTAATTTCATTAATTTATATATTAATTAAAATTCTAAGGTTATTGGAACAAAACGCAACAAGAATGACATCGAAAAAGACAAGTCAACGTTTGTAGATCGCCGGGGTGATAAAAAAGAAGAAGAATTTCAATTTTTTCTGATCAACGAAACCATGGCGATTACAGATTGCGATTCCTTCGTATCAGCAGCCATTATCTGGGCGAATCGCCGGAACAACGGGTCCATAATTTGGGCTCCGAACTGGCTCTCTAGCATCGATTCATTCACTGCTCTGATCGCCATGCCCATTCGTTCCGCTCTATCGGACTTCCGGCCGCCGTTGCCGTCGTTCCACGGCATCACGACTGTCTCCAGCAGATGAACGGAGAACGATCCTTCTCTCTCTATCTCCCCTCTGATATCTTCTACGTAAGGCTCGTAGAACGGCACGTTGAAAGCGTCTAGCTTTTCCTCCTCCACCAGCCCCTGTGTCATGTTTAGATTGATCCATGTTCTTGCGAAATTTTCAATCTTTTTTTCTCTGGGTGGTGAAATTATGAGAGCAACGAATGATACCTCTGCAACTAAATCATATAAGGCTTGTCCTAAGTAGTCCCAAAGCAGACAGGTTTCGTCCGGCGTTGGGTCCGAGGTTGTCCTTGCTTTCAGGGTGAAGACCATCCGGCCACCGCCGACAACCTCTTCGGACCGGGATTTTAGAAACAAAGAGAAGTCTTTCCAAAACTGAGCTGAGTAAGCTTCGATCACCGCCGGCGGGCTTGTCGCCGATATGAAGATTTTCCCTTTGTTGATCAACCCATTTTCCCTGTCATTCAACTCTGGAGGAATCTGCTAAAATCCATAACTTTAGCTTCGATGATTTTATTAGGGTCGTGAGAGAAGTAAATAGATTAACCTGGGAGAGCCAATGCAGGCTGAGAGAAGAGTGGACGAAATGCAGGCTTCTTGCCGGAAACAGCCTTCCATGGAAGGACCCAGGAACACCTGCAATGAAACATTGCCCAAACTTCTCTCCACTCTCCTTCTGGAGCTTGTCGCGCAAAGTAGGGAGAGACCTGAAAACCGTGTTGAAATCGTTTCCGGGGAGATCGTTCAAGAAAACTATAAACTCCGGCGGTGATCGGCCGAGTTGACAACACTTGTTTTGAAATACGGTCGTGATCTCCGAGACGGCAAACAGTGCGTTTGGTCCAGACGAGCAGCCAAGGTCGGCTATGGCGACGACGCCTTCCGGCAATGATTCATTACAGAGGCCTCCGACTGCCTGCTCAAGCAGTGGCCTCGACATCGTCTGAAAGACATTCTGCAAGCCATGCACAGAAACATCGATTATCCATTAATGAAAAGAGAAAAAACAAAACTGAGGGTGACGTAGCCACATGACCAATCGCCATAGCTGAGCGACAAAGTTGCAGCACGAAAGTCAAAACCCATGAAAGCAATGCTTTTCTAGTTTGGTCCAGACATCAATGGTAATCTTAAATGCTTTCTAATGACATCCAACCAAACCATAAATCACTTCGAATCATGTCAAACCAATCTCTCTCCTAAATTCTATCTCTCTTAACCGAAATACAATTTGCAGAGACTCTCCACGCGTTGGAAGAAGAAAAGTCAACCCAAAAACTAATCTGTAACTTCAAATTGAAGAACAATGAGGAGAAGATAAGATGGCAGGGACAGACTGACCTGTGATCCAGAGTTCTTGGCGTAGCTCTCGTCTCCCTCGCCTCCTTTCATTCGCAGAACCTGCTGAACTTCAAAGCTCTTCATGTCTTCTCTCTCGTCAACGCCCAGAAACAGCACGGCCTCTCCTCCATTGCTTGCGAGTTTAAATAGTTGGAACAAGGTGGATGAACATGGAAGAAAACACCAAGATTTTGGAAGCTTTCTGTCGTTTTCTTCTGTTTTATCCAATTGCTGCCCTCCCCCGAGCCAGACTTTTGCTTCAATTTAGAAAATTTTAAATTGCATATCAATGAATAATCGAACGAGACTCACCCAATTAGAATAATAATTATTTTGTCACCAATCACCATAAACTTAGATGCTGCAATTTATTCTGTTTCTGTCTCATGCTACAGCCATAGATACCTTGTGCATAACCCTCCAAATTGGAAGCATATTTGGTACGTTGTCCATTTCATAGAGTAATATTATAACTAAAAAAATGGGAAAAACTGCATCGGCTGATTAGGAATCATTTATTTTTCAATTGAGTAAGCTCGTGCCATCTTTTGGTTAGAAAATTTCAAAGTTTTCTGGATTTATTCCAAGTTCTCCTATGTTCCAATGAAAGCAATAAGATCTTATTAAAAGAAAGCTGCTTGCTATAGCTAAGCATTTAAGTTTGTTCCTAATTTTGAGGTCCCCCCAAGTAGCTCCGATGGCTGGCAAGTGACTCAACCGAGGGGTAACGCCAAGCCCAGTGGACGACCTCTGTGACAAAGGTGCTTGCAGACTTGATGGTTGAGTTCAGGATTGTCCGATCGCTTCTTGACCGCAATGACTTCGATTGGGACAAAACTACGGGGATTTTTGTAGTTGACAAGGATCTGTGGATCCGATAGATAAAGGCATTTTTTTTCCTTTTCCTATCGTCGAAAGATTAACTTCTCGAATCCGTGGGCCAGCTGGAGAATTCGGGGTGACGAAGATTGCCTATGAATCTTCACTGTGTACGGTCATCTGGATGCCGAATCTATGAAGTCTAGAGGCTGCTCAAATATACGAAGAGCTTTAGGAAGCTTGAACAATCAACCGATAATTTGTGCACCAAGGAAATGGATGAGATGAACAGAGTGGAAAAGCGAGTCTATCGTATTGCACTGGATTTTTTTCCCTAACCTGCAGCCGGACACATTTTTGCCTCTAACGGGCGACAAAGGCTTAATATGGTTGCTCGAAAAATGTACTGCTCAATCCGTTGAAATAGCTATTTACACCAAGAGATTCTCCAGTAGTTGATATAAGGTAACTCAATTCGACATATCCTATGTCAATATTGCCTTAAAGATGAAAATGAAATTGAAGCAACTCAAAATGACTCGATTAAACCAATGTAGAGTGCCACTAAGCTCAAAGAAAGACTAGCATTACCTGGGATTTATCCCTGAGAAAATCCTCCATTAGAATGAGGTCTTTAGCCCAGAGTCCAGGCTCAAGATGTCATAGACTTCAATAATCGAAACTTTCACGGACAATACGACTACACAAAACATAGAAATAAGCTCAATTTAAAACATTAGAACTGTTTAATCAAGTTGAAAATAACATGTAAAACTTTCAGAACTCATGCATAATGGCAAAAGATAATCTGACAAGAGGAAGTGCTGTAAAGCAAATACCAGTGAAAGATTCTAAGAGTGCATCCACAATGGGAAATCAGTGAGATGACAATGAAGGTATAAAAAGTTATCAAGTCTCTTTTGGGGGAGCTTTCTTACTCGCCTCAGCAGCTGCTTTCTCAGCTTCTATCTCACTAACTATCGCATCAATTTCTGCTTCTTCCAGCTGTCTCAATCCGTGCTCCTTAGAGCAACCTCCACGTTTTTTCCTCCACTCTCAACAACCTGCAGAAATGAACAAGGTTACAATGATAACTATGGAAAAGTGGGTTCTGTCCTTCACTTGAGAACCAGAATTATATAATGAAGAAAAATACTGCAAAAATTCACCTCGAGTAATGCACGGATGGCAAGTTTTATTGTTTCTTGCCCCGAAGTTTCTTTGTAATTTTTCTCTAAAAACTCTCTAATAGAATTAGAATTTCTACCAGTTGCATTCGCCTTCCAAGCTGAAAATGTCCCAGATGGATCTGTCTGATATAGGGATGGAGCACCGGTGTAGGGATCAAAACCGATAATCAAAGTTGAAAGGCCAAATGGTCTCACCCCACCACTTTGTGTGTCTTCTGTTGAAGACCTGCAATATATCGAGTGATATACTCCACGGTTACAGGATCTTCAACAGTAAGCCTGTGACTCTGGCACTCGATTCGTGCCCTGTTTATAAGGACACGAGCGTCTGCTTTGAGTCCAGCACAAGCTAGCGCAATATGATCATCAAGATTAACAATTTTCCTAACCGATCTGAAAATCAGAAGCAGTAAACAATTAGCCCAAAATGAATTGATAGACCTCCAGCTGATTTGAAGCAGAATGGAAACAGAACTATAACATCGAGGTCACTTATGCAATACGGGATCATTAGTCCATCTTACTAGACAACGCGATCTTCTGACATTTCCATCAACAACCATCGACAATATTAAAAACATAAACGAAAAACAGACACAATTTAATCAACGTCCAATATCTGGATAGATCGAATATCTGGATCCAAAAAAGAGCGCTAATGAAACCCTAAGTATTCGTTCATTTTGTACGAGAATCAGAACTACTCCATAGAAATCTCAAAATAGAAAAAGAAGTACCTCGAGTCTTGAAGCTTAAGAGTGGACTTTTTCTCGACACCGAGAACAATGGCGTCAGTTCCGCGGACACCGACGGCGGCGTTCCCCTTGCGCACAGCTTCGAGTGCGTATTCAACTTGGAATAGATGACCATCAGGAGAGAAAACCGTTACTGCTCTATCATATCGCGCCATCTTTTGCCTTCTCCTCTTCTTCTTCTTCTTCCTCCGCCTCTCTGCAGCTAGAGCCTGGAGTTATATGTATAGAAATGTGAACTTTCGCAGCCAGGCACCGGGGTTCTTTGGCGTAATGAAAATATTGCATGTCCCACCGATTTACACTTTTATACTCAGTAAACGACGATTTACCCCCTGAACTTTATAATCTCTTAAATTTGCCTAATTTTTTTTTCAATAAAACCCTCGCCGTTAATATTTCTTTGATATTTCTTTTTTATAGAATTACGAAGACTTTTTCACGCATATCCAACATTATTCGCAAAAAAAGATCATCGATTGATATATTTTTTCGACAAGAAAGTCGAGCAAAACATAATTAGATGGTACATAACGGGATAAAAAAAGATACAACCGATCTGAAGAACAAAGAGAAATTTGAGGTCGAAAGTTGAACATCGTTTCAACGTCAAAGCCGTTGAAACGATCATCGTTTTAATTAATTAGGATTATAAAAATTAAAATCCTAATTAATTAAAATCTTTAATTGTCTAAATTCACTATTATAGACCATATTTTCTTAATTTGCATTAAAAAAAACCGAACCCATAATTTGGAGTTGTACGGACAGAAACAGCGGCTAGTTTTGTCGGCCTTGAGTATATCATCCATGGGAGGAAGGAAGAGAAGGGGTTGTTTTAGTGAGAGAGAGAATGGTGGAGACCATCAACTTGTAGTTAATTGGCTTTGTCAAATAAGCATCCATCCCTACTTCCAAGCACTTTGCTTCGTCCGATGACATGGCATGAGCCGTCAAAGCAACGATCGGGATGTGAAACCCGCTTCCGGCCTCCCATTTCCTGATCACTCTCGTCGCTTCATAGCCGTCCATTTTCGGCATCTGAAAATCCGAGCACAAGAACAACTGCGTAAGAAATCCGAAGCATGAATAAACGGAGATATTGTTCATGGTTCTTACTTGGCAGTCCATTAAGATCAAGTCATATGGCGTGGCATCGGAGCCCTCGGCTTTGGTCAAAGATTTCCGAGCTTTTTCTTCGACTTGTAGCATCGATGATACTGCTTCTACTGCCAGCAATCCGTCTCCCACTGCCACAACTTCAGCTCCCATTTTTTCGAGCATTTTAGTCGTCACCCTTTGGAGAACTGGTGTATCTTCAGCAAGTAGAATTCGAACTCCTTCGAGAGATTTCTGACAATGCTCGGATCGAGAATTCGATTCGCACTCTTCTTTCTCATCTCTTTGTTTTTCTCCAACTTGAAATGAACATTTAGAGTTCAAACTACCTGATTTGGGTACCTCAGAGTCGTCCGAGCTGCAGCCATCGAAATGAGCGGAGTCGATTTCAAGGCATTCGTAGAAGTTGCCTTCCCTCGACGAAGATTGCAACGAATTCAAACTTCTTTTCGGGTGTTCCTCATTTTTTTCCTTCATCATAGCTTCCAAAATAAGAATCATTTTCGCCTTGTAGAGAGGTTTGTTGATCATTGACAAGTGTCCTTTCCTCCGAAGCTCCGTCTTTACAGCATTAGAGGTATCGTGATTTAACATCCATGCAAACTTAGTCTTTTCCGAGTAATTATCGAGGAAGTTAAGTTGTTCCTTCCATATATCCGTGCTCAAGTCAAGTAGCCCGACGTCGACAAAAGTGATGAAGATGCAACTTCTACTGTCTTGAATATCGAACGATTTAGTCCCAAAAAATGCAGTCGTAGACCCATGATTTCTCCCTCGGAATAGTTCTTGAAGAATTACTGTCAAATCGTTCCACTCGGATGCTTGAACACTTAGCACTCCAATTTTACGAAGCCACTCGGACATGATCAATCTACTCGTGCTCCCTCGTACGGCAAGCAATAGCTGCAATTCGACAAGTTTTTAGCGATGATTTTAAGAGCAACACACTCAGCAAAAAAATAGATGAGTAATTTTAAGTTTACCTTCTTAGCGTACTTTCTTATTGTGCATACTTTCTTATTATACACGCTGACGTGTTTTACTGTGATTTATCTAGTTAAAGTATATATAATGTATAATAATTAAAATAATTATTAATAATATTTATTAAAATTTGACACGTTAAAAGATATACTAAAAAAGAATACAATAACCTACCACCATATTATGCTCTGAAAAATCTGATTGACAGCGTTGCTCCAAGGACTCCTTTGGTGTGCTTAGAACCAAATAGAATTGCATAAGAGTTCCTTGACCATCTTTCTTCACAACCTTGATTTCTCCCCCCATCTGCTTCACCTGTGTTCATCATAAAAACAAACTCACAATCATGAATGCAGTTCTTAGTTTGTCTAAGCCGCCGGAGTTGACTCACCAAAGTTCGTACAATGCATAGTCCGAGACCAGTGCCTCCATACCTGCAGAAAAGCCCAAGATTTTCTTAATAATTTTCTCCTCAATTTGAAAATTCATCAACCATGTCATCTACAATCGTTAAAAATTCACTCACGTTCGGGTAGTCGAGGGGTCGGCTTGCTCGAAGCTTTCAAAGACAGAATCCCATTTGCTCGGATCAATCCCTACACAATAAATCAACATATTGGCTTGTTTCTAAAACCCCATTTTTTAAGGTTTCTGAGAGTTTTTCGAAGCTCATACCACACCCTGTATCATCAACTTCAAACCAGAGAGTCATTTTATTCTCTTTCTTGTAGGTGCTTCTTACATGATGTCCTTGTTGCTTCTTATATGATCTCTTCTGATCAAAAGAAAACTTACCGGCATCATTTATAGAACTTGATCTCTCACACCACCCACGAAGAACAATGTGACCAGCTGTAATGCATTTACACAAAAACATAATGAAAGTATTAATGAATGTCGTAAATCTACAAATGAATGACTAGAAACATATATAAAATATAAATTGTACTTACATGCCGTAAACTTGATAGAATTGCTTATCAAATTTGCAAATATTTGAACAACTCTACCAGAGTCTCCCCGGACCAATTTCGGCATATCATCTAGAGAAGAATTTCAATAATGACTAAAAAGAATCAAGTATAAAAAACCAAAATAAATGAAATTCATACCAGAAAGATCTAACACAGTCTCCACATTGTGATTAATGCACTGCACAGAAAACATATCAACAAGACCTTCGAGTTCTCGTCCCAGGTCAAATTCAGCTTCTTCCAGCACTAATTTTCCAGATTCAACCTACACAAAAAGTTATTCAAAATAAATGAAGCCTCCTTTTTGACAATTCATTTGTCTTCTTCCTCTTCTCACCTTGCTCAAGTCCAATATGTTGTTTAGTAGCCGAAGTAGAGCTGTTGAGCATTTCCGAATCTGGGAAACTGTCGAATACTGCTCATTTGTTATAGATTCATCACACATAAGAATGTCCAATAGTCCAATCACCGCAGCCATTGGTGTCCGTAACTCATGACTGCAATGACACAAGAATTTCTCATAAGTTACAATAAAAAAGAAACAGTAAAAGGAACAGGTAAAAAAGGTTTTCTTTTCCACCTCATATTTGCTAGAAATTGGCTTTTGTAGTTGTTAGATGCCTCAGCCCTCCTTCTTGCATCCAGGTGGCTTATCAACTCTGCTCTTAGCTTCATTTCCTTCGATACTCCATTAGTCAAAATGAAAATGCAGACACATCCAACGACTAAGATACCTAATGATGCAGAGATTAGTATAACCAATGTTTTGAAAGCTCTCTCATCCACTTTGCCCATTATGTATTTTCGAGGAATAATAACAACCCCAACCTGAAGCAAAAACAACCCAATTCAGAATATAAGCTATCTAACCCATCCGAAACCAATAAAGATGATGCGAAACATTAAAACTTAACAATAGGAAGCCTCTTTAAATCGAGGAAAAATGAGTCAATGTAATATTGCTGGTGACCAAGCCTGACATTCTCTGCATGAACCTCATGATTAGGATGAAACTTGGTGCCGTAAGTTTTCTGCAGCCACTGAGCGCCTAATCGTATGGAGTCATCTTCAGAATCTACGGCCATAGTAAGCTTTGGACCCCTGACCGTTTTCGTCAAGAGCGGAGCATTGGTTGATGAAGTAGCTAGCAAGTAACCTTCCTGAGATGTTAGATAAATATGCCCACTATGATATTCGACGAGCTCTTTCATCAACTGGCCTAAGCTAGAAAGTGCAGCGGTGACACCCACAACAGCAATAATACTTTCATTTGAAGGGTCCGATACAGGTAATGCAGCAGAGAGTAAAGGTGAGTCCATGTACTTACTGACAGTCACATCCCATGAGGCCACACCATATGGAACTTGTGAAATTCCTGCGATATTAATCAAATCCTCAGGAGGGATTGGCATAGATTTTCCAATCTTTGCACCACTGACAGGATCGAGCGGTTCTTGATACCAAATTGCAGAAAGGTTGCCGTGAATTGGATGATCAGACCAGCCTTGATCTAATGGCAGTCTACTTAAGTTATAAGACTCAGTAGAACTAATAGAATAGTTGGTGAGATCAGAGTAAATATAGAATGTATTATTGCTATTATGATCTCTATGAAATGCTTGTACAAAACCATTTCTGTAGTTGATAGTGATGGCATCCAGAGCTTTTTCACTTGCAAATAGAGCCCAAGTTACAGCCTTCATTGATTCATACAACTGCAAGAACCATTGTCTAAGATAAATCTCCTAATCAAAGAAAAAAAAGCATCAAATTGAGTATAGAAATCATACCTCAACTTCCTGTGCTTGAGTTGCAGGCTTATCGTATTTTCTTATGATGTACTCCGAGAGCTTAACCTGTGCTGTTGTTATTTCAGAAGCAGAGTTCAAGATGCTCGACATTTTTAGAATCGGACGTTGAAGAAGCTCATGCCGTAGACCATATGCTAGGCTGTTCAGGGATTCGGCTGTGTAGATCTTCGTAAAATGCCATGTCAATATGGTTAAAAGTCCGATTAAAATTGCCAACATGACCTGCGATACATATTAAAAGTAGGCACCATATTAAAAGTAGGCATCAGACCAGTTGACATCTTTCTATCCATTTTCACAGAGGTAAGCATCTATACAAACCATTATGGCAAGGCGAGCTACAAAGACGCTATAGCAGGATGAGAAGCAGAGGGTGGTTGCTTCCTGAAGCTCTTGCTGCTCAACATCTTTATGAAAAAGTCTTCTTCCTTGAGTAGATTTGCTCCTCCTTAGAACACTTGCCACACATGCGATTCTATCAAACACCCTCCTTGGAGAAGCACCCATCGGATTGGTTCGAGTGGAAGAGCATTCAAAATTTTCAAGGCGTTTCTTGCCCAAGTTTTCAGCCATAACCCGTTAATATCACAAAACATGAATTAGCCTAAAGGTTCGCTGTAAATGTGCTTATATATGCGTCTAAGAGAGGCTGTATGACCCGAAATTGGGTGGAGGCTTTTAGTATAAAGCTTCCCTAGTCATTTTCCACTTTTTGAGAGGAACCAAATTCATACACATATATATATGTATAAAGCTTTATTCTTAATACAAGATTCAAAGAAAACATTCCACAATGACCCATGACACTCCTCTTCCAATTGTTTCTTCGGAAAATTCCAAAACTCCGAAGGTGTAAGCTCGGGATATTAGCGAATCCACAAGAAGTTTGAAACTGGATATTGTAGGATCATGAAGATGATCCTGAGGAGCCCAAAAAATGATTTCTATTTCACATGCTTCGATTATAATACTGAAAGCAAAGCTAATTATATCTCATTTTTTACAAGGATTGAAAAGCCACCGTCTTCTCCTAGTCAGAATGATCTTCCAAAGGTACAAACACAAGTGGTGTAATACTATATGTTTTTTTTAAAGCTTGTCAGGTTCTAGGATTTCACGAATACTAAAATCAAAGTTCAATCGTGGATACCACCACTGACTTTTCTACCTATAAAACCACAAAACAAAAAGGTGAATCCACCAGCCAGCTCAAAAAGTTTCTAGAAACAGCAGTATGAAAAGAAGAAGAGAAGTTCAAGAAGGAGACGGGATCAGTCAATGGATGAGATTAGAGTCACCTCTTTCGCCCTTGGGTGATTATAGTTTGACAAACAGGGTAGGACTTTTTAACCTGCGACGATCCTTTAGATTGGGTCGGTTTAACCTCAGATGTCGCAGACTGGCCTGAAAAATTGAGTGAAAGATCAGAGAGAGCTTCTTTAAAATCATGGTATCACGAATCAACGAAAACTCAAATCTATCACGCATTTTCGGACATAAAGTAGACGACCCAAAAAGAACGGCGAGGAACCCAGTGAGCCATGAGGCCACTGACCATTCTTCTTCGCCATCTTCCCCGCAGAGTCGCAGACCGACTTCTTTCCTCTAGATGATTATGTATGAATGTGGGTTTAGGAGATGACCCAATTCTTCGCCAAAGCCCGAAAGATTTTCGAGGCTAAAACATTAAAATCTGCAAGCAAAGAGAAAGGGGTTTTTGCGCTTTACTCCATTCTTGTTCTTCGATCACCTTGGCAACGTCCATTGTCGTGTCGACTAGTAAGACCCCAATGAAGTTTTGATCATCGTAACTTCGTAAGAAACTTGGAAAATGATTTAATCATAAATGACGCCATTCCTCGTCACTGGACTGCCTACCTTAAAATAACCGAGCACTATGCGTATTGCGTCGAATAAACAACATAAATTATTTTCGTATTACGTAGGCAAAACTCAAAGCTTATATTTTTTTGAGTTTACTCATGAAAGAGTCATGGTACGAGGTAATGAACCAATCTGAGTTTACAGGAATGTCTTAAAAAAGGCCAAGATCAAAAACATCATAGAACACACATCAGCATACAAGATTTACGGTTGAATAAATGTTGGAGTTATTTACTTAGAACTCTTAGCTTTCAAATCAGCCGCCCCTGCCTTGAGAGTAGATTTGGCAAGTGCAGAAGGTTTGACGACGCTTTTGGGATCAAGGGCCTTCCGGATCTTAAAAGCAGCCCACGCTGTGCCGATGGCGTGACTTGCTGCGTTGAGACCTTCACTCGTTGCGTGGCTAGCTTTCTCCCCGTACCTGCACCGTCAACACACAAAACATGTGACAATCTGTGTGACGAAAGTTATAAAGATATACAATCTTACCTTGTTAGGAGTTAAGACTTAAGATAGTTTAGAGATGAATTCTCCATTTTTAATTAGCAAAATACATTTTTAGCTGTAAACTTAAAAATAAAGTCGTGATTCGATCCAAGGAAGACAATATTATACATTCGATCAAAAACATATAATATTGTACTGTCGGGTTCTTAAACTCCACAAGTAGTATTAGAGTTAGTCTCTCTACTGTGCGATAGTGGCCAACAAAGACGTCAGGCTTATTAGAAAGTGAATTGTGACATCTCAATTAAATAACTTCTTCATTTATAGATACACGACATGTTTTGAGCATAATTAAAGAACTATAGAACATGCAAGTTCTGGTCAAAGTAAATAATATTATGTCGACGGTAGATTTGGAGGCTCCACAGAACACTAGCCTTAATCATATAGTAGTCGACTGATTTGATTTTGATGAATGTTTACCTATGGGAGACGAGCTCGGTGGTCACCGTTGAGGATGTCGACATGACATTTTTTCCGGCCATTTCAACAGCGTCGCAAACTTTACCTGTGTTACAAGACGGTGAAGAGTGATATAGGTACCAAAAATCCAACCTAGCGAATCGTCGGAGGTCGGTGCTTACTGAATCCATCCAGAGAGGCAAGCACGATTTCTCCGGGGAGGAGGCCGAAGAATTTCTTGCCTAGCGTCGAATTCGCCACTGAGCCTGTGAAAAAACCTGAAACTTTGATTACTCCAGACAGCACTCCATTCGCTACTTTCTCTGTCATTTTCGTCACCCTCTTAACCCTGCATAAATTTCTCACGTTTTAGGCTGATAAACTGGAAACGGATTCGAATGGTCAAACCAGAGATTAAAAAACACCATTTTTGTCCAACCAAACAGTCCAAAGATGACATTTTTAACTGAAACCAGACAAAACCAAGCGGAACAAAGCAGGAAGGTCAGACATAGATCCTCGTGCACATTCATACTATATTTAGAAAAGGTTTCAAGGACCTTTTGATTCTCTTCAAGGTTTCGGGGTCGATTTCTACTTCAGATTTAGAGCTCATCCTCTTCTTCATGACCTCATTTCCCCATTTCAACCTCTCCACAGTCACGTCGCCGCACCAGAGAATCCCCTTGATCACCTGACCCGTGCCGCCGGCGATCAACTTTGCGGCGGTCCCGCTGTAATCCTCCACATTTGGAGCCAACGTCGTCCAGTACGCCGCGCATTTTCCCTCCATCAGTTCCTTCTTCTTCTCCGATTTCAGATCTGCCGAAGACATCTCCTTCGCCAGAGACACATCAAGTGCTTCGCCCTTCTTCGCTTTATCCGACACCTTCTGCACCGCGAAGCAACTGTACTGACTTAGAATTCCATCTAATTCCTCCAATGATTTCTCCTTCCCCTTTGATGCGATCGTTAGCCCGTAATTCAACAAGTTTTCGGGGCCCTGGTCGTTCCTTCTTACCCCCTCATCGTCGCTCGAATCGGAATCGGAACCGGCGTCTTCCCTCTTCGGAGCGCGAAGAGAGAAGAAGTAATGCGATTCGTCGAGTCTAACAGCCACCTCATCCTTTGTCAAAGGCCATTGGATTTCATTGGCGACCCGTGCGAGCAACGCTATCACATTTTCGCCCTGTCGTAGAAGGACAATGGAAAAAACCCCACAAGCGAGCTCCACGCTGTAGTTCCTGTCAATGAGATTAAGAATGGCCCCGGAGATTTTGAAAAGAACCTCCTCCGTCGCCACTGGAGGAGCAGACGGAGGAATAGGATCAGGGCTCCGACAATCATCCCGGTCCGGAAACAGATTCTCGACGAGATCTTTCATGTCGACGGCGGGATAAAGATTAGAAGAAGAAGGCGGATTGAGATCGGAACGAGAGGGTGGAGGGGCATCGGGATTTGTTTGAAGAACTTGAGGATATAGAGAGTTTCTGTTATTGGGGTTAGGATAAGACATTGAAAATGGGTTGGGTAGATCGTAGAATGGAACTTCAGAAACCACCGGAGAGAAGAAAAGGTCTGGAGGGCACGTTAATGGCGAGGAGTCAAAGGTGGTTACTTTAGCGGTTTACGATGAATGAATGATTCAGTTCCGTTGCGGTTATTGACCGGCGTTAACTGTGCCATCCGCCGACGGCCGATCTAACTTCTCCACGTTCATTTCGGGGACCAGAGAAAATATGAGCACCGAGTAACTATAAAATTACCCTCCAAACATAAAAAATACGAGGGATTTATCGATAATCCGTTGAGGTCTATCTTGGTAATCAATTCTCGCGAAATGAACGGAATCAAATCCAGCACGTTTTCGACGAAAGCCCCAGCAAAATCCCGACAAGACCGAAATCAGAATAAAGAAAAAGACAAGATTTTTGTTCAAGTTGGATAAAAACACAAAACCTGAATACTATTATTTGATCCGACGAAAGACTGATCGACTGTCTTCAACCAGCCGACATCATCGAGTGCGCGACCCAATGAATATTCAACTTCCCATCCACGACACCACCCCCATTGTCGTACTTCTGCTTGGGTTCAGCACAACAAAAAGAACAAACTTGACCGCATCTCTCATTTCCCTGCAAAAAATCAAACCAGAAAACCTCTGAAACTCGATCTCGATGATCAGAATTCATGGAAACGAAAGGGGTCTGAATCGAGAGTTCGAGAAAACCGATGGCATCTTCTCTGTCAGAAGCCGGCCAGTGTAGTTTAAGGTTTCACTGCATTAAAAGTTAAAATGCAACGAGCTTCGACTGATAAATCCGAAGCAAACAGCAGAAGCGTCAAGATTTCAACGAAACATGCTTCGTGAGTGACAAAGCAAGTTGACCAGAAGCGCTCCAGATGGACAAAACGGATCACCGTCGGGGTTTATTTGGACCAAACAAGGTGAAAACGGCAGATTTGGTGATGAGGAAAATTGCAGTGAGTTAAATCTGAGCAGGCTGACTCATTGATAGCAATTTTTGTTTTCTATCATTATTCCATTTTTTTTCTAATTCTAACATAAATGTTACAGCTTGATGAGCCAATCATTGTGTGCATTTAAATAGACGTGCGATTTATTTTAATAATTACACTAATTAATAAATACATACAAATATAAGATACTGTTAGAATAAAACCCAACATTCTCGAGATTTAATGAATCCAATTTGCGATATCAACTTCACAGTCGAGATCGATTTCACCTTCTTACATCCATTGTGCGGAGTAATTTCTTTATATAATGAGATACAATTGAAATTATGCAAATGGCTGCAAATTAGTACGGCGATTGTCAACATTCATGAAAAAATACCATAATCTAGAACAACAAGCACAACTAAATATAAGCATCGAATATTTCTCAGGGACCTGTTTGTGCCAACTGTGCGGATCTGAAATACTAAGAAATAACATGCATCAATCACAGCTCGACTCATTAGCATGTATAACTATTGTGATCCAATGGTTGGTGAGAGTGAAACAAGCACCTGCGAGATAACATCAGATGTGACAGTGAGATGCAGATTCATCTACCTGTCGAAGTGGGCTTCATGACTGTCCAATGGGCGTGTGCGTGTGTTTGATAGAGCAGGAAAGAGAGTAAACCTGACATCAAAGCCGACCTTGCCGGGAGATTATTTCTCATCTTCCGGTGCTTTGTCTTCGGCCTTTTTGCCCTGAGTCAAATAATGTATTAAGGCAATTATGAGATAGCAGAGACGTGTTAGTAAAGGTTCAGGAACATAATTGTATCCAATCACGATGAGAGGCAATAGAGAATAGAGTACAGAAACACAAATTATATACAATAATGTCCCATGAGCATAAAAATGTGCAATGTCTTAATAACTCAATCGTATATTGTTCAAAACAACTCTCAGCCTTTCACCAAACCCATAATAAGCAGATAAACTTACTTCTGACTGACTTTGCATGGAAGCAAGCAAATCTTTAACTGACGGGTCATTTGGATCGACCCCTGGAAGCTGCAGAAGAAGAATCATTTTCACAAGGGAATCAAGGGGAAAAATAACCACGTTATAATTTGCTTGCATATGAGGAAAACAGTTTTTTATAACAGGTAGTTGAAGCCATACTGAAGCAAGGATTGAAGACACAAAGGACTGGTCTGCCAACAACTTGCTCATGTCTGTCTGGCTATCTGAATCTTTTTCACCATCCTCCACAGATAACTGGAGAGCTGCAACCAACAGCACAATGAATTTATTATACACAGAAAGAATCAAATCCATACATCATGATCTTATGAGTAACTAATAAATAACTTTAACATCATTGGTATACCATCAGCAATTGAGAAGAAAGAAGACATATAAAGCTAACTTTAAGAGAGTTACTAAATTGGTTCATTATTGTTTCCAACAAATATAACGACCTCCCTACTAAAATGGATTATTAGCAACAAAAATTAAATAAGAAATCAGATGAATAGTGTGGAAGTGCATGAAAATAAATGGGTAACTTGATGACTAACCAAGAGCCAACTCTGGATCATCTGCAACAACATCAGACATATCTGTGTCCTGAATTTCATGGCTAGAAGCGGGATCATCCATTGACATTGCAAGGGCCTGCTGTAGCAGAGCATTCTCATCATCCTGTTACCAAACATAGGATCAGAGTTCCATCCCACAAGGACAAAATGAAATAAGGTTCTACAAAACATCAATGAAAGGATGTCCCAACCGTTAAATCAGTTTTGTTCTCAAACTCAGAAGTTGCAGCACCAGAACGTTCAGTCATGGATGCATCCTGCAAGACAGATGACTGTTCACCCCCTTTGTCCTGCTTGGCAGCATCCTCTGCAGCCTTTTTAGCAGCTGCTTCTTGCCTTGCCCTTTCCTCCTCCATTGAAACTCTAAGAGCAAGGGCAAGTTCAGGATCTAAATTCGGATCTACACCAAAATCAAAACCAGATAAACCCCCAGCTGCAGCTGCAGCCGCTGCAGCTGCAAATCCACTTCCACCCTCTCCATCTCCAGTGAAGATAGGAGTACTGAAATATGCAAAAAAGATGCACAGACGTTAAGTGAGTAAATAGACTACAATTATCAAACCCTCAGGATGTGGAGAAGAAAAGGATCATAGGAAACTAACCTAATAAGTACGTCACAAAGAGCATTTGGACCAACTGGAACATGCACAATGTGACTTGTGTTATTATTGTTGACTGCTGCAAGAAGTGCTTCAAGCTTCTCTGGCTTCCCATCTTCTTCTTCACCAAAATCAACGATATCCAGAGCCACACTGTTTTTCTTTAGCTTCTTTCCTATCGTCTCCAACAACTTCTTTTCATGTTTTATAGGACTACAAACATAGAAAAAGACAAAATGCATGTAAGAATGAAATAATAATAAAAATCAACGAATGGATAGAGTATGGACCTTCCAGCAAAGACGATAATCCTTTGCTGCTGCTTTTTATTTTGACGATGCTTAAGAGCCAACTGGGCAACCTGGATTCCAGCTGCAAGGTTCATCTCACCACCTGTCTCTAAACCTAAATTTGGAATAATATGGGCAAGGAGCTTAGTAATGAGATCTAAAAGTATGAAAATGAAGGAAAAAATCAAAATTTAAACACCTCAAGCCAATCACAAAAATTAATGTGTGTCATATTAATCAGCATGAAAAAATTGTTCTACATATTCATTGAGCATGAAAAAAATTGCAAACATTTACTATGTAACATCACTCCAAATGGGTTTGATGGCATCAAAAACAAAAGAGATTCACAAAATAATTAGTGTTGATAACTAATTGACAATCGAATGTAAGTAGGCTTTTCTCTTCCTCTATAGAAGTTGACCTAAAAGGTGGAGATGATACTAACCATGCATGCATGCTAGAATCTTGCCAAGATCACTAGTTGGAGTTACCAAAACGCGAACCCCTTTGCCAGCCATTGTCAGCAGTCCAACTGTATTCTCCGGATTAGACTGTAGAGGAAACCGCACAACAACTAAACTACAAAAGAACTTAACAATCATAGACAACCTTAAATTGAAAAACTGAGGCATTTGCTTCACTACGAGAACTAATACTTTGCAATGAAATAAAACAGACTAAAACGCAGAAAAACACAGCAGTGCTTAATAGTAGAGAACTCAGGAAAACAAACGAGCATAGGATCAATATAAAGAATCTCCTCCTGAAAATATCGATTAGTGAAAAATTAATTCTTTCATTCTCAAATCAAACAAGAAAGAAGGATCAGTAACTTGAGTCTTCGCTCCACAAATTAGATTGACAGCGTCGGCTTGAGCTTGAAATCTCGAAGGTGCATAGTCACCATTTCTCATCCATTCTGAATTGTCGATGCAGATAATCGTTGCCTGTACCGACAAAAACCAAATTATGATACAATACAAAAACCCTAGTTGGCAAGAACAATAAAATCTAATAAGAAACCAGAAAATTAAACACACTGAGTGAGAAGAAAGCTACAGGAAATGAATCGAAGGGAAACCAAAAATTACCTCAAGCACCATATCGATAACGAGTAACGGAGACGACGATCGAGAGAGACAGGAAGAAATCGAGAGAGGAGAGCTTCTTCAACAGTTTCTTGCCAAACAGGTTGCTGCTTATTTATATTTCTAACGACACTTTATTAACAATTTTTTAATTATAGATTTAGTCGGTTAATTTTTAATTATTTAAAACAAATTAGATAAAATCACACCGATTTCAATCTTTAAAAATAAAAAACTCGTAATTTAAAAAAATTTTAAAATCGAATAAAATTCAACTTAAATTTTAATAAAATTTAATATAAATTTAAAAATTGATTATAAATTCGTTTAATTATTTTAAATTTAAATTAAATAAGATAAAAATATATATTTTATTATTATATTTAATTTTTTTTAATAAAAAATAAAAATTAGTTAAACTAAAATAGCACAGAAACAGAAACGGTTAGTTTTACTTCTAATTTCAAAATTTAAAAATCATGAATTTTAATTTTTATTCTATTTTAAAATAAAATCAATATACCAGTCCCTCTCTTATTTGTGATGCTATTAATAAATGACGTGTCACAAAATTAAAATAGAAGATAAATGCGTCACTAAAAATGTAAAATAAATAATATGGGAACTAAATTCTCATAAAAAGTTTAATCCAAATAAATCAGAAGTTTCAACGACCCAGTTCGAGGGAATCTGATACCGGCGAGTCGCCCAGGAGGCTTACTCCGCCGTCAACTGCTCCTCTTCTTCGCCGCTGGAAAAATCCCCGTCATCGTTGAGTGATTCTTCAAATGCTTCAATGTCTCTGCGAGATGTCGAGCAAGGCGTTTTCTCATTCGTGAAACCCCCGGAGTTCATGGTGTCGTCTTCTTCGACTTCGTTTGAAGGCAAATGGTCGATTTGACCACGGGAATCGTCGATATCGGAGTTGGAAACTGAAAGTGAGGTTGTTCCGGTGAGAATGGTGGAAGAAGAGCCTCGCCGAGCCTTTTTCACTCGACTCTTCCACCCATGAAGTGATTTTCTTACATTTTCCGACAGTATCGATTTCTTGAATCTCGAACCCATCTGCATGGAAGAAACCATCATCAATGGTGTCTTTTTTGTACCCATCAAGAGGGACAGAGACAGAGAGAACCTGAGTAATAATGACGTAAAGAGGGAAAGTAACAAAGCTACACCAAATTTGAGAGATGGTCCTGAAGTGAATAATGTTCAAATGTTACAGTCGTTCGTCTCTGAGAGAGAGAGAGAGAGTCTTACCCAAATACCAAGCGGATTACGACGTAAGTCTGGTTATCCATAAAACAGGAAGGGTCCTGAATCTCCCACTGTAATTTAAACTGCCCAAAGGTCAGATTTTTAACCTTAATTCTCACAAAAGATTCAAACTAGCCCACAACTAGCTACTTACCAGTGACCAAAGGGTGGCCATTTCAAAAGCATTCTGCGAAAAAAGAAACAGAAATTAAATTCAGATATCCGCAGTAACGCAGAGACAAATAGCCATGAAAGTTTTTAGCTGAGAAACCTGAAAGGATATAAGTTGTATCAGCCATAAAAGAAGCTTTGGCTTGCCAAACCAAAAGAGCTCATCCCTTAAGTTAAAGTGATGAAACTCACTGATCTGACGATTATCCACGATTTCCACTGCCAATTTTACTACCACGCGGTGTAGTTTCGTTCCCATTACCAAAACCAACTATTATTTCAGGCAAACCAAAAGAAAGAGGAGAACTACATACAATTAAAAAGATAAAACACGATGGAATCACCACAGATTGTTAACCAAATTTAATTTTGTGGAAGTCACTTACAATGACCGGAAGAAAAGAAAGCCAAAAATATGTATTGCTACCTGAAAGAGTTGCATACAGTTCAGATTGCAACCAGTTACTCATTGTCAAATATACATATTATTACATCTTGAAATATGAAAACAAAAAGTCTAATTTGCCCTAGAATAAAAAAAATTAATTAAAAAATCCATATTTCTTTGTATTTAGTTTAGATTTTCAGAATTTGGGTTGGGTTTAGAGCTGGTTTTGAGTTGTAGGTACTTAAATATTTTGCCAGGTTTTATCATGGGTCGGTTTTTATCTGGTTTTGGTTACTTTTCTACCCATGGTTCATTTTGATTTTCCTGATTTTGACCCCTCAAAGCCGTGAATCGAACCATGAACCATTGATTTAGTAGAATTGGAACTGAAACGGGTTCGTTTGATGGAAAAAATGATTTTTCCACTTACACATATGTCCGACATTGGATTTTTCTTTTTTTCTAACACAACCTAGAGTTGTTAGTAGGCCTAAACTCTAATCTTCAACTTAAAGAGTTCATGAAAAGCAAAGCTGCAACTTGAGGAGCTTGGAAGGTCATAATTACCATGAAAATTGAGGAAAATGCAAGCAATTGCATATATCCAAAGAGGCACACTGCAAAAGAAGCATATCAGAAACTTTACTTGAAAATGAAGAATAAACGGTCTTAACTTCTGATGCCCATAATCGAGAGAGAATCAAAGAATAAACACATGTTCAAGCAAACATGATTTAGTTAGTAAGACTTCAATTTTTAAGGAGGGGGCAATACCTTATCCCGACAATATCTCGAAACTCTTCCTCCATACTCCGAAGCATGTAATTATGGAAGTTATACAGTAAAGGTAGCTGATGAGTCTGGAATTCATAAGAAGAAGGAAAAAAGATATGCTCAATAAATTAAAAATAAACTTTGAAATACAGACATTCGAAGGCCAAAATACACACCGTCATAAAGCCTAAACGCAAAGCCATGTAATCAACTCGATTTATAGAGCTCCAAAACTGGCGGCTGAAGCAAAGCTGCATGTTCTTATTAACTTAAAAAACATAGGAGTGGCTTTTAGAGCATTTGAAAATCAAATGATAAAATAGAATCTTGTTAACTGATCTTCTTAGAGGGCAAAAGGGTGTATACCAGCCAAACAAAAACTTTGTGCCGACTCCATGGATGAGATGCATGGTGAAAAATGAAAGTCGATAGTCGGCTCGATTTTTCGCCATCCCCTGCAGGCTCTTGGGTGTCTAGTATTTAAAGAATAAACATCATATAACTAATCAACAATAGAAAGATAAAATCGAAGTTTCAGAATCTCAATCCAAGTATCCGAATATTCGCACCATGTAATGTTTGAATGGCAAAAGAATCGGCTTCACTTTC
Source organism: Begonia fuchsioides (assembly GCA_003255005.1). Taxonomy (NCBI): domain Eukaryota; kingdom Viridiplantae; phylum Streptophyta; class Magnoliopsida; order Cucurbitales; family Begoniaceae; genus Begonia; species Begonia fuchsioides. Next base: position 768,433 of record QAOC01018440.1, read on the forward strand.
CCATCTTCTCCAGCTGTAAATCTGCAATTCGCATACTCTCCGAATAAACACACAAAGTTCAACGTCTTCTTGAAGAGAATTAAGAGTACAAGTGACAACAACCTTAATCATAGCGAGGGCAATGGCAATAAAGCTGTAAGAAACATGTGTAACGCCAAGAACAAATATGAATCTATGAAGCTGCTCAAGGCTTTCGTACGATGCAAATGATTCATGACCCTGAAAAGAAAACAACCTCATGATACGTTCATCTTCATTAATTTAAGTACAATGACGTATTTTCATACATCTGAATACCTCAGGGCAGTAATCATGTCTTCGTGCTGCCATCTTCCCCACAGAAAATGAAGTATTTGAGTACTCAATCGAAGAACGAAGGCGTTTTAGAGATAGATTATCATCCTTGGAAGCACAAGGATAAAATCGAGTGCTCAAGATGGAGGATTTGACACAAATCTTCGCCACAAAAACAATCCAGTGACCCATAATTAGGGACAGAAGTCCGAAAAGGATTAGCTCTGCTTCAACAATGAATCCAATGAAGTCATAAATAAATACTCAAAGAAAAAAACTAGAACCCCGTCTTTCAAACCAAGTTTCCACCTTGCTTAATCTTGCCAAGAGCAGCAAGCAGAGATTTCCTCTTAGTCTCATCCAACCACTAAACCATGAAGCAGAAATTAGTACAAACGTGAAGAAAAAACTTGAAACATATCAGATTCAAGAAACAACTTAATCAAAGACAAGCTCAGTTTACCTTTCCGAACCGTTTCAGAGAAACGTGAAAGAAGAATCCAAATGGAACAATAATAGAGACAACAGTTGCTACGGCCCAGGTGGGTGTCTCCCCCAACGATCGTTCTCCATATTCCATTCTTCAATCTCCAAACCCACCGACCCTGTTTCAGCTCTTTTCTTCTGGTTTTAATATCGAGACCCAGAAGTATTGTTTCGCTGCTCAATAAAAGCAGCTTAATGGTGAAAAAGAAGAAATGGTGGAAACCTTGTGTCGAAACCGGTGATAAAACAACGAAGCAATCAAAGATGGGAGTGGAATTTGCAGACCAGTTGAATGATGGGTGCCTAACCGATTCACTACATTTGGCCATGGCTAGGTCCTTTATTGCTTTTGAAATGAAAAGAGACGATCCACCTTACCAAACTGCCGGTCGCCTGACCATTAATTAAACTATTGTATCAATAACAAATAATGCATCATTATATAAAATATTCAACTTAAAATGCCTTTTCAATCTTCCAAGATTGAATACCAACTCCAGCAGCAGCGAGAACGGAAAGAGAAGAGCGAAGAAGTAGGAATGGAAGCAGGAAATCGACGCTACGTCTGCTAACAGTGCTTGCGAAGACAACAACTGGGTTTTCATTGTTTGAGCTCTCCCGAAAGCATGGCGTTTCAGAATGGTCCTGGTGCGTTCTACAATTGAAAGCGTTGCAAGGGAGCTTTGTGGACACCATTGAAGAAATGCTCAATCAGAAAACCTTCAAATTATGTCATTAAAATCATATTTCTGAGTTGTTAGGGATTTTGATTTCAACGAAGGAGACTCGCTCTAGTTGTGGGCTACAAATATGGAGATCTCATCGCTTACTCGATGACAGAGAAAGGAAGCCATGAACGCAAATGGTTCAGTTCCTGAATCTCCACAGCTCAATCTGCCATTTCTGTTCTCTATCGTCGAACCTCGGCTACTTTCGGCGAATCATCATCGCGATAAAAGTTTTAAAGAAGAAAAGTTACTCGAGAAAGCAGGGTAAAAGTTAAATGGTGCAAATATTATTTTCAAAGGTTCAAACTTTGCATTTCGATTGGCTGTGGCCGGAATCGAGAATGAAAAAGTTGACCAACAAACCAACTCCATACACAGAAGAATCAAATACCCACTGTCAAAATCTTCTTCCAAGAGATCTGTCTCCACTTGGATTCTTTTCCGACCAAGAAAAAACAACATACGCGAAGACGAAGATGGAGCATCGAGCGCTTCGTTTTCAGCTTTGGCTGATAGTAAGATGCTAAAAGTTGGAGCCCTCGCTCTCCAACTAAGCACTGCCTCGTGTTCATGGTTCGAAGATATACATGAGCATTGGCCTTGAGGTTGATGTGTTTAGTTTTTAGTGTAATGAGTTGAGTGAGTTCGAACGAGTCGTTCTGACTCGGGAATCTCATCGTTTGATCTTCCAAAAGGGCATATCTTAAAAGGATTATCAGCGTTTATTGCTTTCTAATATGGACGTCGCCTTCAACTGAAAATCGCCTTTCGTTTATAGTGTTGATTGAAGAACGGTGATGATGACTGGATATTCCTGTGGGTAGAATGAAAACCCGGCGAGGGTTTCTCAAAATGCTTGCGCTTTACAGAGCTCTAAAACGGTGAATTGACGTCAGAGTTGAAGGTTAATTACAATGGCGGTCAGATGTTATTCTAAAAGGCTAATAGGAAAATGAGAGAATGAGAGAAACGACGAGAATCAATGGAAGTCGAAAAGCTGCCGAAGGGTTCGGCCGGCTAGAATGGCCGGTGGCCAAATTGGCTAGCCAAGCAATGCTGGGCGTAGATGTCGGCTGTACTGCACCTGGAACTGATCCTGTCGCTTCGCCGGTTGCGTCTCCGGCCGCCGTCGCCGATGGATCTCTTGCAGACTTCAAACTGTGAAACAGCGTTTTCCAGTTTTAACCGGTGAATTTCTTAGTCGAATTATAAATGAGGTTTCTGAGATCGGATGGTGGATTTACCTTGGAAAAGAAGGACAAAATGTGATCGTATAATCTGCTCCGGTGCAGGTAAACGTGCTGGTGGCGTCGTCGTAAGCGTAGCTATAGGCTTTTGGACAGGCGGATTTGAACATCTGCGAATACATTGAAGGTTTACAAACAGAAGGTGTATTATACGCGCCGCTGCAACAGTACTCCGACTTCCCAAATGCCTCGCACGCACTTTTGCATGCGCCGCCGCCTTCCGCTCTCAATTCCGTCGGGCATTGGCGGTTCAAGTCCGATACGCAACCCGTCATTTCACACTGACCCGACCCGCCGGTTCCTTCGACGATCATAGGCAGGTTATAGCCGTCGACAAGGCTAACGTCGTAAAAATCCTGCGAGCCGGAGCCGGAGCCGGACCCAGAACCGGAGCCGAGGGTAAACTCAGCCAGAGTCGCCGGAGGAATTGCGCCTGCGCCGTTGCACTCAACCGCGCCGGAGCCGCAGTCTCCGGTAGCGCAGACTCCACGGCCAGAGGCGTCGAAGTTGCAGTTGGTTCGACCCCAGAACCTGCCGGACCAGCCAGCCGGAGCTTGGAAAGAGTGCAAGCTACCCTTTTGAAGCTCAAAGCCTGTACTCTCTAGTTTCGGACTTCCCAAAATTCCGGGCCAGACAGTAAACTCGCACCTGTTGACGAATGTGAAAGTAGCTCCTGAAGCTCCTGAGAAGAAAACCCAAAAGAAGCTAAGAGAAGCTATAATAAAACAACATCATTACCCAGTCAATTCTATATTTTTCATTTACCATGTCCGGCGAGAAAAACGGCGAGAATGAACCAGAGTTGATCACAGAGACGACAGGGGTGGAAAACGGCCATCGGAATTCTCTCAGTGATCTGAAAAAATGGTGATTTCAGGCTGAATCAGTTGAGTTTCGAATAATGTAAATGACCCAAGAAAAGAAACGTTGAAAGCTTTTTAATGGCGGAGTATAGCGAGTGGCGACTGTGAGAGAATCTTCATCGCCTTCCCTTCCATTCCTACTTATAACCAATCCGCTTAGTCCTACAACGCAGCCGACACCAATCACAGATTGTATGACGTGGCATAATATAATTCGCCCAAATTCATCGGCAGAGACATACTGAGTCGAATCGTACGGCTAAAAATGCTCCAACTGGAATCTAGTTATTACTCACAAAAAGCATCAACATGTTCCACGTGTCGTCTCAGTTATACCGCTGACCCTTTCCAGCAAAACATGTTCTCCTCTCCCTAAAAACATGTATTTTATTGTCACGATTAAAGTGCACTTATATTCCGAGTTCAAAGAACACTCGACAACGAAGAAATTTGAACTATTCTCCTTCAACCAAATCGGATTAGTGCCAACAAAATAGATAATAAGTATCTATGTGCAATTAGTCATCTTTCGACTCTCTTCGTAGTTCAGAAAATAAATTAATATTTATTATTTTTTAATAGTATTTATCATTTGTTACGATCGTGGACATAGTTAAGATCGCTCATTGTGAAAAGGCAAAGAAAACGTAATGCGACGATCAAACTCATGACGTTCAAGTACACGATCTTACATCGAACAAAGGCATTTGAGCGATTTATCGATGAAATTTTGTTACTAACATAGAACAACGCTTTTGTTGATCAAGAGTATCGGATACGTTACGCGTATATTTTTCTCGAACAATTGAGTCTTATCCTCTTGTCATTTATATTTTTAGAAAGCCTAAACTTATAAAACTAAGAAAGGCAGAAAGAGCAATGTGGGTGATGTATGAATAGCAATAACAAAGCAAAAAACCCTAATTTACATGGAAAGACACGTGAAGTCCACACAGCTTAGCTTTTCTTCTTCCCTTCTTCGTGCATGCATGTTTTCCACTCACTTCGTCCTCTCCTTCTTCTCTGTAACTCCTTCTGCAGAAAGCTCTGATCCGCCATTAAATCTGTGCAGATCCAAAACAAGAAATAAACTTATCTAGACCTGTCGAACTTGACGATCTTACTTGTAGCTTAAGAAATGGATCATGAAAGAAAGAACGCCATAAAGATAGTTACAAAAACAATCCATCAAATCAGAAGAACGCCTACTATTTTTCTGTTTTTCATGCTTGACTTTGTGGAACCAATGGTGTCCTCTGATGTTTTGGCAAGAAGGGCGTTCCTGATATCATCTGCGTGTAATATGCGGTGTAAAGCAGCAATGCAGATAGGATTTTTAGCCTTTTTTTCATCATCCTCGTTCTTTTTTACAATTCTATCTCACTTTTCCAAAAGCTTCACGTCATACTCAACTATATATCAGGGTTTCTGCAGAAAAAAAGGATCGAGTTTATCAAAAACTAAAAGCTTGCAATTATAATAATGGCGGAATCGAGCAGACATTATCGACTGTGGAAGAAGGCGAAGGATTTTCGGTTGAATAACTTGAATGGAAAAGAGGGAGGTCCATCAATGGCGGGGAGGAGACAAAAGTGGTGCTCAAATGGCTTTTGTTTTGCCTTATCAGGTTCTGGTTCTGTTCATTGGTCTTCGAATTGCCTTTTGCCTACCGTCTCTTTTAATCTTATTCTATGCAAGGAAAGGAAAAGCTTTGAAGGGTGGAATCCATTTTTACTGTTTCAAGCAAAACAACGAACACGATTTGTCCGAATATAAAATACTTGGTTTGTCGCGTGCATTTGAAATAGCGGTCCATCCTCTTATTTACCCGATCATCCCAACCAAACACCAAGTTCTTTTAGAACAACCTCAAAACAATCAACTAAAGATGGTGGACTATTAACTAGGCCAATCAAATTGCTTGTTTATGTCTTTGTTCACCCGCGACAAAGACAAGTAATCTTGAAAGCAGTAGGGGTGGTCGGGGCGGGTTCCACCCAAAATGGCCAAATGTTCCTTGCTCCCTTAGATTTGTGGGTTCCCCTTCAAAGGGTCCATTATCTCAGAGCAAAGATGCCCTAAATGTTATTATTTATTAGAACTCAGACCATATAAGTGAAAGTACAGTATGTCAGTAGGACCCAATAAACTTAGATGGTCCACAGTTGGACCGGCCCGCGTTCGCTGCCGGATCTATGATTTCAAACTCCATCAACCAACACTCTTAAAGGTGATTAGATGCTTCAGCCATTGCCGTTCAGAGTGATCGTCGGGGCAACACCTGAGCCTTTACATTCTAGGGCACTGGAGCCAGTTATGCAATAGAACTTTCCGGAGGTCTTCTCAGAACAATGGGTCTGCCATCCATACCGAGTAGCGGGCAGCGGTGGAAGAAAATCAAAGGAATTCCATGCATAGTTGCTTAAACAAAAAAGATGGTCAGAGAGACTTGAATCCGCGTAAAAGGGTAGGAAGAAGAAGAAACTCAGGAAATTTGAGGTTGCACAGCCATCATTTGACGGCAAGGTGGCTGGCCAGAGCACCGCCTTAGAAGTGGCTGGCTGGCTCTATAAGCAAATAACTTTTAGATATTGCACCTTGAAGACAAGAATTACCCTCTCAGAGCTTTAAAAACTTTTCTGATTTCAAGATGACAACAAATCCAGAACGATAGACCCATGAATCACACAGCCAATACAGAAACTCAGTCTCGAACACTAAAGAATTACTCCTTCCATGGAATTCGACAGTCTCTAAATCATGCTATGGGATAGAAAAGATCAGCAATCATCGATTTTCACAAAAACAGTAAGCGCATGCGCTGAACAACAACAACGTTTCAGAAACCGGAAAACAAGCAAATCTTCAACTAACCTGGTTGAAATTCTCCCCTCACAGAGCATTTGGAATGTTGATGATGATGACTGAGGTATAAAAATGCAAGGAACTAGCTTGAAAGGGCAGGCACTCTGTTTCTGTACTTAGAATAAAATATGGAAGAGGATGAATGATAATGAATGCTTAGAGTACAATATGAGTCACAAAATCCACACTAAGAACACGCCTCACAGAGAGGATACTTTTCAAAGAGCTAACCATGTATCAACATCACGTCTGAAGATCATATGAATTGAAGATATTGATTCACACAGAAAGTCTGCTAGTGAAAGTGAAAAATCCATCATATCGTATTCCAATAAATAGCATGAAAAAAAACATGGACCCTGTAAATGAACCACCACAGCTCGAATTTACAAACTTTGAAATTCGTTTGTCGAAGCAAATAATCCAAGAACAACCATAACAAAATTATGTCATATAATCTTTCTGAGACTCACAGCCCAAATTGCGAGAAGTAAAAAAAAATCACCACCAAGGATTAACGTAAAAAGAGGGTAAATTACTCTTTTTTTTTGTTCCCTTCTAGTTCGCGCCAGGACACTCGCGCGCAAAGTGTCCAGCCTTTCCACAATTGAAGCAGGTGCTGCCACCGCCTCCTCCTCCTCCACCGCCTCCAAATCTTCCACCTCTGCCGAAATTGCTGTTTCCACTGCTGCAATCCCGAGCCAAGTGCCCATATTCGCCGCACTTGAAGCAACCCCCACCCCCAGCACCACCTCCAGCACCACCTCCACCGCTTCTGGAACTGCAATCTCTCGCCATGTGTCCAAAGCCACCACAATTATAGCAAGAACCAGCTCCGCTACCTCCTCCTCCACCACCACCACCGCCGCCGCCTCCTTGAGGGCAATCCCTAGCCAAGTGACCACCTTCCCCACAAGAATAGCACCCACCACCAGTTCCCCCACGTTTCATAGCACGACCGCAATCTCTAGCCAAATGATCTGGATCACCACAATTATAACAACCAGCTCCACCTCCGCTTCGCCTCTCACCACCTCTCCAACCACCCCCAAAGCCATAGCCACCGCTACGACTACCTCTTCCGTCCCCATAACCATCGTTCCTTTCGCCTTGAAATGAAGATCCATCAATAACGACAACATCCACAGCTTTAGACTTTCCATCGTCCCCAGGAGCGATCTGGAACGCGACTTGGTCGCCCTCAGCGAGCCGGCGGTAGCCATCGGACTGGATCGAAGACTGATGAACGAAGAGATCTGGACCGTCTCCATCAGGCTTGATGAAACCGAAACCCTTGGAGTCATTGAACCATTGCACAACACCAGTCAATCTCTCTTCCGCCATAGCCACAGTAGAAAGAAATCGCTTGGAACCGCGAGGCTGAGTGTAAGCTCTATAAAATACAGAAAGAGCGAAGAGGAAAGAGCGGAGAGGCCGGTACTCAGTTTCCTTTTCGGAACCACAAAACCCTAATTTCTTTAAGTAAACCCCATGGCCGAAAATCTGCCAATCTAAGCGAATGCGATCCCCTTTCTTCTCATTCCAGTGTTGTGAGGGGCATCGTAAGTAACCATGGACCCCTGCCCTTTTGACTGATCGCAGAAACTACATGTCGTCCAATGATGATAAAAAAGGCAGCATTTTTTGCCCTAGGGTTTGTTCAATCCAGGGAGGAAGACCATTGCAGATGAATACCATCTTTCCATCTGAGTGGGATTTGCAAAACTTCCAAAACTTGAAGACTGAATTAATCGAAGGATTAAGATAGTGAAAGGGTAATCTTATTCGATTGTTTCCTGTAATTAACTGATAATAGTTCGGTCTTAGTTCTAAAAAAACCGGACGTATCCGAACCATTATTACCCTTGCCACCAACCCGATTGGAAAAAAGAGAATCTTGATTGAATGAGAATGGGGAGGAGAGAGAGAAGAAACGGAGCTTCACCATAGCTACGGACGGTCTTCCTCCGTCGTTTACACATTCTTCTGATGTTCCCTTTTTCAACCATCAATGTCCGCTGCTCTGACCAAACCATAACTCCACTGAACGAGTCTGATCATTTCCTGCTGGATTGCATCCTGCTTTATTGAATCTCTATCTTCGTATTACCAGGTTGATTTTATCATCGTTAAGTTAAATCGCCCTTTTGGAAGTCTGATTTTTGGTTTATTCTTCCTGCTTTCTTTTCTCTTTGACCCGTATCTGCACCTGATACCGTCGATTTGTTTTGTTCTGTATGGTCAGATGTTCTTTTGCTTGGTGAGTGAGGTTCTAGGTCCGGAGGTTTTGTCTTGTAGATTCATTTCATATGTATTCAGATTTAGGATTTTCCATCAAGTTTGGTCAACCTGTTAACTTGTTTAAGTTGTCCCATTGCTTTGCCGCTTTGTAATTTTTTTTCGTTGTAGAGCTTTCAAATTAACGATATTGAAAATTTGTTGATTGGATTATCATCTCTCTATCATGCTTCTTTTTTTAATTTTTCATTGAAACGAACTGGGCTTACGCATAAATTAAATTTCTTTGGACTAGGGTTGAGCTTGATCAAGTGGATTTATTCATGACCAAGTTGAGCCTAGAGATTTATGCATAGTCATTCCTTAAAAGTTTATTAGTTTTTTGCGTTAAATTAGAGCAACACACACGAAGCAGCTTGTTAGTTGGGAGTGAACATGAAGGTAATGCAAATTATGAATTGGTTGCCTGTGGGCACTGAGTTCTTTCCATCAAATAATTGGGTTAAAATGTCGTGGGACACTTAAATATGTAGCTCAGTTATATCCTATACGTAAAATTCTTTTTCTTAACATAACTTCCTCTCTGTTTCTGTTTTTGAAGAAAAAACACTTAAAATGTATCATTGTCATATTCATGTTCGTGGTTGAGGTGAGTTCCACAACATATTTGAGTTGCATAGCTAGCAGTACCATGTATTCATGGCTGTAACTTGATATGTTGGGGAATTGGAAAGTGTCAAACAGCTCATCTTTCCAAGCCAGTTATTAAAGGATAATTAGTAGATATTGAAGGATGATTAGTAGATACTACACAGCATATGAGAGATATTTAGCTTAATAGATACAGTTGAAATATTTTTATGACATAGTTATTGAGGCTTGAACATATCTCTTTGTTGAATATGAAACATAGATATTTAGTATTTGTTCTTAGTTTTGTTTGAGCTTCACATTCTTTAAATGGTCTTACTGACTTTTATGAGTAAATCCTAGTTTTTTCTTCTTGTTCGGTTCTAGTAATCCGTACAACTCTCGTATGAAGTCCATTATTTATACTTTCGATACTGAACAGGTTTGCACAAACTATGGCTAGTGAGGAAGATGTTGACTTGCAGATTTTGAAATCTCAGCTCAGTCAATCCCATGAAGTTTGGAAACATGAGATGGAACGACGCCAATCTGAAGTGGACTTATTGCAAGCAAAGCTTATGGAAGTAAAGGCAAGTATGCAAGGGTCAGAGGAGTATGCTTTGAAGGAGTTGCAAGTTCTTTGGCGGAGAGTTAAAACAACTTCAACATTGTTAACATATTTAAAAACAAAAGCAAGGATTTTGAATGTTCCTCACTTGGCGCACACATCATGTGGAATAAAAAACTTAGAAGGGGTGGGACTTGTAGATAAAAATGGTATTCCTCTGTCTGATTGGTCTGAAAACATGGATCTTCCTTCTTTTAATGATGCAAACGAGGAAATGTGGACTAATATTGGGAAGCAACATGGTACACTTGACGAAGACGATACTGCTTATATGGCCGAAACCCTCAAATCTGTGCAGATGGTCACAGATGTAATGGAAGCTCTTGTCAAAAGAGTTATAATGGCAGAATCCCAAACTGAAACTGAAAAACTAAAAGTATATTTCGGCGAGGAAGAAATTAGAAAGAAGAGTTCTCAGATTGAGAATATGTCTCTGAAGTTAGAAGAAATGGAGCAGTTTGCTCTAGGCACAAATAGCATTATAAATGACATGCGACAGAGGGTTGAAGATTTGGTTGAGGAAACATCTAGACAGAGACAAAGGGCTGCAGAAAACGAGCAAGAATTAAGTCGTGTTAAGCACGATTTTGAGTCTCTTAAAACATATGTCAGCAGTCTTATTACAGTACGGGAAACCCTGATATCATCCGAAAAACAATTTCAAACTATTGGGATTTTGTTTGAACGGTCAGTTATATTTTAGAGACCAACTTTATTTTCCTCTGCTCTATCTTTCAGTATGAATAACTCGTCCTTTTCTTATTGAGTAGTAAATTGTGATGGTTGTTTGTTGCAGATATTGCTATTTCAAAAGATATAGCTTGTCTAATTGCAACGAGGATAATGGTTTTATTGTTCCGGTGATAGAGAATAATCTGTGATTAGCTTTCTGAGAAATTTCCCAATGAACAACATATTACTGTGTTCATGTTCAACTCCATGTATTCTTTATTATTAGAAGGATTGTTCTTATACTGTGCTTTTGATTTAATTATTATCTTTGTAGTTCCAAAACGATTTCGTTTATTCTTCTATCTATCATCTAAATATACCGAAAAAGATGTGCGATGAGGCACACGTGGTGCACTACATGCACGATGCTCCAAAAAAGTGTATGAAACTTGTACTTAGTTTTTCTTTATAGTTTCTTATTGTTGATTCCATCGTTCATATCTATTTGAGTGACAAGTTTCTCAAGTGACTATCGACCTGTTGTTACTGTTTTAACAGGTTAGTAGAAAAGGCGAAACAGTTAGAAGGCGAGAAAACTCAAAAAGAAGCTGAAGTTCAGAAACTCATGGAAGAGAATGTGCGGTTGACTGCGCTTCTCGACAAGAAAGAGGCTCAACTTCTGGCCATGAACGAACAGTGCAAGGTCATGGCATTGAATGCTTCGAACATCTAATTGACCGCCAGGGAACTGCACAGGCAAACGGCATCACTACAAGGGTATCGAGTTTAAGTCCACTCCTCCATACTCAGGTAACGAGTCTGAAAACGAGCTATCTGGATTGGTTTGACACTGCCCATATTATTATTTTCACGAATCTGCAAACAATGTTGGTTTTGCGAACTCGATTGATCACCATATTGCTATTGATCCACCCGGTTGATTTTTATTTTATTGTTTCAGACTTGGTTTGTGAGTGAAATGAGAATGTTGTTTGTGCTTCCTCTGGCTGGACTTGCTGACTTAGACACTGCTGGTCTTGGTCTACGCCTAAATTCTTAGAAATTAATATATTGGAATTTGGTATAATTTTTACAGATGTTCTGTTACCATTTTAGTTAATATTGTTAAAAATTAAGTCCATATAATAGTAATACAAAAGATAAAAAGATTTTATAATTTGATGAATTTTTTTTGTTTTTTTGTTTTTAATTTAACCAAATTAAATAAAAATTCAAATTTATTATTAAACTAGTTGGTGGTGGCAAGCCGAGCGCGCCGGCTCGCTCGAGCTGGCTCGTGAGCTCTGCAACACCGAGCCTACTTGTCGTGCGGTTCGACCCTTAGTATAACAGCGGTCGACACTTAAGCTACATTATAAAAAATGTTGGTCGACCGCATAAGAGGGGGTCGACCGGCATATGTTACAGAATGTTATCGCAAGATATTTATCGTTAGTGAAAATGTCGACTGCCATTATAATAAGGTCGACCAGTTTAAACAAAGTGTCGACCGATGTTGTAAAAAGAGTCGACCGGTCAAATGTAACGGCTATAATTTGCATATTCAACGGAAACATCCGGTCGACCATTGAAATACGAAAACAAAATTTCTATGTTGGGCTCGTCTGGCTCGGCTCGTTTAGGCTCGACTGGCTCGGTCCGGCTCGCTCATATAGGCTCAAGGCTCAAGGCTCGCGAGCCGGTTTGAGCCAATTTTTTTTGAAAAAAGCTCGAACGAGCCGGCTCGAATATGCTTGACAGGTTCGGCTCGTTTGGCTCGGCACACTCGACGAGCCGGCCGTCTCGGGCTCGAGCCGGCTCGTTTGACAGCACTAAAACTAGTATTTCATTTATCTACAAATTATTAAAATTTATTAAATTAACTAAAATTACCAACGAAACTGATTCATTTCTTAAAATTAACAAAAAAAATATGTTAGTAAAATATCAGTTAAAAATATGCTAACGATCAGATAATTTCTTAAGTTTGAGAGATTTGATGTAATTTTCGGAAAAGATTTACCTTAAAAAAGTGTAAATTTAAACAATTGGAAAAAGGCCCAAGATTTCAGGCCCAGGTTACAAAATCTTGTCAGACTATAAATACAGAACTAAACCCTAATTTCGATTTCTTCTCCCAATTGCTGCCGCTTTCGGGTGTTTTACAGTCGGCTCTAATGGGGAGAGTGATCCGAGCTCAGCGTAAGGGTGCTGGTTCCGTCTTCAAGTCTCACACCCACCACCGCAAGGGTCCAGCCAGGTTCCGGAGCCTCGACTTTGGTGAGCGGAATGGATATCTTAAAGGAGTGATTACCGATATCATCCACGATCCTGGACGTGGGGCGCCGCTGGCCAAGGTCTCCTTCCGCCATCCTTTTAGGTACAAGAAGCAGAACGAGCTTTTCGTCGCTGCTGAGGGTATGTACACTGGGCAATTTGTGTACTGTGGGAAGAAAGCAAATCTCATGGTTGGAAACGTTTTGCCCATCCGGTCAATTCCCGAAGGTGCTGTTGTTTGCAACGTTGAACACCATGTTGGTGACCGTGGTGTTTTTGCTAGATGTTCTGGAGATTATGCCATTGTTATCAGCCATAATCCTGATAATGATACTTCCAGGTTTCTATTTTTATGGAACTCAATATTGTCTTATATAAATGCCTTTTGTGCTAGCTTTATCGATTATTGTTTTCCATTCAAGTACACAGATTGAGTTGCAAATGATTTCTAGTAATTCTAGAGTTTCTCAGTTAGTCTTCATGTTTGAGAGGCTACAAGTTGTTCATCTTTCAATCGCTATTTTGGGCACAAATGATTCACAACTCTTCACTATCTTGATTCGCGATTTTGGTTACCATCTTCGACAGGATTAAACTTCCATCTGGTTCCAAGAAGATCATCCCAAGTGGTTGCAGAGCTATGATTGGGCAGGTGGCCGGTGGAGGAAGGACAGAAAAGCCCCTCCTCAAGGCCGGAAACGCATACCATAAATTCAGAGTGAAGAGGAACTGCTGGCCCAAGGTTCGTGGTGTGGCTATGAACCCTGTCGAGCATCCTCACGGAGGAGGTAACCATCAGCACATTGGACACGCCAGCACAGTCAGGCGTGACGCACCTCCTGGCCAGAAGGTTGGTCTTATTGCAGCACGCAGAACTGGGCGGCTCAGAGGTCAGGCTGCGGCCACAGCTGCCAAGGCCGATAAGGCCTAAGCGTGCTTAGAGAGACAGTTACTCTAGATCTCTTGTTTGATGTTTTCTTCTTTAAAACTTCATCATTTTGGTCTGGATTTTAAGGTTTTGATCATGTCTTGCACCTTGGTTTCCAATTTTAATTCCAGAACTGCTGAATTTTCAATTGTAGTTAATAAATAATAGTTAAAATCATAATAATGTGTGATTTTAGGGTGATTTATTAATGGGTATTTTATAATTACGACTATTAAGCATTTAATTGTAGTAATTAAAATGAGAAATTAAAGGTTGGAATCAAGTATAAAACCGGTTCCAAAAAGTCAGGCCGAACCGGCTTTCTCCGTCCCACTGATACGTCATCGTTTCATTTGGAGAAACGGCCCCTGTGATCTCCACCCAGGTCACCGCTCTCTCTAGTCTCTTCCTGGCGACGCTATGAGTTTCATACATCGGAATGCGATTCTTCATTCTCTTTTATTGATCCTGCTACTTCTCGATGATGCTTTGTGCGCTAGATTCCTGGATCAGAGCTCCGACATCGCCGCGGAAGTTCCGGATCAGCGATACTTGAAAACAGCGGTTTTCTCTCTCGGGAGCTTCTGGAGATCAGAGGCCGTGTTCGGCTGCTTGAATGGCGTTGTTCGGACTTCTGTTGGTTATTCTGGAGGGTCTAAGATTAATCCGGAGTTTCGGAGCTTGGGGGATCACGCTGAATCCGTTCAGGTATCATGCCTTGTTTTCCATTTTTCTCTTTAAAATTTGAGCTGAGCATTGTTTCGTTTTAAGGTAGAATTACTACTTCCGTTTTCTGATATGGATGCTGCACTGTGTTGTCATTATATTCGAGAATTGCTAATGCTTTTTTCACAAGGAAATCTTGCCATCATGTTTTGAGTTTTGAAAACTCGTAAGGTTATCAGATCTTCTGTGAGCTTATAAGAGTTGAAATCAGTTAAATTTGATCCCTATGAAAGAACAATCTATAAAAAAGTAAGTAAACCACGTCTTCATGAGCTTGGTATCTTAGTTTCCTTTTGGCTTAACCAATCTCCTTTGTTAAGCTTAATATGTATATTTCGCTAAAGTGTACTTCAAAAATGTGCACAAAACAATCTTGCATACTTAGCTGTTGATCCTTTTTCAGAAAAAAAAAACATTATATATTTAGATAAATTTCCATTTTAACGGCAGCTCAGCATGCGCCTCAACCTATTTTTGTGCTTTCTTTAGAAAGTAAGACATAATATTTT
Organism: Begonia fuchsioides; assembly: GCA_003255005.1. Taxonomy (NCBI): domain Eukaryota; kingdom Viridiplantae; phylum Streptophyta; class Magnoliopsida; order Cucurbitales; family Begoniaceae; genus Begonia; species Begonia fuchsioides. Next base: position 783,524 of record QAOC01018440.1, read on the forward strand.
TTTTGTCTCAAAATTGAATTTCAGATCAGATTCATGGTATGAAATTTAATAAAACCATGTTTGTAAAAGAGTGTGGTGGTGGTTTTAATCAGATTATGTTCCACTTGCTCAATTTTAAAAATAAAAAAAAACATACATGAACAAGAAAATAGCAAATACACCCATTGCTGGCTTTGTTTGGCTCTAAATTTTACCATCAGGCTAGTTGATTGCTATTTCCTTCTAAGAAACACAACAATAAATATGCCTTTTGGAATTCTTCCTCTGAATGATTGTGGCTTAGTTCTATTAACCAAATGTGTTTTTCTGATATCTGGAGAAGGCTGCTACCTACACGTAAAACTTATGAAAAAGCTTAGTTGGATTGTGCTTGTGGATATCGTTAACTCACTATCAGGCTATCAGCTCTGTCATAATTATTTCATGGGAGATTCTAATAAAAAATTGTGACTGCCAGGTTGAATATGATCCCAGGTTGATTAACTTCAGGGAACTTTTGGAGGTATTTTGGTCTAGTCATGATTCAAGACAAGTGTTTGGTCAAGGTCCTGATGTGGGTACCCAATACAGGTACCATCATGTAGCCCAACTTCTGCCTCTGTCTTAGTTTTATCTCCCGCTTCATGATGTATAATTTTATTTGTCAACAGATCAATCATTTTTGTTAATAATACTGAAGAATCTAGATTAGCAGCTGTCAGTAAAGAAAGAGAGCAACGCAAGTCCAAAAGCAGCTTGGTGACTACCCAAATTCAACAATCTCGGACATTCTACCTGGCAGAGTCTGAGCACCAGGTTTTTATGTTTGTTGTGTTATTTGCATATCACTCTTTCTGAAAACCGCCTTTCTTATTTACAATGTGATAAATCACTCTTTTTCTAGTGGTTTATTTCTATTGTAATCATTTAGTTGACCATTTGTTCTTCTAGTCGACCTTTTTGTAATTCCGATCGATCATTCTAATGATTTGACGTTTCTGAGTATTTCCGGTCGACCATTTTATGATTTCAGTTGACCATTCTAGAGGCTTGACATTTGTTGGGAAGTTTCAGTCGACCTAAACTCAACACATGTACTTTTCAAAAATTTCTCAAACGAACTCCGATTAAAAAAAAAACTAAAATTGCTTGAACACACGTGTTAAAAATAATAAATACTCATTCTCAAATGATATTTCTAATAAAAATAAAAAAATTAAATTTATCATAAAAATAATGAAAAAACTTATCGGATACTCAATAAGCCAACAATCTTCATATTTTTGATGATGAAAAACCATGAATATTTAATCAATATATTTTTTACAATTACACCACTCCCCATACTATATGCACTTTTTAGAATTTAAGCTCTCTCCCATAATGTATGCATTTAACTCCTGTTTTATATGTATGTCTAAAATAAAATTATGTAAAGTTACTGTAGTAACTTATGCATCATTCCCCCTCATAACTTATTGGATACTCAATAAGCCAACAGAAAGGGTAAGAGATAATGTATAGGATTTATAATTTGAAGTAATCAATTGCAATTCTTTTGCTGTTCTTATAAAACATCAAAACTGTAGCATATTTACTTATAGTAAATATGCTACAGATATAAGTCGATGAAATATTAATTATTCACTTGGTTGGCTGGATCAATCTCATTTCTAGTTGGATGGTCGAAGTGAAAAGGACTTTTGATCCGCATCAGTTTACCAACTAGCTATTTTTATTGGGAAATGAAACAGAAATTCGAGCTCAAGCACAATCCATTTCTTCTTCAACTTCTGGGCAACTTGCCAGAGGAAAAGCTAGAAATGTCGAGTCTGGCTGCCGAGATGAACGGGTACGCAGCAGAACTTTGCGCTCCAAGGGTTCAAAAACAGATTGATGCAAAGATCAATGACATAATCAGAAAAGGGTGGCCAGTTTTGAGGCAAGAATAAGAGACAAGGTTAGGCAAATATGATCCATTTTTTGTGCATGATTTAATTTGCTTGTTTAGGCTTATATAACAAGCTTCTCATATTTCAATCATCTCTTCGGCCGAAAGGTCAAAACTCGTGCAAACTATTTGTTATGTATTCGATTCATTTCTCTTCTTCGTCGAGCGGAGCATTTACAATCACGTTATCGTTGGTGTCTCGAATTTTTTATTGCTATATTTGATCATTTATGTTTGTTAAATGTTATTAATTCAGGTAGGATCTTGTTCTATCTATTCTTACATAAGTGGACGAATGAACAACCTTTGAATATTCGACAAGTCTGCGAGGTCTTCCTAATAACACGAGCAGAGCTGCTAATGATCTTCGATCGATCCAACGCCTTGTTTGGAGATTTTTTATGGAGCTTGTTTTGTTTTATTTTCAAATTTATAAACTTTTATTATATTATCTTAAATAAATATGATTTTATTTTCGTTTTTGTAAATGAAAAAAACGATCCTTAACTATATGTGTACGTGGCTTTTTTCTATTCGTTAGCAAGTTAACAGAGTTACAACCCTTCGTGTCACATCTTCTTCTCTGTTAAGGTTTTCAGATTGTCTACGCTGCTATTTATTCTTTCTTTTCTTCGTCTTCTGTTTCGTCTTCTCTCCGATTAGGCCAACAATGGCGGCCGCCAATGACGATAGCAGATCTGGATCGACCCCCAATGGCGTTGCCACCCTGGCCCTGCAACTGGGCGGATCAAAACTGGGCTTCAAAACAAGCTTTTTATGGGGGATTTGCAGGCGTCAAGAGATTGGGGATTTGCAGGGGACAAACCAGATTGGGGATATATACTACTGAAATCTAAGCCTTTCCCTTTTCATGCTTCAAGCTTTTGCTGTGGAAGAACGTAAAAGATTGATTTGAATCTTGTCTTGCAAAACCAGGAAGAAAAGAGGGCGAAGAAGACGGCCGTGGCTTGAGTCATCTCCTACCCATGGAATCTCTAGTTTTTTTGTGTGTATGAAATCTCTGGTTTTCTACCTAAATAAAGTTTGCACAATGTTTGCTTCTGTAATCTGCAAGTTTTTATATTGAATGGATCGAGTATCTTGTTGTTTGCTTCGCTCAAATTTGATGAACTGCGAGCTGAAGGAGTGACAATGAACACAAAAAGAGGGCCATGAGTCCGCCATTCGAGCTCTGAAACACTTGGTGTGGAGCTCTGTACTGGGTGGCCGGCCATGGTCGGTTTGAAATTTTGAAAGGTGGAGCTCTGAAACCGAATTTACCATTCTGGTCTTAGTTTTCCTTGTATGGTTCACCGCAATCGATTTGGTTTGAAAATTACCCCAAATAAAGACGAGCAAGAGCCGGAGGTTCACGTAGAATGCAAACAAAGCATATTTCCGAGCGACCTTAAAAAGGTCATCAATGGTGAACTGGGGTTGTGTTTTTGGTGCGTGGCGGGATGGTCATCATTGTTCTCCAGAAAGGAAGCTAGTTTTAGTCAACCCACCATTCTTCCTAAAAGCCCTTTTTAATGCCCATCGATTGCTTCTCCACCCTTCTTACTCTGAAAGACAACGTCAACTTCGTCATCTGCGTTCTTTTCAACCCCGTTCTTTACGCGCAGTCGGTGATTGGTCGACCGGCGCTCTCTAAGCCGACAGCGTTGTTTTTCTGCAAAAGACTGAACCAAAAGGGAGAGGAAGAGTGTGAGGGAAGGAGAGAGAGAGAGAGAGAGAGAGAGAGAGAGAGAGAGATTTGTTCACTCGTTTTCATAGCCATTCTTTTACCAAATGGTTTAACCTCGTTGCAGCTAATAAACACAGCTGGTTAAATAAATATAACAATAATAGAGAAAGCTTCTTCGTCCTCAGCATTTCTCGAAAATGCATATTCCAAACTCAAGCTCAGAAGTCGAATTCAAGACCCCATCGAAGTTACTGCTCTCATCCCAGTAACTCTGCAGCAACACCATTTCTCTCATCTCTGAATTCTTTGCCATGTCCGATCTCGAATATACATCTTCATGGCTCAACTGGGAAGCCACAAACTTATCCAGGGCTCTCCAGTCTGTCACTTGCTTGCACTTCTTCCCCTCTGTAATCCGCAGGTCGTCTTCTTCGTTGGTTTCCGACACTAGTGACCGGATGCTTGCAGGTCTCTTCATTGACGTGAGAGATGGGCTGTCTAGCTGAGGAAGCTGCATAAATGGATCAGAATAGAGCATGAAATTCAGACTATCTGCTTCTAATTCTTGCTTGCACATGAAGCTAGGCGTTAAAATGTTTTGATTATGGTTCGAGGCCGCATAATCGACCGGATCCATTCTGGCCATGCTCGGTTCTTCGTAGAAATAGCTCGGCTCCCAACCTTCGACGGCCTTGGTTTGCCCAGTGCTTCTCTTTTTGAATGCTCTGCAAACTACCCACCCTTCTTCCTGCACAAACAAAAAAATGGTATGAAGAAGAGGAGAAGTTGATATGGAGATCAAAGACTCGATTAAGAAACCTGTTGATAAAGAAATTAGGTTATAATATAAGATGATGATTCACCTGTGAAGGTCCATTCTCGTCGGATTCAAGCCTGTATTCATGCATGATCCAATCGCTTTTCTGTCCATTTGGAGCTCTTCCTTTGTAGAAGACGAGTGTTTTCCTCATTCCGATGAGTTTCGACCGATCGTACACGGCCTTGTCTCTCCCCGTCGCCTTCCAAAACCCGGCCATTGTCGCTCTGTTTGTCCTCGTCCCTGTCGGATACTTCTTATCCTTATGACTGAAGAAATACCACTCCTTCTGTTCTTCTTGCCCGATCCTGCACTTCTCTATTCAAACCATATTTTTTCAGTCAGATTCAACGTTGAAAACAGGCAAGCATCAGCAAAATTATAAATGGACGCAGTAGAAACCCTACGAAATAGATAGTACCACCTTGAAGATCCCATGGTTCGATTCTGTAGAGATCTATGTCTCGTATAACGTTCAGGTCAATCTTTTGCGATGCGACCTTCTTCCTCAGATAATACCCAACCAGCTCTTCGTCCGTTGGATGAAACCTGAAACCAGGAGGAACGCACGACTCCATTGGCTCCATGATAGTTATTTCCTCTGCATCAAATTCACCACCTCCTCAAAACCCACTAATGTATAACTTCATCATCGTCTTTAAACCATCAAATAAGCTAAGTTATAGAGTAACGGGGAGAGAGAGAGAGAAGAGAAGAGAGGAGGGAGAATGAAAAGACATGGAAGAACGCAAACTAAAAAGAATAAAACGAAGGCACCAAACAAAAAGGTAACAAGTGTTATCAGAGACGATCATCATCCACCATTTTATCCACGCAAGGAAAAAAGTAAATAAATTAAACGCGTGATATAAAACAAAACCCAACTGTTTCTGGGACAATGATGATAGATTTTTCTCGGTAATTAGTTCGGGGTGAGGAAGTGGAGAAAGAAACAGACTGAAATCATGAGAGTTTGAGCTTCATTTCGATCTGCAACTCTGCAGAGAGAGTCAAAAGAAAACAGACAAGGACAAGTTTTGCGGTAATGATTCTGTCCTGCGTTGGTGACCCATAAAATGATGAAAGAAAGGGTAGCGAACGATACAATTACTATAAAGAAAACAAAGATTACTTTTTGGGAGAGGGAATAATAAATCGAATTAACTTCAGTTGTCTGTCAGCAAATTAAAGAAACTAGGTCAAGTTTCGGAGGGAGAAACGAAGATGACGTAATCGGAAAACAGCACGCGTTTGTGGAAAGAGAAAAGAGGAGCACATTTTCTCGACTGGATCAAAGCCTGCGGAGCTCATGAAAGGATGACAGAAGCAAGAAAGAAAGATCTCAGAGAGAGTGTCCAGTTGAGGAAAGAAGTGGGGGCTCTGACCAGTTTGTCTGTTTGTCCGCAAATTTCATGGCAGTATTTGACCTCTTTACGGCCAGAAGAAACGCTGACCTAGCAATGGAAGCTCTTAATTCATGAAGAGGAAAGAGATAAAATGATCTCTTACTTAAAGGGTGGTCCTCAACTAGGGTAAATATTACGAGGCGAAGAAGAAAGCAAAAGAAAAAAAGGATTACTTTCACTACCCCAAGAATGGGATCTGTGAGGATGAGCTCGATTATGCAGAAGAGATTAGCCTGTTAGAGTTAGAAAAGATAAAATGGGGTAACGACCATTAAATTCTTGCTCCTATTTCTGAACTAATTACCGTAAATTCGGAGTACTAGGTTAGAACAGTAACTCGTAAAAGCAGTGCAGAAGGAAGCTGTACCTGAGAGAAAGCTGATGGTTCTTTCAACAACAGACAGAAGCGAAGAAGAAGAAGAAAGAAGGTATGAAATGCTAGTTAGAGAGAGAGAATACAGAAAAAACCAGAGATGAGAGAGAATATAAAAGGAGGAGGAGAGAGAGAGAGAAGAAGTTGTGGACTGCGCATGGGTGGATGGATGGTCGTCCCTAGTGGTTGACGTCAATCCTTGGCTTCCCACCTTTTTCCTTCATTCCACCTTTCCTCTTCACCCTCAATCCCTAAAGATCTCGATCATCTTGATACCAAAAGCTGAAATCACTCACCCTCATGGCTGTTACACATCGGCCCGACAATATGTGAAGAGGTAAGTCATGATAATTCAGTAGGCTAGAGATGAGAATCTTTTTACCTGTGTCTACAAGTAGCTACCCCACATAGAGTTAACAACTTCCACACGTCAGGCTTCGAACCGTGAAACTTAATACAAACGTTGTCATCTCTGAACCAACTGAGCTAAGTCCGTGCAAATAAGATCCCGATAATCTTAATCTGCTTCTATGATGGTCGAGGCTTTTGTGAGTGATTGAGGTGAATGAGGTCAATTTAAGAGGATTATATGGATATAAATAATGTTTTATTTCTTACAAAGTAAAATACATTTTGGACTGTAAACTAAAAAATAAATTTACGAAAATGGCTTTAGCCTAAACTAAATAATATTGTATTAAAAATATTGAGAGGTGTTACGAATGTGGCTTCAGGCCAATACATTATAGCCAACATTCCTCAATTTCCAAAATTTATTTTACCCACGAAATGTTCAATAATCGAGAATATAATTTGATTTAATAAAAAATAAAAATGGTTTTCTTCAAGAATTAAATTTGAGGTTCTTTTTCACTTATTTAGGTTAAACAACATATCTATGATCTTAATGCAATAGATTACACGTGTAACATTAATAACAGATTAATTTTCAGAAAATTTTAAAATTATTTAGTTATTATAAAATAGTTACATTATAAATTTCACAATAAAATATTGTTTATTTAAATATTTTCAAGGATATACGAAGAAGAGGAGAAGCGTGGGGAAGTTGCAGACGTAGGTGGCTCAGCCGAAGTTAAACCGCCGCCGGTTGGGGAAAGTAAATAGTTAGTGGCGTGGGGAGTAGGACGGTGGTGGTCGGCCGTGAACCCCAGTCATGCGGCGGACCGCATCATTGAAGTAATCATGGCCCCCACCACAACCAAGCTCCAAGTCCCCTCCCTCTCTCTCTCTAGAAATAAAATACGCAGAAAAGAATCGAGGAGAGAACGTTAGCGTAACGAGCTAAAAGATGATCCTTGTTGGGTCCTAACGCGATCTTGGAGCCATTTTGATATCGACCTCTGTCTCTCTCTCTCTCTAGATCTTTAAAACCCTGTTCTTCAGAAGCTTTTCTAAGGAAGAAAGGGTTTCTGGTAGTCGGCAGTAAAGAGATGACCATTGAAGTTTGAACTCACTGTGCGTTGTGTAAATGGAAGAACTCTCTCTCTCTCTCTCATCGGAGTTGTGCGGGAGAAGCTTCCATGGAGGGACACGAATCATGATGGCAGCACCTAGACTGAAACAATTCCGGACATATTCAGTTGACATGAAATTATAAGATATGACTAGGATTAGACCCAAATTCTGTTCAATTTCTGAATTCTTTAAGGAGATGATTAGACCCATATTCAGTTGACAATTCCGGACCTAATTTCTGTGTTTCAAAATCTGGCACTCCTACAACGAATTGGATGACAACACTGTCGATCTAGATCTTGTTTCCACCTGTGTTTTTCAATTTCTGTTTGTTTCACAGGAAGAGAGAGACGGAGTTGGGAAATAGGAGAATTTTAATTCACAGGAACAACTAACCAAGAACAGCTACTTGAGATACGTGGAGGAGATCCACAATAGAACGTAACTTATCAGCGAAGTAGTCACTTCAAAGGCTCTCAGTCCCTTTAGCACAGGAGGTATTAGAGACACCATCAAAAACGTTCCCAACAGCCACGAGAGTGCAAAAGCTCCAGCCCTGCACCATTCAGTTTGACAGCAATCAAAATTTTCAGTTTGAAATAGGTGCCAAGGCAGCATTTCTCACCTTACATATATCCTAAGACTGTTCATATATGAAAAAGTATCATTAGATAGCACGTACCCATAAAGAAACGCTCGAAGTTTGCTCTTCAAACGATCGTATATGAGATATATGGTAGCTACGAGTGATATAGCTACCTGAAGCGTTGGCCCCTCTTCAGTTGGAAATAGAATTGTGAGAATACCAAGAACTAGAAATGCGATGGAAGTTTTTATAATGAACTGTTGTGATGGCGTCTGGAATCTGCTCCTTAAAAGCTGCATGACTTTGGACTGGCTGATTTCTCTCATCTTTTTCTTCATGTCAATTTTTGGGTTTTTTCTCTCGTAAAACTTCTGCATTATTATTTTGTCATGGGCTGATTCTATTGCATCAACGCTTGGTTTGTGTCCGGCGTATTTATTTATAAGAAAGTTCCTCGCAGCTTGAATTTCACCTTCAGATGCCTCACTATTTATCCCAAGCCTTTTGTATGGGTCCCTTACATTAATCCTGGGAAATATAACTGAGGAAGAAGTTTCAAATATGTAAGCCACGAAAAAAGGAAAAACGAGGATAATGTACAAATACTTTCGGTATATAATGAAAATCTGAATCAAGAGGGAAATGAATGACATTTAAGAAGACTTCATCCCATCATTAAAACACCAGGTCAATCTTGCATCGATTATAGGAGGCTGTGGTGCCTTTAGTTCTTAAATCTTGTTTATGTTTTCATGGGGGGTAGACAGAGGTCATGGTTCACTATTCCAATTTATTTGATCAATTGTATGATTGTCTGTTCAGGAGAATAATAAAAAAGTATCCATGACTAAATAATCTAATACAGTCCATGGACAATTCAATACTGCATTCTCTGCATTTTGCATCAGGTAGAAGTCTATTTTTTATTTTCAGCCAGAAAGTCTTTTAGAGATTTTCCTATCAAGCAATGGCATATGGAATTATTGCTCATCTAGCCTACATTTAGTAAATTACATTGTCGTAAATTTATACTAGTTTCAGGATCCAGAATTACCGTGTTGCTCATCTGCGTCATCCCCAAAGGATGCGTTCATTGCACACTTAATTAGCCGAGGTTGAGAACTATATCGATATAAAACAACTCAAATGAGTAATAAATTTAAGCAAATAGAGAAACAAATAAAAAGCGGTGAATTCAGCAATACCTTTTGTGAAGAACGAAGGTAAAATTTTCTGTCGATTTCTCCATGAAATAAAATCCTGTAACTTTTCTACTTGAAATTTTGGACCGGTATACCGGTGTCAACAGAGAACATCTTGGTGGACCACAAATCGATCCAGTTTGAATCATTTTTGAGGTCTCGTTAATGCGGACAGATAATCAGTGCCTGCAGACAACAAAAAACGTCAAAGATGAGGTTAATTTCAGCGCCGATATTCAATTTCACATTTCTTCTCCCCAATGAAAGAAAGATACGCGGAGTCGCGAACGAAGCAAGGGCAACAGAAATTACCGCAAAATTTGCGATACAACACGAACCATAAATAAATCGAAAGCGAAGTGAAAGCGAAAACCTAAGAAGCTATCCCACAGGGAGTAGTGGAAAAGAAGAGATGCTAAACCCTGCTCTCGCTGTGGAAAACGAAAAACCCTCGAGTACCAGACTACCCTTCGCAATTTCGGAATTAGGTGTGATGAAAACGAGGATTGCCGAAGTAGGACCCGCCCGACCCGGAAATTGGGAACGGCGTGTCGTTTCGGAGCTTGAAAGGAATGAGAGATTTTCAAAAGGTAGGCCCGCCGTTCCTTCTTCCCTCCTTTTTGTTAGTACGGTGGTGCTCTAGCGGGACCCACTCCAACACCCGCGTTTGACGCTATTGTTTCTGGATCAACTATACACGTGGCTTTTTACGCCTCACCTTAATTATTTCCCAATAATTTTAACACCAAATAATATCAATATATTTTAAAATAACGTTATTTTTTCAGAAGCTAAATAATTATTTATATAATTATAATTTTTCAATAGCAATAAATACAATAAATTGAATATTTTATAATCATTACCTTAATTATGCAGAATTAGAATAAGGTCGTGTTTTGTAATTAAAATGCAACTAATCATACTGAGGGAAGCAACTTAAGATTTCCCCTAATTAATCTTAATTACAATAAATAACAAATTAAGATTAACTCCAGTTAATTAAGAAGAATCGTTGTACATTAAATGAAGTGGTCGCGGCAGCCAATCAGAAGAGGACAGCCAAGCGTGGGTCTCTCATTCCAGTAGGTGTGAGCTCCGACTCCGAGTCTTGGTTTGAAGTCGCCTGTCTCGCCCTCGCCCACTATATAAGAAGTCTTCGAATTAAAAAAAATAAAAGAATGCCTTGTCACATCCGCACCCAGTCCATTTCCATGTGCTCTCTTCCCGGACTACACCGACCGCGCTTCGACCATCCGTGCGTCTCCTAGGGTTTTCCTCTTTTCATTTCCGATTCTCACGCTTTCCGGATTATCTGCTGCTTTTTTTGTGATGGAAGGAGGCGATGAACAAGCTTCTGGATTGTGTACGCCTCGTCTTGAAGATGAGAGACAGCTGCAGCTGGGAGGCCGTGGGGTTGACAGTTTGGTGCCGAGCTTGGACCTTATGAATGTCGATCAGTGCCAAACTGTTGGAGATATGGATAATTCCCGCATCCTCGGAGCTTCGGACTCTGTGCCTGCAGAAGGCGTGGGTTGTGGGACAGATGGGGCGAATGGTCCTTCTCCTGAGATTGACTTGAAGGTTGACGTGAAGGTGAAGAGGAGGGCGGAGGAGCTTTGTTTGGTCAAGCGAAGACGAGGTCGGCCTCCTAGTGGTCAACCAAAAGGGACGCCTCTACCGAGGAAGAGCGTTACCATCACTAAGGATGAAGAGGATGTTTGTTTTATTTGCTTTGATGGCGGGAGTCTTGTTCTCTGTGATCGCCGGTGAGTGAAGTTACTTTATTGACGAGGGACGAATTTGAACAATTGCGAATCAAATTCATAAAGTGATTCTCTGTTCATTCTCCTCTAACTTACTAAAATTTTGTACAGTAACCTTGTAATCGATTTTCTAAACCTCTATAGCTAGATATTTTACTAGAGATTCTAGCGTACACTTTCATGGATTAATAATTTTGGCTAGATAACACATGATTAACGAGGATCACATTTTTCTCCGCTTTGTTAGCTTATACGTGCTCTTCTAATTTTTGTTTTCTTACCTATTTTCATGCTTCTAGGGGCTGCCCGAAGGCCTATCATCCTGCTTGCATCAAGAGGGACGATGCTTTCTTTCAATCAAAAGCTAAATGGAATTGTGGTATGTTGCCAAATGTTAATTCTCTGCATAGCTTCAAAAAAGGTTGTGACCACAGCAAAATAAATATACAATGACAATTAAGCGATGATATTTTATTGTTATGTCTTACAGGATGGCATATATGCAGCAGTTGTCGGAAGGCATCCCACTATATGTGCTATACATGTACCTTTTCTTTGTGCAAAGGATGCATTAAAGATGCTGATTATCAATGCGTAAGGGGAAGCAAAGGATTGTGTGGAACATGTATGAGAACTATAATGCTATTGGAAAAAAGCTTGCAAGGAAATGATGAAGTAGCGGTACACTAATTTTTACTCTTAAGTTAATAGTGTGCGGACACCATCGTTTGTCATACTAGTTGTGACTGAAATTGTGTGGTTACTTTTAAATCATTAGCTGGATTTCCGCAGCTTTATTGGTGCATGTTTCACAATTGCTGAGGTTCACTGACATGTCAAGGTTTTTTTTTGGTTTTAAGTTGTAAATTCTTAACCTTCATGCTCATTTCACAATAGTACCACCAGTTCATTTGCCTCTAAAGTCAGTCTTTCAAAGCTCGTAACTTGCAAAATTATGCTCGATGTTGTTATTTTGATTTTTTCCACTAATACTTTATCTAATTTATTTTTACTTCTTAATTTTTTTTGTTTTCCTATAAATTTGCAGGCCCTAGTTGATTTTGATGACAAAAGTAGTTGGGAATATCTTTTCAAAATTTATTGGGTATATTTAAAACAAAAGCTCTCTTTAACTTTTGATGAACTAGCTCGCGCCAAAAATCCTTGGAAAGGAGGTGGGACCATGGACCAAAATGGAGGGTTCTTAGGAAACTGTTGCGATGCTAATGCTAGCAAGAGTAGTGGTTCAAATGGTGCCAGTAGATGCATGGAGTTGGCCAATTCTAAGAGGAAGTCGTTTAAGAGGCAACAAAATTTTTTCTGCAATGTAGGATTCTTAACTGAAAACACAACAGATGGTAAGCTGATAACATCAACTGATGGAAATGTTTGGGCTACGAATGTGCTTCTGGAGTTTGTTGCGCACGTGAAAAATGGTGATATATCGAAGCTTTCACAGTTTGATGTGGAGTCTTTAGTGCTAGAATATATTAAGGAAAACAATCTTCGTGATCCTCAACAGAGAAGTCAAATTATTTGTGATCCTAGGCTGATGAATCTGTTTGGAAAACCTCGAGTTGGTCATTTTGAAATGCTCAAGCTTCTAGAATATCATTTGCTCTATAAGGAAAGTTCTTCATCTGCTGACAGAAACAGTAAAGTTCATGATTTCTCAATTGGCCAGGTGGAAGCAAAGGGAAATTTTATTTGTCAGTCAACAACTGATAGTGATAGGAAGCATATAAAACGGAAAAGGGCAGATGATAGGAAGCAACAAACAGATCCTGATGAATATGCAGCTATTAACGTTCACAACATTAATTTGATTTACTTAACACGGAATTTAATAGAGTCCATTAAGGGTGATACTGAAAATTTTCACGACAAAGTTGTTGGTTCAATAGTGCGAATACAAATCTCAAAATGTGATCAAAAGCACGACTTGTATAGGCTTGCCCAAGTTATTGGTATATTTTCCCACAACTGTTGTATGAAGATTTGTCTTGACATACGTATTGGTAAAAATTTGATCTTCTCGCTGATTGCGAACAGGCACGAGCAGGAGTTCTGAACCATATGCAATGGGTGAGAAAACAACTGATGTAATGCTTGATGTATTAAATTTAGACAAGAAAGAGGCAATATCACTTGAAGGGATTTCAAATCAAGAATTTTCTGAGGTGGTAACGAACTTGACTACATATTTTTAGTTACAGTTTGATTTTTCATTTTAAACCTGTGCTATGTATATCATTTCTGTGTCCCCAATTCACAAGTAAACCAGTTGTAGAGTATTTTTAATATTTATAATTATGTTCTACTTTTTCAAACAATTGTGCCCCTACATATCTGTGTTATTTCACGCCCCATACTCATGTCTACGCTTTTTGAATATATTGTTTGTTAATTTTCACTTTTTAGAAGCTGACAATGCATAAAATTGCTAATTGTTGATCATCCTAACAAATAATTGGCTAGATTCATCTTGTTTGATCTACTGTTATAAACTCAGGATGAATGCAAGCGTCTACGGGAGAGTGTAAAATGTGGGCTTCTGAAGAGATTTACTGTGGTGAGAGGACATTTTATACTCGTGGATTTTTAAGCCAGATATCATAGCTTGTTATATTATATTTAAATGATTTGTTATAGGGAGAGATTCAGAAGAAAGCAATGGCACTTCAAGCGCTGAAGGTTAATGATGTAAGTTTGTGTTTTTTGTATAAATTCCTCTTTTGCCATAATCAATGGTTATTTTATTTTCTCAAATATGTTTTAAGTGACTATCCTTTGTTGCAACACATTGTCATTTCTGATTCAGTGGCTGGTATCAGAGATGTTGCGGATTAACCATCTTCATGACAGAGCTAAAGAAAAGGGATGCCGAAAGGAATATCCTTTTGTTTGAGATTATTTAGTCTCTTGTTAGTCACCTACTCTTGCATCCTTATCTGTGATTGTTGAGAATTTACTTTTTTTTTCTGTATAGAATTTCCGCATCCTATAGTTTCACCCTTATCTTTGTTTTTTTTCCTTCCTCTTTCATCCAATGTTTCTTTTTGAATACAATTTAGTTTTGGTCTATCAGGAGGACAAAATGGTAATATATTTTGTGCTGAAAATAAATTCCTTGACTATTTTCCATACGCTTCAAGAGTTGGGGGAAAATTTACAGCTTCTTAGATCCCCCGAAGAACGACAACGTCGACTTGCTGAAATTCCTGAAATACATGCTGATCCAACTATGGATCCAAGTTACGAATCCGATAACAATACAAAAGGTGTGAAAACGACTGAACAAGATTCTTCAAATGACTCATGCTTATGAAACATTCTTTTTGGTGTTTTTAGAAAGTTCCCTTTTCATCTTGTTCGTACTTTTTACCTATGCAGGTGGCTTTAACAAAACACGTAAAAATAGTTCTGGTAGGAAGGGGAATGACCTAATAGACCATTGCAGGGGACATGATATATCATTTGATTCTAGAACCAGAATACATCATCATTCTGCTAATATTTCTGAACAAAACACAAGCATATGTACAGCAGATCGTCTTGAGGAAGAAGGTGCTTCTCAGCCTGCAGACATAATGCTTGAATCATCAAAGTTTGGAAGCAAGTTATCACCTAGTGTGCAAAATAACCATGGAAATCTGACTAGTTTAACGATCAATAATGAGAGTAATCAAGCTGATATGGAAAAGATGTGGCACTACCAGGACCCTGCTGGAAACGTTCAGGGTCCTGTCTCAATGGCGCAGCTGCAAAAATGGAGTTCAAGTGGACAGTTCCCTCTTCATATAAAAGTATGGCAGATTAGTGAAATGCCTACTGATTCTATACTTTTAACTGATGCTTTGGTGGCTCAGGAAAGTAAGAAGAACCTCCTGCGCTATAAGAACCAGGTACTGTCTGCAATTGGGCTATGTTCCGATGATGGTGAAGATCAGTCCAATGATGAGTGGAGTCGAAATCTATATGCTAATGAATCAGGCTCTCCTCCAGTTTGGAATCGACCGGCAGATGTGGTCAACTCTAGTAATCAAAGAACTGCAAATGAAGATAGCGCAGGTACTCGCCAGTCCCAAGTTAATGAACTCAGTATATCACCAACATTATCTGCTCAGCCCCTTCAATTCTCAAACCAATTAAGGGAAGTTTATAGGGGTGAGAACAGCTCTAGTCCAACTCCTGGGAACCAGAGTTCACGAAAAACCATTGAAATCGAGGCTAACAGTGGACAGAGCGGTGAAAAACGTTCTGACAGCGAGTGCTGTTCTGTGCAATCTTCAGGGCAAAATTGGAGAGCTCTACCTGGTAATGCTTCGCAAGATTCAACTGATGGTGTCATTTCTTCTGCTAAGTCAACTGAACAACAAAATTGTGACCTTGATTTCAATGACCTTCCCTGCCCTACTCCAACGGCTGACTTAGGCTTTGCTAGTCTAGCTACTGCAATCAAGCCGTCTACTTCGGCAGGTGTTCTTGTTCAAGATTCAGTCCCTAGCTGGAGTTCTGGTTCGAGTTTAGTGGGTGGAAGGAGACAGATTCCTGAAGTTGCTGGTGGTTGGGGTGTTTATTCTACTGCACCAACCAAAGCTTCTACCGAGGATCGGGATTCGAGTCTTGTTACTGCATCTTCTTTGAAACCAGCTGAATTTATAAGTGATTGTGCTGCTACGCCTGCTTCGGTAAATGATCAATTCACACACCCTTCACCCTCTCATCCTACGTCAAATGTATCTGATTGGCCGGATATGATCGAGCCTAATGAATTCAACTCCTTGGGAGATGAATCTCTCTCTGATTTGCTCGCACAAGTCGAAGCTATGGAATCTTTGAGCGAATTGGCTTCATCGACATCGATTATGAACTGCCGTGATGACTTGACGCTTGGTTGTAAAATTGATTGTTTCAGCCCTATAGGGAAAGGCGATGCTTTGAGCTCCACTGGCGAAGGACGTGTGCCATCACAATCCACAATCACCGATGAACCTCTTCTGAGATTGCACTTGTTCGATATTGATCCCCAAATGAAACTAGCTGGCCGTTCTTCAACGACTGCTGATGTGGACATAAATAAGAAATACAACGATGTTTCGATCAACCATTGGAAAGAAGGTACGATTCTCCAAAACTTGACGCACTTCTCTGCAGCTTTAAACATGGACACCGCCGAAAACACTTGGAGAATAGGATCAGAAGCTACATGGGGAAGTGCAGACATTGGGTGGGGCGGGCTAAGCAAAGGAAATCCAACCGTCGACTGGGAAATCCGACCGGACCCGATTCAAGAAAGTGGAAGCATGAATTCAGGCACATCGGCGGGGGACAACACGACCAATTGGTATGGCACACTGAAATGCAGCCTCGGCCTGCTACCGAGCCCGAGAGATCGAAGTTGTCATGGAAGGTTTCCTTGGAATAAACAGCCGGGATTCGGAGGTGGCTATAGAAGTGGACAATCTCGTCCATCTCCGAGAGGTCAGGGCCAGCGAGTTTGTAAATTTTATGAGAATGGCTACTGCAAAAGAGGGGCATCGTGTAGTTATCTGCACCGTTAGAACGAACATGGCCGCCCTAAGCAGCGGCGACAAATGATTCAATTCTGTAGAGAGGTTTGTGTAGCAATCTACTTGGATAAGTAATTCTTCCACGCGACTTGACATATTTTGTTATCGCAGAGTCCTGAAATGTCAATATATTGAAACCCTTTTCTCGTTAAAATTGAAAAGTTGAATTCTTGATGGAAGCAAAATCAATGAAAAATGATAGAATTGGGTATTGAAATTTAGCGGAATTGATGGAACTATCAATAGAAATTACAGGGGTAAGATGCAAAAAACCTTGTATTTCACATGTTAAATTGATTAATGTTTGAAACATGATTTATGGAATATCTGAATTTGCAACGAGAACTTGTTCAAAGTCACCGCTCCGATTCGGCCATGGCGGAAGCTCTATTCTGTTCTCCCATCCGAACAACGGTATATATATTGTAACAAGTGCGCATTTTATTAGCGTTGCGGTCTCGACTCTCGTGAGCCATGTCGAAGACGTCTTCGATGACGCCAACGGAGCGGTACGCGGCGGGAGCATTGTTCGCCCTCGCTCTTCACCAGGCTCAGATCCACCAAACTCGT
This sequence comes from Begonia fuchsioides, assembly GCA_003255005.1. NCBI lineage: Eukaryota > Viridiplantae > Streptophyta > Magnoliopsida > Cucurbitales > Begoniaceae > Begonia > Begonia fuchsioides. Next base: position 800,913 of record QAOC01018440.1, read on the forward strand.
CCTCTCGGATTCTCCGCAGGTGATGATCTCTCCGATGAGCGAACAAGTTGTAGCAGTAGCAGCAGTGACTCGGTTTCGGGAGACCCCGAGCTTTGGGTTAACGGAAGTTCTGGCCTTCTCCGTCCAGTTTTCAGGTCCGTTTCCATTTTCTTTTCTTGTTTTTTTATATCCTCTTCTTCAATTTCAGTTCCTGATCTTTTNCTTTCAGCTTGTTTGGCAGATGCTCGTGAAGATGATAAAAAATGTTCCCGGAGAAGAACAGGGTATGATGCACGGCATCGTGTGGCTTTGCGGTTGCTCTCAACTTGGCTTGATATTAAGTGGATAAAGATGGTCTGTCTACTTCCCTTCTCAGAACTACGTATATTATTATATATTTGGATGCTCATATTCATTGCTCACTAATATCTCATGGGTGTGAGATATTATGGAGTTCAATTAATTTGTTCTGTTTACCTGTTATGAAAAATATAAGGCGTGTTATCTGATTTGACATCTCCAAGACAAGTTTTTTGCTTTATTTTGTTCTTTAGTGGAGACTTGGTGAAATTAAAAAGTGCATGGGCGGTTGAATATGGTGATTTATTGCCGTATTTGTTTGTTAACTTATTTCAGAATTATTTTATCCTTTTTTGAAAAGGAGCTTCCCATTTTGCAGGAAGCCATTGAGACCATAGTTGCTTGCTCTGCAATGGCTTTAGCAGATAAGGAAGAAGGAAAGCAAGAAGAAACTAGTGAGCAGGAAAAAAAATGGCAGAGATGGAAGCGAGGTGGGATAATTGGTGCAGCTGCATTAACTGGAGGAACTTTGATGGCAATCACTGGCGGTACTGATACATCTAATTCTAACTTGAGTAGCTGTAAAATTACCAATGTGAAGACAGGTTTAGCAAATTACAATGTGTGACAGGTTTAGCTGCCCCAGCAATTGCTGCTGGGTTTAGTGCCCTAGCTCCAACATTGGGCACCCTCATTCCTGTCATTGGAGCCAGTGGATTTGCAGCTGCTGCAAGTGCTGCAGGAACAGTTGCTGGTTCTGTTGCTGTTGCTGCATCTTTTGGTGGTAAAATATGTCAAAATTTTCCACCTCATGGAGTTCTTTCTGCTAGTTTACCATTTATTTATCTCATGGAAAAAAATTGCAATGTACAGCCAATAGACTCGTGACCTTGTGGAAAAGGACGATGTTCAAGGGGGAGTATTGTTGCAAATATTTTAGGGGGTGATTTCAATATTATTAATTATGCATTTAGGGGTTTAGGTATTAGGATGAAGTTTACTTATCTATAAATAGGGTCAGTGGTTTATGTAATCTTATCTTTGAATATTATATTGAACATGGAAAACCTCTTTAGAGTGTCTCTAATTTCTGGCAATAGCCTGTTGTCGTCGGAACGGCTAACTGCCAGACATTGGCGTTCTTTTATCTGTTTTATCGTTTTATTTCTACTCTACCGTGACGTGCTCATCGCAATTGATTTGTTTGGTGGTTACAAAAAGTCCTTAACCAATTTTTATTTTTGTAATTGTTCTACCCAGCCGCTGGAGCGGGTCTCACGGGTAGCAAAATGGCTCGGAGAACAGGAAGTGTTGATGAATTTGAATTCAAATCAGTTGGAGAAAACCATAATCAAGGGGTGGGTGTTGTATCTCTGTTTGCTTGTTTGAGTGTTATATTCACTTATAGAGTTATTGTTACTTCAATTAATAACACTTTGTCTTTCCTTTCTCATTTGATGCCTAAATATTGTTAGATATTTTTTCCATGAACACCCAGAGATTGGCAGTTGGAATTTTGGTCTCAGGTTTTGTTTTTGATGAGGATGACTTTATAAGACCATGGGAAGGTCTGAATGACAACTTGGAAAGGTTCTTCCAGTACTCCCTATTTTTGTTCGTAAATGTTATGAAGAAGAGGTGTAACATATTCATACAGATACAGATGTTTGTTTTCTTTATATCCTTTTAACTGTTATTATATTTATAATTGATATTTTTCTTTCTTCAGCGTAATTTGTAGAATCAATATGGAACTTGTAAGTTAAAATTTTCTGTCTCCAATGATTGCCTAGGTATGCACTACAATGGGAATCTCAGAATCTAATTGCAGTGAGCACTGCTATTCAGGATTGGCTTACTTCAAGTAATTGTTAAGAAGTATATTGTTGTTTGTAATTAATTATATTTAATGCTGTGTTGTGTTAAAAGTTATTTTGATTGCTGTAGGACTCGCAATGGAGATGATGAAGCAAGGTGCAATGTTGACTGTTTTAAGCACTCTCTTGGCAGCACTTGCATGGCCTGCTACCTTGCTAGCAATTACAGATTTTATAGATAGCAAATGGACAATTGCAGTGGACAGGTGACTTTTGAGTTTTGATGGAGAATTGAATTGACAAGAAATGAACACCTATTTCGCTTCTGTGCAAGGTGTATCTTTTCTGGAAAATATATATTTACAATTCTTTTGAGGTCCTAAACAGTAAATTCTGAAGATAAAAATTACGTCAAGGTTTATGGCATAACTTTGTTTATGTTACATATCTATGTAGTTTGGTTTAGTTTCAGCGCTTGTCAGCTGTTGGATGTAACAAATAGTTGAAGCTTTAACATTTTATGATGCTGATTTGGCATGTCATCTAATTTAGACCATGATTAAGTTATCTTAAAATCCGTTCAACTTTATATTTCTTAAAACATCATTTTTTTATCAGTATGATTTTCTTTATTCTAGATCAGACAAGGCAGGAAAACTGCTTGCTGAGGTTCTGATGAAAGGCTTGCAGGGGAACAGGTACGTACTAGTCCCAATTTGTCTTCTTTGGTGGTTCCACAACTGCCTTTTTTGGCATAATCTATCTCTAATGTTCTGGGTGTCCATGAGCATTTCAGGCCTGTAACACTTGTTGGCTTCTCACTTGGTGCACGTGTGATTTTCAAGTGTCTTCAATACTTGGCCAAGAGTGAAAAGAATGGTATGTTATTATCAGAATCAGAGAGTTTATCCCTCGAACAAGTAACAACCCATCGTCCTGTCATAGGGAAATAAAAAGAAAGAAAAGAGAAGAGAAGAATAACTAATAATCTTGATTGATTGATAGGTGTTCTTCCCTTTAGGGTTGTGGCTATTAAATATGCTACAAAATAACCTAATTTACTTTAGACAATATCCAAAATAAAAAAACCTAATTTATTTTGAAAAATTAATCTAAATTAACGAACATGATAATTAGGAAAATAATACTAGGAAACTACTAAATTATTAGGGAAATAATACTAAAAGAAACTACTAAATTCTTTTCATTGAATATTATTTCCTTACAAAGGAGTCCATTGAATTTATTTCCATAACATTACTCCTCCGGCGAAAAATAGTTTGTCCTCAAGCTCAAATGAAAGAAACTCATCGCGAAAAACATGAAACTCTTCCCATGTGGCTTTCGCTGGCCTTAAGTCAGTCCACTGTACTAATAACTCTCAGTTGCCTATGTTGAGTCTTGTCCGCAGTATCAAAGATGGTTCTAAGACAGTACGTCCATCGCTAAGTGGAGGTAAGGTCGGTGTTGACGAAGGAATGTCACCCTTAAATGATTTCAACAAACTGATGTGAGAAACATTGTGAAGACGACAGTTGTCTGGTAGCTGTAGTTTGTAGGCCACTTCCCCGATCCGACCAAGCACTTTGAATGGCCCATAGAATTTCAGTAACAACTTATGGAGGGCGGATTTGACCGTGGTACGACGTCAAAGGGGGTGCTGGCGCAACCAGACCCAATCGTCGACCTGAAATTCTAACTCCCAATGAGATTTATCATATTGGACCTTCATGCGATTCTAAGCTTGTGTAAGCTTCTCGCGAATGTGAACTAGTGCGCGATCACGCTCCTGTAATGCTTCGTCAACCGCCGCTACTCGTGACAGACCCGGTTCATAAGTGAGTAAGGTCGGTGGTGGGCTCGTATACTACTTGAAAAGGTGACGTCTGAAAGACCGAATGGAAGGATGTGTTTTAGCAATATTCGGCCCATGGAAGCCAACATAGCAAACACTTGGGTCTTTCCTCAATCAAACAACGAAGGTACACTCCATGGTCCGGTTAACCACCTCAGTCTGTCCATCGCTTTGTGGGTGAAAAGCAGACGAAAAGGCTAATTTCGAACTCGTCAGTTTGAATAATTCCTGTCAAAAACAACTTGTAAACACTAGGTCTTTATCGCTTACAATTGATTCTGGAATGTCGTAGAGTCGCACAATGCCTTTGAAAAATAGCGTCGCCACCGATTGAGCTGAATAAGGGTGAGACATGGCGATGAAATGAGCATATTTAGAAAAACGATCTACCACCACCAATACTATTGATTTGCCATCAACTCGGGGTAAAACGTCAATAAAATCCATGGAAACCTCTGCCCAAACTGTGTCTGGTAGGCCGAGTGGCTGTAGGAGGCCTGCTTGCTGTATATGTTCGGACTTGTGGGGTTGACAAACCACACACTTTGAAATATAAGTCACAACTAAGTCGCGGAGGCCAGACCAATAAAAATCAGCATGAATGCGAACAAGAGTCTTCTAAACTCCTTCATGGCGCGAATCATGAATATCGGCCAAAATAGTTTGCGCAAGATGGGAGTCGGGTCGTATGTATAACCGACCCTTGTAGTAGAGGAGGTCGTCAGAAAACGTCCAAGTTGGGGATAGTTCGCCAGCAGACACCCGTTGTATCAAGAGTGTCATTGCTTCAGAGGAGGCTACGTCTCGTCGGATCTCCTGGATAATGGAAGACTGTGGTCGGGAGATAGCCATGAGCTAGGGTGGGTACTTCGTCGCGACATGAAAGGGCATCTGCGACTGTGTTCAATCGACCTGGGCGATATTCTACCGAAAAATCATAACTCAGGAGTTTACTAATCCAGTGTTGCTGAGGCGAGGACAAAATTTTCTGCTCGAGGAGGAACGATGAACTTCCTTCCTCATAGATATGACCGTCAATGACAGATGACCTGAGTCAAGCCAATACGTTCGCGCTCATAAGCGGCTAGCTTAAGATGACGGGTTGCGAGAGTGCGACTGAAATAAGCTATTGGGTGACCTTCATATTGGAGAACAACGCCGATACCGGAGCCAGATGCGTCACACTCCACAGTAAATGCGGTGGCAAAATCAAGCATGCGTAAAACCGGTGCGTGAGAGAGGGCTGCCTTAAGGGCCTCAAACGCTTGTTGGGCCGCCTCGGACCATATGAAGTTGCCGCGACGGAGCAATGCGGTCAATGGGCTAGCTGTAATACCGTAATCGCAGATGAACTTCCGATTGTAACCGAACAAGCCGAGAAACCCCCGCGGGGTTGTAGCTGACGCTGGCGTAGGCCAAGATGAAACACTGTGGATCTTGGCAGGGTCGACTGATACGCCGGTTGCGAACACCAGGTGTCCTAAGTAGGCTACTTGTGGGGTGACAAAGACGCATTTGGTCTTTTTAAGAACCAAGCAATGTTGATGTAAGAAATCAAACGCGATGCGTAGGTGCCGTAGGTGATCATCGCGATTTTGACTGTATATCAGGATGTCATCTAATAAAACCAAAATGAAACGTCATAGATGAGCCGCAAAAACCTCATTCTTGAGGGCCTGAAAGGTAGAGGGAGCATTTGCTAGGCCGAACGACATAACAAGAAACTCAAAGTGGGCATGATGAATGCGAAATGTTGTTTTCTCGATATCGGCTGGATCCATCCAAACCTGGTGATAGCCCGATCGAAGGTCTAATTTGGTGAAAATAGTTGCCCCATGCAGTTCGTCAAGTAACTCGTCGACCACTAGAATAAGAAACTTGTCTTTGATCGTTCGGGTATTGAGTTCTTGATAGTCAACGCAAAAACACCATTAGTGATCTTGTTTCCGGACTAAGAGGACTGAAGATGAATACAACGATCTACTGGAAAGGATAATGCCCTGGCGGAGCATTAGCGAACACTGTTGTTCAACCTCATCTTTTTGGAGATGAGAGTAACGATATGGCCGCACAACGACCAGGTCTGGACCCTGACTGAGGCATATCTGATAATCACAGGAACGTATGGGTGGAAGGCCATTTGGCTCGGTGAAGAGGTCCACAAACTCGTGTAAGAGGGTAGAGAGGTCATCTGCTTCTCCTGTGGTAGCAATGAATGTCACGATCGGAGTTGGGCCTGATCGCAAGGCTAATAGGATTTCCTAGCGACCTTGCCGGGTAAATTGGATGGTCAAAGCATCGAAGTCCCACGTCAGAGAACCTAGTGTTCGCAACCATTGGATGCCAAGCACCGCATCTAGACATGGCAGTGGTATTATGAAAAAGTATGTTGTAAAGGAAAGCCTTGACACGGAAAAAGTGACGTCACGATACGCCCCCAGACAACGAACGCACTCCTCGTTGGCGACTAAGACTGATAAGTCGGTATCCGATTCTGGCTGAAGTCCCAATCGAGAAGCGGCATAAACACTAAGGAAATTATGAGTGTTACCCGTGTCGGCAAGGCTGCAAAGAATCTGTGATGTAAATGTTGCAGCTAATGTCAGAGTAGAAGCTTTGGTGGAACCCGATATGGCATTAAGCGATATAGTCGGTTCTATGATCGAATCTTCCTCGTGTTCAAGACCATGATCTGTATCCTCATCGCTAAAAATGACAAACAGATGTTTGCAAACATCTCGGCGAGTGTATGTCTCATCACAATTATAACAGAGGCCGCAAAAACGACGATCAGTCATCTCTGCTCGTGAAATATGTTTGACAGTTGGATGTCCCGATGGTTTGACCGTGGGCGCGATCGAAACTGACGTGATTGGCAGCACAGTGAAAGCTCTCTGGCTGCGCATAAAACGGCGTGGGCTGTAAGATGAGGCGGAAGTAGTGCGCTGTTCAAAGGCACGTGCTAAAGCCATTGCACTCTATAATGTGGGTGGATCTTGTAGCTCCACCTCGACTCGTAAGTTTTCGCTGAGACCGACAGTGAACAGATCTACTGCTTGGTTCTTTGTCACAGTTAGGGCTCTAGTAAACAATGCTTGAAACATTTTTTGGTATTGAGTCACGGTTCCTATTTGTTTCAGATCAACCAGGTCACTTAATGTATTTTTCCGGGCAGTGGTTTTAAAGCGCTCAATCTACGAGTCCTTGAAGTAGGACTACGAGAGATTAATTTCTCCTTCGCGAAACCGCTCATACCATTCATCTGCCTCTTCATTTAGATGAAATGTTGCGAGTCCTATCCATCTGTGTAGTAGAATATTTTGACTTTGAAAGTAGTTCTCGCATCTTGTTAACCACCGTTTGACATCAGAGGAGTCATCGTACGTTGGAAACTCCAAACGTGCTCGTATAATTAGTCGTGATCCCTCGCTAGGGTAAGTGACATATGGTCCGGCTGCATCCTGGTCAGCTATCGGATAGTCCTGCTTGGGATCAGTGCCTCTTGTGATGTTTGAGCCAAATTTTCGGATAGAGATTGCCGTTTGAACTGGTCTCGTTGCATAAAACGGCGAGCTTGGAAGAGAGGTGAATAGAGATTCCTGTGGGTTGACCAAATGTCGGGGCTAGTGGAGGTGAATAGAGATTGCCGTTTGAACTGGTCTCGTTGCACTGAATTGTCGTCCGTTAGTCTGCAAGGGACCGTTTGCTCTGGTAATAAGTCCGCCAAAAATCGACGGTGGTCCTTCGGTGTGAGGCCATGGAGTAGCTGTGGTGCACGCTGAGTATTCGACAGACCTCGGAAGAGCTGTGTTAAATGGACCCAAACTCATCGGCTAGCAAAGGCAAGGTGGAGGGCAGCGTGGAATGGTTGCCGTGAGTTGTATGGACTGCATGGTCGGTTGGCGGCAACGCGACAAATGGTGCATGACTATGCAACGTGGGCGGTGGCGGTGCGAACGTTGAGGAACATGCGGCCAAAAGGCCGTGTGCGAACGTTTCGCCTGGCGCGGTATGTGGTGGTGTTAACGCAGTATCGGCCAGCGTGGTCGAAAGCACTGCGAATGCGGCAACAAGTGTGGTTGGCTGGATCTGCAGCGGTGGGGCGCGTGGTGGCGCTGACAAATCGGTCGGCAACGTTGCGCCTTGGCTCGGTATGCGCAGGTCACGCTCACAGATGTGATATCAAAATTTTGTGGTTTGCTTGTGCGTGTGCTCGACTTTCCTTGGCATCTTCTCGTTGTGCCTCCAATAATTCTAACAAACGCTACATAAACGAAAGCATCGCTGAAGAATCTGTGCTCATAATTGATGATGCTAATGGATTAGAATCGGCTTCTGATGAAGAGTTTGACTCTGATACCAAATTGTTATAATCAGAATCAGAGAGTTCATCTCTGGAACGAGTAACAACTTCTCGTCCTATCATAGGGAAATAAAGAGAAAGAAAAGAGAATAGAAGAATAACTAATAAACTCGATTGATTGATAGATGTCATTCCCCTTAGGGTTGATGCCTATTAAATAGGCTACAAAATAACCTAATTTACTTTAGTCAATATACAAAATAAGAAAACCTAATTTATTTTGAAAAATTAACCTAAATTAACGAACCTGATAATTAGGAAAACTATATTTAAGGAAACTATTAAATTATTAGAAAAATAATACTAAAAGAAACTGCTAAATTATTTTCATGAAATATTGTTTCCCTACGAAGGAGTCCATTGGATTTATTTCCATAACATCGTATATCTTATATTATTGTACTTCTCAAATGGATTTCTGATTGATTAATATTGTCCATCTTTTGGTGTGTCATTAGCTGGGCTTGTTGAAAGAGTTGTCCTCCTTGGAGCGCCAATTTCAATCAAAGATCAGAACTGGGAAGCTGCAAGAAAGGTATTATTGGCAAAACTCTCTTTTGTTTCGTTTTGTGGATATATCTGAGCTTAAATGTAATACTCCATCGAGGTTTACATGTTAGAACTGAAGCCTCAAAAAAGTTCATTGTAATGATTGTTGTGGATGTTAGTGAAATGATTGAGTAGTAACTATAAATATCTGTTAGTATGATGAATAGGATGTTATAATCTTGGGGAAGAGAAAATATGGGGTATAGTGAGTTGGTGGAAAGTAGGAGGAGAGAACAGGAACTCTCAAGATCCCTTGTCTGTGTGTCCTATGTGGTGCAGAGCCTACTGCTAAATGTACTGTTGAATTTCTTGAAAGGAATAAGCAGAATATTCTTACCAAATGATTCAATTTCTTGGAAGTATAATCTTAGGCGATGCAAAAAATGATCTCAAGAACAGCATGGTAGTAGAACGGGAAAAGGAAATTGCAGTAGTAAAAAATAGATGCATAAAATGGAAAAATTTTCACCAATAGAACAAAATATTGTGTTTATACAGAATGCACAGCGAGATTGCTGGCAAGATCAGAGTAGTGTTCCCTTTGACAAAGTCTGAAGAATCATCAAGGAATTCGAAGGAAACTGCCCGAGGAGGTATGGAGATGATGCCCTTATGATTCCTAAACAGGATATTTTACCTTACAGATAGAATTGCGGATGTTAGCAGAAATGATCCAGAGGGTTTGCTTTTCATATTATAAAAATCAATGTTACTTAGTTAATGGAGAAAGACAATGGAGTGGTTATGTTTGGAAGGTCTGTATTGGCTTGGTTACAATGAAAAAATGGAATTCGGCCATTCTAATCTTAGCTGGTATTCAAAAGGAGGCTTCGGGAGAAATTAAGACATTCACAGGAAGGCTAAGGGTACGATCTCCTGTTTTGAAACAAGAAGGTACTCTAGAAGGGCACCAAAATCAATTTGAGTCTATAATCTCAATCTTGATTGGAATTCTGGAAGAAGCGTCGTTCAGTGCATTCTTTTACAGTTTAAAGAATGAAATAAAAGTAGATGTACTGATGATCAAACCTTCCGACTTGATTTCATGGAGTTTTCTCCGGGTTGTGGAAAATGGATGTATTAATTAAACATGAGAAATTCACAATGACTCGGATTTATGGGGACTGAATTGGAGGATGTTTTCAACAAACATAAGTGAGCTGAGTGATTATCAATCAGTGCAAACAATAAGCAAAAATAATTGAATTCCAAAAGTAGATAAACCGAAGCTGAGAATGAAAATGAGAAGGGAAAGCAAATGAAAGTTGGTGTATGAAAAGGATTGATGATTATTGTGCTAGTTATTGGGTAACAATTTCATCATCAGTACACCAGAAAAAACTTTAAAATTCTTGCTGGAGCGAAGAATTGGTTGCTGTGTAACATCATAGATGTTTGAAAAAGCTATTAGGCTATGACTCTAAAGTTCAATTCAAATTCGCAAATGAGAATAATTAGGTGGCAAGTCCATTGTCTAGGAAAGATGTTGGGGGTGTGTGGATGGTGTGGAACTTACCGAGTTACTGCTTAGTGGAGTAATTAACTACCAGGAATTAGAAGATGAGGTGTGATGCAAAGCAGGAATGAAAATGGAGTTGCTCCAAAACAGGGAGTTCAAAATTGAGATTTATTATGATTAGTAATAAGGTATGTTATAAATCGAAGAAGGTGGATTCTCAACATACGAGTTTTATTCCCAAGATTTTTGGCATTATTTCAATCTTAGTCCCGTTAGAGGTTATGGTTGCTTTACTAAGCAAGTTAGAAAAATAACAGATGAACTGCGTTGGGTGGTTATGCGCCAAGATATCAAGAAGTTTGTTAATCAATCTGTTGTTTACCAAAGAAATGATTTGAAGCATTATCTCCAACGATTTGATTCAACCTTTGCCTATTCCTTTAGACATATCGAATGATGTTCAGAGGATTTCTTTTGAAAGTTTGCCAAAATGAGCGGGAATGGAAAACGTTTTTGTGAGAGTTGATTGTTTGAGCGATGGGATCATTTCAAGGCCCTCCAACATCCCCATATTGTTCAAACAGTGGCTGTTGCATTTTCCATTTACTTTTTTATGTTTGCACGACATGCCTAAATCTTTATTCTTTAATCGGGACAAGGTCAATATGGCTGTCTATATGAACTTTTTTTGGAAGGAACTATTCTGATTTTTAGACTTATATGCTGTGTTTTTGATGCATTATATTTTAATGTTTTAATTAATATTATTAGTATTGTAATTAAGAGTATTTTAGGTATAATAATAAGTTTACTTTTCCTGTAAATAGCGGTCATTAATTAAGGTTGTTTTTTTCATCTTTGAATTTTATTTGTGAAATGATTTTCTCCTCTCTAGTAAAGTGTTGTTTTTCCAAGCGTTAGCTCATGGTTTCGGTCGGCAACCATCCACCGGAGTCTTCATTTATCTTTTATTTTTTGTTTATTGCTATATTTGATGGTGAAAGCATTCGCTTCCATCAGTTTTGTACGAGATAAACTAAAAACTTGGATTATGTGGCTCTCATGCACTGGATTTTAGTATAATTCATCGTATCATTGAACTATCATGATGTCCCGATTCAAAGCTGGAGAACCTCCTACAATTCTGGATGTGGTACAACCCCAGATCCATCTGGGACCACATTTCTTCTCTGACTGAAGGCATTAGACATTGCAAATTCAATCAGAATCTTTCCTGGATGGTAAACAACAATTTGGTGATCTGCATAGAACCGCTGTTCTTATTAACCTCGAGGATAATTTCCTTTTGAGGCCAAGAGTAACTATAAACAATACCGTGAGCCACATAAGACCACTGTTCTTAGTGTAATGATCATCTCAAATATTAGTATGGTAGTCGTGTAATTACTGATTATACACGACTGAATTTGTTGAAAGGAATAAACAGAAAATGTTCAGCAAATAAGCATTTGTTTATCAGTTTTCAGGATGTCAATAATCTTTTCTATATATTATTTGTGCAGATGGTGGCTGGAAGATTTGTGAATGCTTACTCAACGAACGATTGGATGCTTGGCGTTACCTTCCGTGCCAGGTAGACACTCATTAACTGTTAATGTACTTCATCAACCCCCTGGCTAATCTCACTCTTTATCTATCTCTTGTTAAAGTTGAGCAATTAATTGCAAACTCAATCCCTCGAATTTGGTCAACTTGAGTCCATCACATTTGTCTGTTTACATTAATATTGGAAAAAAACCAAAAAGGCGATCGACTTTCCTTGAATTTGTTGACTTTTCCCTGTAGTTTTTATCATGGAGTCAGAGTTGGTCTCAAATCGGAAAACCGGTGAACGAGATTTCGGTTTTTACGCAACATAGTTGCGTAGTTTGCCATTTTTATATCTTAGTAGATGAGCATAATTCTTTCAAAGCTAACGTCCAAGATTGATTGTGCAGCCTACTTACACAAGGATTGGCTGGAATCCAACCAATTGATGATGTCTGTGGCATTGAAAATGTAAGCTTCTTGATCTTATTATATAATCGGTCATCTTTCCTTTAAACTGTGTAATTTGGGTTGCATTACAAGAAATATGCTCTGGGTTTGCAGATCGATGTAACGGATTTAATCGAAGGCCACTCTTCGTATCTTTGGGCGACCCAAGATATCCTTGATCGGCTTGAATTGGACACATATTATCCTGTTTTCAGGACTTCTCCAGTTGTTATTTCAGACTAAGCAGATGGCTAAGCCGGTGAATGAACAAATCTTAGTCTACTGCATTCAGAAGCTTTTTCGTTGATTAAATTATTTTTTATCTTCAAATTTAAATTTTTGGGATTGTAATTTTTTATAATATCAAAATTAGAGGTTTCAGATTCAATCCTAGTAAAGATAAAAAAGAAATATGTCATTCACAAATGAATTCTTCTTTTTAGGGTTTGTTAAGGTCGTGGAAAGATGCAGGCAAGCAACTGGGTTTCGAAGATCCACAACAACAATGGTGTCCCACAAAACCATTGGGCTTCTGAACTCGTCGGTCCGAGGTTGTTCGAAGAGGAGCTGGATTGCACGCGAACCGATGGGAGTGCTGAGGCTTATCTAGATCTAGAAACGGAGAGTGGGTGGAGTCAGGACCCATTTCTGGTGTGGGATTAAGAACAAAAGCACCATCTGAGCGAACATTTGTCCCAACACCCATTATTACTCCCATTTCACCACTCTCTAGCTTTCACCAAAGGCGACAGTTTTATGCCTTCTCCGTCGCAAATCACCCACCAAACGCTATCATGGGTGCCTTCGACGTGGGCGATCAGAGTCGTTGGAACAGGTGGGAGATTGGCCTCACGTGTTCTCTCTCTCTCTCTCTCACTCTGTTGGTTTGGTTTGAACGTGAATAGGAGGGAAAGAGGACTGTAAAAAATTAAATGTTTTAGTCGTAAAGCCATTCCTGATGGAGTAAGTTGCATTCCTAAAGATGAAAACGGAAATGTGCTACCCTTTGAACCCGCCGGAAGATCCGATTCAGGTTTCAGTTTTTCTGTCCAGTTGCGGGGGAGAATCCTTGTTTCGCCGCATTTCCAGCACTTTCCGGTGGTGGTTCGAGTGCAACTCGGTGGAGAAAGTCGGGCTACAAGCCGGCCTGTATTCGGGCACGAGTCGACCCGACTTGTACCGAACGCCGCACGCGTTGCAGAGCGTCTTCGACCCGAGAGGTCCGGCCCTCCACTGCGGCGTCTTCTGAACGCCGCAATGGGTGCACCGGCGAGTTGTTTGAACCCCACTTCCGCCGTTGACTGGTGGCCTGTTCTTCGGTTTCTTCGGATTTTCGCAAGGGAAAACTATCTCGTCGATGAGAGGAACCATGGTGTTGAAGAAAAGCAAGGGGCTTGACGGCGATGAAGACGACGACGACGTGGTTGAGCTTGACGACGATTCCGTCAACGTGTTTGATCCTAGAACCCAAAGCCTTCCTCCGGCTCCGGCTCTGGCCCGCTTGCTCCTCGCCTTCACTGGAAACCGAGTTTCGAAACAAGGTTTCGCCGAAATTGAAGCCTCAGGCTCTCTCATTGTTTCTCTCTGGTTCGACTTTCCGGTCCAAATTCCGGCCGGTAATGACGCAGAGTAGTCGGAGACAGAATCTTCGACGAAATGGGACAACCATTCCAGGTCCGCTAAATCATCGGCCTGATAAAAATGGAATCTTTTTGTCAATAACTATGAATTAAGAACACAACGAACCAAATTTTACTTTGAAGAAATCCAAATAAAAAAAAGTACCGGAACACCGAGCCCACTCGTCGGAAAACAACCAAATCCGTCTTCAACATAAAAACTAGAGCTTTCATTCGGATTCTCGCAGTTTTCCAGCAGTTCTTGAGACTCAGAGACAGAGGCAAAGCCTTTGTCGTCTTCGTTCTCTTCTCGTTTTTCTTCTTCTCCATCCTCCGGCTCTTCGTATTCTCCTTCGTTCGAGAAATTCAGAAGTTCGTCGACAGAAAAATCATCACACGAATCGACATTTTCAGAACTCAACGACCCCAATTCATTAAACCGCAGTTGAGGGCTCAAATTCATCGACATCTTCTTTCTAAAGCTAGATTTCAAAGCCAACTCCAGGCATTCCATTTCCGCCTTGACCTTTTTACAACCGCAGACGACCAAATTAAAAACACACAAACTAAGGGGAAAACCCTGCAAAAGAAGTTAAAAACCGGGCCAATTTCCACATCCCAAGATCAATAACTGCAGATAGAAGGAAGAGAGGATAAGAAAGAAGATGTTGAGGTAGTTCATGGGTTGCAGAGGGAGAGAGAGAGAGATGTAATGGGATGAAATTCGAACAGAAGGCCCGGGTGGTGGTGAGTTCGGTAAAGAATTCAATGAGGGACGAAAGCGTCTGTGGCCTACAATAAACGTGCCGGTTTCTTTCTCGTCTCTCTCTCTACCCACTCTCTCTCCCTCTGTGTCTCTCTCTCTCTCTTCTTAACTTCTCTTATTTTCATGATCTGTACAAACTAGCGAACGCATAAATTTACGTTTTGCTGTAAATGACCAACGGTTTTAGCAATAAATAGAAACGAAACTCGCTGTTTTTATTATTCTGCTATTTCACCAGAGAATCCAAGCTCGTGATGATCTAGAAAAAGGAAAGAACGTCCTTTGCACTTGTCTTATTTTTAGTCTTCATCTTTATTCTCACTTTTCTTTTCTGGAAACAAACGTTGGCCCATTTCTTTTTGACTCATACCCTTACGTGTCCTTCTCTCTCTGTGAAATATCTCCCACCATTTCCGCCATTTTTATCTTCTTCGTCGCTTTCCGACTTTGCTGGCTATATACAACCCAAAAAGAAAAGGCAAAGCTAAGCAGTTGGAGAGTGTAAACGAAGGAAGCCCATCCCCGTCCTTTGCTTTTCTTTTTTATTTTCTCTCTTGTTTCTTTTCCGACCGCCAGACGTTTGATTGGGTGTCCATAGCGTAGCTTACAACAACCAAATATTACCCGGTCAATGTAAACAGTTAAACTCCTCCGGCCGTCGTTGTCATCTTTTACTTGTCGTACAGACACGCAACTGAGAGCTGCGGTCGCTGTTTTCCACTCTTTTCACAGTTCTAAACTGGAGTTTTCCTCGCTTAGAAGGGCAAGTAAGATTAGGGTTTGAAGTTGAAAGCCAATGGTTGAAGCTTTCTGTCGTTTAATGCTAGTTTTAGAGAGAATGGTGCTTAGGATAATGATGGAGAAAAGTCCAGTTGTTGGGCGACAAAGCATGCCCTGCAAGAAAGAGGGTGGGAAACTGGGAAACGATAATGACAGACACGCCAGCTCTGCTATTCTTCGGCTAATCCAACTCAAATAATTCTCTCGGCCGCTTCTAAATTCGACCGTATAAAGTGAAAAGGAGAAAGCATGATTAGAACCCTGAAGGGTCGCATTAAGCGTTGCTCTAGATTGAGAAAAAGTAATCAACTTTATCAATGGCGAAAAGGGTGGATCGAAACTCTGAAGGAGGTGAAGATCAGACCCACACAGCGTCTCAGCTTTCTATGATATTTTCGGAGAACGTGGAATTCATATACACGGCCCACGTCTTGGGGGTTGGGTTTCCTTTCGTTAAGGAATCGGCTGATATGGGTAGGGTTGGGCAAAATAGAACCTGATCCATTGAATATATCATAGTTCGATAGATATCTGTTACAATGTCCCTTTTGTCAATAATGAGTCGTGCCCTTAGCCATGTGGGATCCTCGTTACTAAGATAATAAATTTAAACGATTACATTATTGTAAACTCGCAGACTCAAACATTAGGGGTAATTAATAATTCATTATAGTATCGCAGTTAAATATTACAAGTTCGATCTTCAACAAAGACAAAAGTAAGAGAATGAATATTATCAATTCAATTATTTTCGATTCACAAACTCAAACTTTTGAGATAATTGATAATTTATCGTACAGTCTTTTTACCACTTAGGTGTTTTTTTTGTTGAATGAAAAGAGTAGGATTATTATATTATTGTACGTACTGACATGTCAATTATAGATTGGTGCAATAAATGTAAGAACCGATGATATAGGTTTTAATGCATTAATTTTATTTTAATTTGACAAATAGATATTATAAAAATGTGAATTTAATATTATTCTCTATTAAAAGTCTACTATTCAAGGTTTTTCTAAGTATCACCCAAAAGTGTATATATAAATATGCAATACTAAATTTAAAACAAAAGACTTTATACCTTGTTGGTTTGATCTATTCCGGTTCTGGTCCTAAACTTTTTAAAAATCATTGTTTGTGATTTCAGTTCTATAATCGAACCGAATCGAAGGTAAAAAAACCCCTGAAAATCAACATAAAATGAATTAAACCAAAATCATGATATATTTCACAGTCATGATCCGCTTAACTTCATAAACTTATGATCCCGGTTGCATCCACAAATCTGAACCGGTAGTTTGGGTTCCCAGATTTGACTAAATTGGCGTCTCTAAGGAAAAATATACAGATATTACCTGGGTGTGTGGCTATTTATCTCGTAGCTCCACGTAGGATTCTACATCTGTCAATTCTGACGTAGAGTATGGGAGGAGTAAGGCTTTTAGTCAACCATGAAACAGACGTAGGGCTCGAGAAGATGGAAGAAGATGCAATTTTCAAATTTCAATTATGGCCACTCCTCTCTCTTCTCTCAATCGCCAAAACCCTAGAGCCCTAGATCTGCCCCACTCTCACTCTTTTCTTCCCCCTTTGACCTACCCATTTCACTTCTCCGGCGACTCAGAGCAGAAGCTGACCGGAGCCGGTAGAATGGTCCAGAAGGCTACTTACGACTCGCCTTCTTGATCGTAAGGTCAAAATACGTGTATTTCTTTTGTATGAGATTGATCTTCTTCGGTCAAGCAAGAAAGAGACAGCGTATGGTCAATGGTGTATCTTGGATTTGATTGCCGAATCTGTGGAATAACCGATATTCAAGACAGAATTTTGTCTGTAGTTTAAGAGGAATAAAAAAAATTAATAGGTTTCACAAGTCGTATTTTACTATACTTGAACTATACTCAACGAGGATGCACTACAAAAATAGTCAAATGATTGAAAAGATGCATTCGTGCTTACATTACAATATTATAAAATTTAAGTTAGAGTTCACACGTATTTATTTTTAAGTTTACAGTCTAAAACAAGTTGTATCAGATAAGACAGTGCAGAACTCTCACACGAGAGAATAATTTGGTCATCGTTGTCTTCTCAGACATTGCAATTTTTGTTCGTTAGGCCGGTTCTATGATCGTGGGAAGATCCCGGCACATGCATGTAATCTAAAGGGACATAAATGTGCGAATGTGAGAGCTAGTAAATGGTCCATTTGAAGACGTCTTGATAAGTGAAATTCAACTCTAAAAGGGTCGACCAAGTTGATGCATGCGACCATTCAAGTTTCGGGGGAAGGAAGCAAAGGCAGGTTGAAAGTAGGGGTGGCCTTTCACAACATAGATAGCCTCAGTTCTTGTCTGCCCTTTACTTTTTTTAATTTCTTTTTGGCGTTTTATGTTGTTTGATTCTATCTCTAAGCACCTAACAATTGAACACATAATTCAAGGTCGTGTTAATGCGTAACGTAATATAACCATATTTATAAGAACTTCTCAGACACATGCA
This sequence comes from Begonia fuchsioides, assembly GCA_003255005.1. Lineage (NCBI taxonomy): Eukaryota > Viridiplantae > Streptophyta > Magnoliopsida > Cucurbitales > Begoniaceae > Begonia > Begonia fuchsioides. The sequence continues at coordinate 818,903 of QAOC01018440.1, forward strand.
ATTGGTGCGTACATGATCGAGTTAACTCTGTAAATGAAATTTAGTTTATAGTGATTTGGATATGTTTGTAGCGTTTTTTCTCGAACCGACAGACGTTGCTACCGAATCTATGAGTTCTTGTGGTCGGACCGTGGAAACCGAACCTGCTTCTTCTGAAGGTTGGCGATTTTTCGAGTGTGTATGAACTATTATAAATCTTTTTTTCTGTTTTTGCTTGACACAATTATAACTATCATTATCACATGCATACATTCTATTCACCGCAATAATGCTAGTCTCTTCATGCTTCAATAGCTGTAATGTACTCAAATTTAACTGTATATATGAAATTGAATTTCGAAAGCATAAAATCATCCCTGGGTCGTTTGGATTCCTAACCCTGAAATCGCATTGGTGCCAAATGCTCAAAAGCACAAATTAAGTTGACTCGCAGTCACTCGTAGGTTTTCTCGTGAGATTAATAATGGAAATCAAAATAAGCAAGGCCAACTATAATTCGATGAAGCTTGAAAAGTTTCAAGTGTTCGTAACATCTTCTTGTATGTAAGTTCGCGATTTATCCTCTAATCTCTGCTAGGCATCAGCACGGAATATAGTTTTCAATAATTAACGTTTCGAGGATGATCAAACACATCCGAACTCGATGATCGATGTTTGCTTGATGATTTAATCACAGCCCGAATGCGAAGCCACCACAATCCTAATGTACATTCATAACCTCGGAGAATCCATCGATTCTCCCCGTGACAATTATAGATTATGATCTATAAGAGAACAAAGAGCAATGGGCCTAGGTACATTTTATGTAATAAATACAACATGGATAGATATAGTTATTGTCATGACAGGAATACCACAGCGTTTCATGCGATGAACTGTGAGTAATATAGATCAGCTGCGAATTAGGGTTGAAAGCCAGTGGCTTTTGAAGATGAAACATGGGAGGATGCTCTTTAGCTACGATAAAAATTTCATTTTTACTGCGAGGAAGAGTGAGAAAAGAGTAGAACTGGGTGGGGAGAAAAAGAAAAAGCCAATCTTGAACCAGTGGTTCTGATTGAAAACGAAACTGGGTTTCATTCTAGGATTAATGTCATGAAAAAGTCGAAAAGCACCAGATGAACAATGGATGGGTGCGATGAAACGTGACACAAAATTGACCGTTTGATAGATTAGGATCGGTAATTGGGATCTCACTCACAGCAGAAACAAATCAATGAAGAGAGAGAGAGATGGCAGAGGCACTGACTCATCAAAACCTAGTCACCTGCAAGTTTCTTCAAAAAGAAGAAGAAAATAAAGACAAGGAAAGTGGAGATAGAGAGAGCTGAGCTAGAGAATTAAATGGAGTTTGCAGAAGATCAGAGAACCAGATAGAAGAAAAGAGAAGCATGGCGGCGTTTGCAGAGACAACTCCAATTCTGGGTTTTAAATGCTTCGGACAAACACGAAGAGAGATAAAGTGAGAAGGTAATTCAAAGCATGTTTAATTCAACTCTCAACCTCTTATTCTGACAACTTAACCATGTCCATCGCTGAAGAATCACATGCTGCTTCTTAAGAATTCCGCGAAAGAATCAAGAAATTAGTAATCCCCCGACATCTCTCTAGTCATTTTCTTCTTAAATATCGAACCCAGAAGGAATTTCCCCTCTGATATGGATTTTCAGCCACAAATAGGATCTGGGTCAGGTTCAAAGCTGGAACAATGGCTGCTATTTTCCCACTAACCGGAGGAAGGCGATTCAACGAAGGCGACGAACAACAACGACCAAACAGCAATATCCACATCGACTACTTTCAAGAAAACTCGTTTTGGTATAAAAACAACAATGAGAATCTCTCGTACAAGGATTACGAGCTCCAACAAGAACAGCTTCTTTATCATCCCCAGCTGGATATGCACTCGCTAGCAGTGGGACCAACTCAGGGCTCAATCGTCGTCTCCGGTGAGTCGTCGTCCAGATCGGCGATGATGGTTATCAGTTCGGGTGGCGGAGGAGGAACGAGTTGCCAAGACTGTGGAAATCAAGCGAAGAAAGACTGCGTTTACATGAGGTGTAGAAGTTGCTGCAAGAACCGAGGGTTTGAGTGCTCTACTCATGTTAAAAGCACTTGGGTTTCTGCTGCTAAGCGACGAGAAAGACTCAGTAACTTGGAGAATCAGAAGAACGAGCTTCATCTTCTTCACCAAGAGGTTCCGAAAAGGCAGAGAGAGAATCTGTCTTCTTCTGCTCTTGTCTGCACTCCAATTGCGTCAGGTAATAGATCTTATTTCGTTTTATTTTCAGTTCTTTCTGACTCCAGTGGAGAATTTTGCTGGAGAGATTTCCTCAGAATTTTCAGAGGAGAGAGAGAAATGATTTTTGGAAGTATAACCAGACAAGACAAGATCAATTGCGTGAGATCGATCCATGGAAAATCGAATACTCAGGCAACTTCCAGAGATCAGATCAGCTTTTTCTTTCTTTCCCATTTTTATTTTCCAAAACACTGTTGTTCGGTACTACTGACGGAGGGAGGAGGGGGTTTCCTTTATTTATTCTCATTTCCTCCTGGATATCTGTGTTAGAGAGATACAGTCTTCGATTTTTTCTGTGCCTATTTTTTTCAAACAAATACCTAATCTGACTCACGAAGCTCGTTAATTTCATATAATTAGGGTTTGAAGATGGAGTTTTCCCTCCGGAAGTCAGCTCTCCTGCTGTTTTCCGTTGCGTTAGAGTGGCCGCTTTCGATGAGACAGATGAAAGTTATGCGTATCAGACGGCTGTAAACATCGGAGGCCATGTGTTCAAGGGAATTCTCTACGATCAAGGCCGTGAACCAAACGGCGAAAGTTCCTCCGTCTGCGGCGGCGGCGATCTGATCGCGGCTGGAACGACTGCGGTTGCGGACGGCGTAGTAGCTCCATTAATTGCTCCTCCTTTATATCCAGCTCCTCTCAACAGCTTCATCGCTGGTACGCAATATTTCCTCCCGCCAAGACCTTAAAACCCCTCTATTATTTTCATTGATCTTTGTCGTTCTTTCATGAGATTTAAATTCACGGGTCACACTCTAATTTACTCAGACGACTTTAGTTGATGAAACTCGTTGACTAGGTCTTATATTGTTTACAAGTTTCTTAATACACAAACATAAACCTATCATGGGTTTAATCTGGAAGCTAAGAAGTACTTTCGATTGTTGTTCGGTTTGTGTTTTTTTCTGATCCGGGTTAAATCATGATGTTCTTTCTGGTTGATTTGAAATTTCAAAGCTTCTTTATCCCTGTTTGCCCGTAACTTTGCCGGTTTGAAAAGAACAAGGACTTGATTTCTCCCCCCAGTTCTTCTTGTTCATAGCTGATCTGGGCAATTTCGCCACGCATGGATACCCGATAAATCTTAGGTTGTTGAAGACCCCTATTCTTGCTCTTCTTTCCATACTTCCTTTTCCCAGTTTCCATTTCCCAATACGATTCTTCACAGCGATCAATTTTTCTATTTTATTATATATATCGTTCTTTTAGATGGTAATCATTCGAAGCTGGAGATCCGTAGCTGCTGGGTCGAAAATTGCGAGGGATCAAAACACTGGCAGTTATATATATATATATAGATGAACAGTACCAGTATTTTTCTGATTTGTTTGTAAGTTACACTGTGTCAAAAACGTTACCTGTTTCAAGGCTTTGTACTTGTCGTGAAGCAACTTTCTCATCTAAATGAATTGTTAGATGTTAGTAAAAATAAATACAGATTTAAATCATAAACCGTGGTATGCGAATTCCGAATCTTCTTTTTGCCATCTTCTGTGTTTTAAGCATGGTGTCAGATTGTTGGAATTTGGGTTTCCTTCCTTGTTCATTTGCTTCTTTCGAGTGAGATTTTGAAAAATTTAGCAGATAGTTAGGGAAATGAAGGTTAGGGTTTTTGATAGTACTGCGTTTGAGTTGGTCCTTCCATTTCTTCAAACTCTCACTCGATGACAAGAGCTGGATCCAAATTATATGGATGAACAACCACTCAGCTACTGGTATCTGAGACAACTCTTTAGAACATCTGGATTTCTTTTTGGAATTCTATAGTAATCTTCCACTCGTAGACTTGAGTTTGAGTAAAAAAAAACAGAAAATATGGCGAAGGAGCTGGTCTTAAAGTACGAGAAACATCAAAGCTAATACAGTTTCTGTTGTAAAAGACAGCATAAGAAAAACTTACTCATTTGCTTGCCATTCTCTCTCTTCTCTCCATGTAGGTTTCCAACACCTATAAAACCCGGCCTCCGCCATATCCGCCAAGCTCTGAATGAAAAAAACCCAGAACCATGAGCGCTGATGAGAGAGAAACAATACACGCCTGGCGAGAGAGAAAGAGCGAGGAGAGAGAGAGAGAGAGAGAGGTAGGCAGTAATGATGAAGCATCTAAAAACAGATTATGTTGTAAGGCAAAGGAGAAGCAAAGGCATTAGGGTAGCAGCCATAGAGTGAGCCCAGAATTATACAAGTCTACACCAATTCAGCATTATATAACTCGTCGCTTTTTGTTTTGTCTCTGTGTAATCTCTGCATGCACCATTAGTGGTCCCAATCTGACCTCCAGTTCTACGCTTCAAACCACTCTCTCTTCTTACCCCCATTTGCCTGCTTCTTCGTCTGCAACTTCAGAAGAGATAACCCACGTTGTACAACGAAGAACCTCGAGTGAGATTACGAACTCAGCTGGCTTCTGTTGAATGCTTAGGCCCGTCGTCCGTTTCAAGTTTAGGTGTCGGCGGTGCGGTGCAAGAATTGTCGGGGTTCGGACGTTGGAACGACAGAGATAAAGCTGACTGCCAAATAATCAAAGCTGCGGTTTCGAAGCCTATTATCAAGGGTGATCTCATTGGGAAATGCGAGAAAATGAAGGTTGAAAGTTCGATTGACCGACCAAAATGCATGAATTTTTGTTTAACATCTGAAGAGATTTATACTGTTTAAGAAAACACCATCAAACCTTAATTCGAGACAAGATGTGACGAGGTTCAACCCAGTGCTACACTTATTGTTAATCACTGTTTACTATGATAAATATGATCTAATTATTTCTTGTAAATATTTCAAAGTTTTTTTTTTCTTTTCTATAAAATGATAATTTGAACTTGATATAATTTCAATGGACGCATATGATCAAAGATTGACCACTTCCTCAATCGCGCCGAAGGTTGTAGAATAGTATAATCTTTACCTACGACTGACAAACATATCTTTCTCCCATGAGGGTTTGTAGTTTGTAATTCTCATAATCCGATCACCATCCAACTCATGATCGGACAAAAGCTTGAAGTATGATATGAAACCGAGCACAAGAACAATGCCTTCATTTTTCCTCTAAAAATGAGTTGACATTACATTACATAATCGCTAAAGGCCAATCTCGGTGACCGTTCAAGACCATAATCAGATCTAAATTGAGATGCTTCTCTTGACGGATCATCGCTCGTCTGAATTCTGAATCTTGCTTCAATCTACGCTCCCGGGTTTACTCCTGCGCATTTCTTTCCGAAAATGCATGAACAGGCAATTTGCTTGTACATCATCAGGTCATTTAAGATTCAGCCTTTTCCTAGACTCCACATAGGATAAAAGCTGATCACGTCTCATTTTCGCTTCCTTTAACTCCTTCTGGAGGTCTTGAATCTAGTTTATTTCACAGAAACAGATTACTAAAATAGCTCCTTTGAAGTTGAAAGTGCACGATTTTTAAAATTTGAGATGAGAATTTAAACTCGAGATTAAAACTGGGTTGTGGGGTCTACCTTCTGTTTCAATTTGATCTGGTTCTTCAAGTGTTCCTCGCACCTGCACCGCGTGATGATTTCTTTGGGGTTCAATGAAGGATAAAAATCATAAGAGAACATTAAAAAAATTGAATGGAATCGCAAGTTATCCGCACAACTCAGCCAGTTGTGGCGAACAATTCGCTAAGACATTAAAAAGTCATGGTAGGAGAAAACGTGACATCACTGTTCATCACTGATATTGATTCCGCTTTGTCTTTTTTCCACAGCTTGTAAAATTTTGTATATTTTATCCTCTTGTTTATTTATGAGTTTAGTTTAGGACATCGCTTTAAGATTATATTTTTAACCAAATAATTCCGATCATTGTTTTTTGGCCTAAATAAATGAAAACATTAAGTTTATAGGTATGGATTATGATGATCGATTTTAGAGTAGAGATACAGCCTCATTCTTTCTCACTCTCACATTTCTCTTTGTTTGGTTTCTCTAATTTCAACCCTCTTTTTCTTTCCACAAAATTGCTCACGTTAACCAGATGTTAAATTAGAGTTGATTGGAATTGGGAAAGAAAAACTGAAGAAAAATTAGGAAGTTTTGTATACCTCGTAAATAGTAGAATGTTTTCTTCACGGATTCCGTTGGCAGATAAAGCCCCTGGATCATCATCGTTGTCTACGTCAACCACTTCATATTCCTGGCACAGTAAATAGCAATTAGACAAGAAATGATGCTTTTACATCAAAAAGTTTCATAAACAAACATCATTTAGGTTTACCAAAAGAGAAAAGGTATGATAGCTAACAAAGTCAAGAAGTTGTCTGGTATTGGAATGAAATATTAGGTACAGATCATCTATCTCAGGTTTAATGGTTGATAGAGAACTTAAAATAGCTACTGCTTTGCATTGAATGAGCGTTTAACAGATGCTAAGATAATAAAAAAAACTTACAGCTCCTGGCCCACCATTGCGCTGGACAAAATCCAAGTTTTGGCTGAGGGATTTTTCTGGTTTGCCATCAAGGCCAATAGGAGCTGAGACATCAATTTGTTCTGATAACTGTTTTCCAAAGTTACCTGAATTTCTAACAGAAGGCAAAGGAGAAGGATTCTTCTGCGTTTTCTGAGCACTAAAACCAGGAGGCTGATGCCCAACATGGTGACAATGTGTTTTCCTGTCATGTTCATCCACATTTTATTAGTTAATACAATGTAAAGACATCAAACTTTTCTAGTTTGAAAAAAAATCGAGAATATTAGACATTGATTTCAATCAGGACTCATCAATAGACATCAAACAATATAAAAAAGTCATAGGAACTAATCAATTACAGACCTTCAAGGTCGCGAATGTCATAAGGATGATTCAGTTAAAAATATTAGAGTAACCAAAACATTTTCAACAGCCTTTGTTGTTTAGAAAACCCAAGAGCCTGATTTTCAATGTCATTTCACCACAGAGAGATGGTTGATAATTCTGATACCAACGTATCTTTGCAAATGTTGGGTGCAACAGTAACTTACCAATATTCTGCTACCATTTGTTTAAGCCTCGTCTCTAGTCGTATAAAGACTAATGATCTCTCAAATTCTTGCTTGTCATGCGCTGGCTCCATGAAATTAGCCTCAAGAACTCCTACATTATGGAGCAATGCATTAAATAATTAAGAAAAAAGAGAAAAAGTTAAAGGAAGTAAGCAAAGAGAAAGATTTGATACCCACAACACCATGCCCTTGAAAGGAACCATCGCGAGTGACCTTCCAGAAGGGCTGAAACCATTTTTCAAGAAAAACTTGTTGGAGACATTATGAGCAAGGTTAACAATGGTGATATCATCTCAGTCTTATGTTTCCAGAATAATAGTAAAGTTAAAAAAAAACTAAAAAATTGATCAAGTATTCTGCCATGGATAAATTATCAAACTAGTATAAAGAAAGTAAAATAAAAGTCTAGCAAGATCTCTTCATACGTACCATAATGAGTCTATTTTTGTGATACACATTGAATCCACAAACTCCAAGATCAGGTGCCTCCTTTATAAATCCAATGGTTGTCTCCACATTGACCTTAAACAGAGCAATTGTTTCAGTTCATATCGCATATTTGCATACAAAGCAAATTCAAATTTGAAAATATGTGAATTGAATCTCAATCCCACAGGTAAGAAAAAAAACTATCCATTTTCATAAGAACATCAACGCATGATTGTTAAGGATATATTAAATGATTGAATCCACTTCAAGTCAACAAATAACTGTTTAATATTTGTGGTAACTTAAAATTTTATTTTTTTACATGAAATAATTTCATAAAATGGACTGAAAAAAGACTATTATTATCTTTGCCTTGTGTTAGAAATCAATCATTTCAGAAAATTTGGAAAGAGCTAGGATTCAAGTTATCCATGTGTATGTAATCATGATAAAAAAAAGAAATGACATCCCTTAAAATGCTTAAATTATATGTGCATGTTAGATCCTGTAATGTACTGTTATTCCCATAATGCTCTCAATGATGATGTCATTATAAATCATACCTAAATTGTACCCAGATGTGAAAATTCTAATCTGTGTTTCTTTCTTATAACTGACGTAATATAGTATTAAGTCTGAAGACATCGAGTTCAAATATTTGTATCTAACTTTAGCCCATTAAAATTAGGGTAAACATAATTTTGAACCCCAAAATATGAGGTCTTTTGAAACACCACTTATAATATAACTAGTAACAACTAAGACACTAAACTATACAAAAAAGTAACACAGCAAACCCATTCTCAATTTTAAGTAAATCCAATATTGTTTAATTTTTTTGAAAATTAATTTATAAAGTGAAGACTTCTCACGGTGCCCAAAATTAGGAAGGGGGCCAATTCGGGGCAGGAAATTCCTTTCTCAGCATAATTGAGAATGTGAGTGATCGGCCTCCCTCAAAAATTAAATTTGTTACATTTTGGATGATTTAAGAATTTAGTTGTTCATACTTTGGTGGGGTTCAAGTGGTATTTGCCCTTAAATTCAATAATCATTCAAATTAGCCCTGTAAGTCGGTCCAATCAACCACTAATGATAACTTCACCTACCAGTGCTTGCCCAAGTGATGAAGAATGTGGATTGATCTCACCTTAAGAGTTTAATATGACTAGGTTACCAGTAACTTATAGATAAATGGTGGAAGCAAGATTTGTATAACGCAATAACAGTTCCTAAGAATCCCTTTTGTAACTGCAGATTGTACCACTAGAATGAAACAATATAAGAAATTTGTGTTGGTGAGAATCGTTAAGACATTACCATTTAACTCTTATTAAGTGATAGGTACACAATCCTAAAGGATCATTATCCTTTATTTTGAATTGAAACAGGATATTGCATCCCTAGATCATTAATATGTCATCATAGCTTCTTGACTCTCTACTTCATTCTAATAAACTGAAAAAAAAGTATTTTAAATTAACGAGTTATTTTCAACCACCAAGCCAATATAATAGAGTGATGCATTCAATAACGTAGCTCACCTCTTTTAATGCCAAAGGAAGCTGAGGCTTGTATGTTACCACTTTCAAATATTTCAAGTCATCAACTATAAAAAACTGCTGGACAGCTTTCCCCCTTAATATGATGTGAAAGTTTGTAAATTTTCTGAGGTATAAAATTGAAGCATATGCCTACAAAATATATAAGAAATATCGTGACAAAGCAAAAATTACTATATAACAGAATGTAAAAATAAAGTTAGCAGCCGTGAATAGAATAATACCCTCAATGAATATCGAATCCGATAAGAAATATGCGACCGCAATTCCATAGTTTTTTTGCCCAACTTTACCAAACCTCCTCGATGAGCTTCATCCCTCAACCGTATGTCCTACAAAAATTATCACTAAGCCCTTTAGTGCAGTGTATTTCTACTTTGTCGATCTATTCAAACTTTCAGCTTCAACATTTAAACAACCAACAATAGTTAGTCTTATTCCTATATAAAGTAAATAATATTGAACTATATGCATGTAAAAATGCGCCTTTTATGTTACGACTCCTCCCTCACACCGCACTTTACTTGAAGACGCTTTACTTGGGCTTTTTTTCTTTTCCCGATCAGTTTCTCCTCACGGTCAGAACTCTTGTTTCGGAAGCAATCGTAACAGAAAATAGTAGATCTCAGCTCGACAACCAAGTGTTCCAATTATAAATAAATCATTGTCCAGATAGTTGATAACAACTAACATTTAATACATTACAAGTGATTTCCAGCAACCTCAAGCAAGGGCCGCAATTAACAAATGTTTCCAGTTTTAAAAATCACGTGGATATTGTTATTTTTAAGAAAAAATATTTGCGATCTAATTTCAGAAAACTCGGACACACATTTAGTTATATTCTTTTCCAAACGCTTATCCCCAATCAAGAAACTTCACATCTGGCAAAAAGCAAGTTTGTAATTATTGCATACCTCATCATCATCATCATCAAAACTCAATTCATATATGCCTTCATCATTTAACCACAGATTGTATATTATTATTTTTGTTCCATGCGCTCCAATGACTTCAAACTGTTTCATGCAGAAAAAACAGAGACTAGTTTAAACAGAGAGTTCAGTAAATAGAAAAACTGAAAAGAATTGGGGTTTCATCTGAGCTTATTTAATTTTCAGCTTTAATGGAAAGATTTCCACCTAGCTCCTACGGATAATTTTTCCACCAGAAGTTTGTGTGTAAATTAATCTATGTCGTTGACAGAGAGTCTAGATTCACAAGACTTATGAGCTAATATTGGCCATAAGTAAATTAAAAAACTGTGGGAAATAATTCTAATAGCTAATGGCAATGATTCTCATCAAGAAAGTGTAATGTTTATAACTTTAATTCCTCTAAACTGAATGCTATCACAAGAACCTGTGCCATGAGATCTTCTTTTGATGTAAATGGAGACCATTCAAGAATAATTTTCAAAGTAGAATTCCAATCATCCTGGGAACCATACATTATTGGCTCCGCCCAATGTCCAGAAACATCAAAATCTAACTGCAGTTTAGTAAAAAATAAATTCATGAGAAGGCTTATTAAACGTGCAAATGCATAAAAGATTAAAAGTTAAGGAACGAGAAATCACCATGGGAATAATAACATCATCCTGCCCAGTTTTCCGCAAATATGTATAGGATAAAAGGCCAACAGATTGGGTTGCTTGGCTAGAAAGAGAGAAAATTGAAAAGAACGATACTCGTCCAAATAAGGAGAATAAACAAACATAACTTGATGATAATCACAACAAGCAAAAAGAAAAAGAAATCACAACTATAAAATAATAATTTAATTAGTGAAGCCGTGAGAAGCAACTTAATGCAATGATTCTGATAGGACTCCTTCGATGCACAAATCGAAGAACAAGAAAGAAAAATAAAAAAAAACAAAGAAGACGTAGATTAAAAGATAAAAGAACTTACACACAATTAGAGGAGTTCGTTTCTTCCGGGCACGTTAATGGCGGCTCGTCACCCAAAATAACCTCTAAATTTTTCCTTAATCTTAATAATCTCTACTCCTATATTTATAAATAATTTTCTCATCCTTTATGGATTGGGTCTACCCTAAACATTGGACCTTATCATTATAATACCCTGTACTTGCATAAAATGAGCTTATCAGATTTCATCACAAATCAATCATTTCATACTAAAACAAAGACCTTGAATCTGGAGGGGAGGTTGTGTTTCATTCAGCAATCATCGTCCATGAGCAATAATATAATGGTCACAAAATATATGCAAACAAATCAATCATTTCTTACGGAAACAAAGACCTTGAATCAGGAGAGAAGGTTTGGTTTCATTCAACGATGAACGTGCATGACCAATATAATGGTTGAAAGAGAGGTTCAACTGCAGACTTTTAGTAAGTACTGCCACCAGATTTTAATTCTAATGAAATACGGGCTATAGCCAGTTTCAGCATTGAGAACTTCAAAATTTTTAGTTTTCTTACATAGAGCAATTAGCAGTTGACACTATCTGAGCCTTATGAAAAAAAAAGAAGCAAAACTATCGTAAATACTGATTAGTAGACTGAAGTTAAGGTCTCAAAGTTTTGAGTAAACTTAAGGAGAGGCTTCTCCTCAAAATCAAGAGTTTAGCAAAAGAACTAAGAGAATCCAAAAAACTTTTGCAGAAGTTGAATTTTTTTAGAACATTAAACATAAATTCAAACAATATATACAAAAGAAATTCAGTCCAGGAAGCATGAACACTTCCTAGGCCGCAAGACCCTATATGAGATGAATATACAAGGCATATACTTCTTAAAAATAAAGAAGGAAGAAAATCAGGAAACATTGGAAATCAAATACCACCTTACTTTTTCACAACATAAAACTATATGAGGCAGAATAACATCAAATTAAAAAATTTTGAGGCCGAATAACATCAAATTAAAAAAATTTAGTACATGCATAAAGAAACAATGCAAAGAAAAAGATTGCCTCCCACATTTACGTGTAAGTATTCTTTAGGAAAAAATATAATTTGAACCTCGAATTATAAATGTTGGACGAATTGACCTTAAACTATGCTTCGGCACAACTAAAAACATTAAATATTTCCACTAAACCAGTCAAGATGTTAAATACATATGTGGTCACCGGTGAATGAGAAATCCTATCTATCGACCACTTCACTTATTTTCATCTAGCATACAAATTTACCATTCGTTGTTTTTTTTTTTGGTAGCAATAGACCATTATTTTAATTTCTAAATTTACTGAAAAATACTAACTAGGGTTCTATGGTATGTTGGGAAAAAATAATAATAAAATTGGAAATTTTAACTTCAGTGTCAAACAAACAAGAAAACATTCTGTAATAGACATATACACGTCACGTTTCATTTTAAGAACAATGTAATGTGAGAATACAGCATAATTATCAACCATGCCTCTCCAATCAGTTGAAAATTGGTAAAAGAATAAATATTCATAAGATGCATTACTTCTAGTCATATTTAAATAGTATATAATCAGATGTAGTCACAAAAGAACCACATGTTTCAAACTTATGAATGATCAAAATTTATTAAGTTTACCCTGCCCGAGTTGCACGACTGAAAACAATAACATCAGCGCCTAGCCGCATCGTACTTGTTTTGAATCCATTCCCATCTAGAAGTAGGCATAACTGGTTTCAACAGTCTTTCTCATAAATGCAAGGAAACTAACTAAAACACAAGAAACACCTGAAGGCAAATAATTTTTTATAATAAAACTCGAACCTGGAAAAGTTTTTTTGGATTTGGAGAAAATCAAACAAAACACTGAATCTAACAAGGTTGAAGACGAAATAAGTAAATGATAAAAATGGTTGCCAGTAGAGGAAGATGTCCTAAAACCATCTTCTGGTCATAACAGGATCATCGAGTTTTAAACACCTCCACACAAAACCCAACAAAGATAAAAGACCAAAGTTAAAAAGGAAATAGTCATTTTAACTTCTTTTTCAATATATAACTTATTATACACACTTAAAAGTAAAATACTTACTCGTAGGGCATAGAAGAACATAATCTACTTAGATACTTCAGATAGATACAAACATCAAATCAACAAATATTAAGAAAATCAGGATTTACATTGCCCAATCGTTTTGTCTGACTTCTTTGAAGAATAACCTAAACTCATACATTTCCTTAGACCACTGGGATCCATACCTCCACCATCATCTGCAAGAAAATTCACAGGATTTCAGTATTTTCATCATATAAAACAAAAGAAAAACTGACTTGCATAACCTTGGAAAAGTAAAGCTGGAGAATTGTCCTTCTTGATATCAATTTTATCGACCTTAACAAAAGTGGCACCATTGTGAACCTAAAAAAACAAGTGCAAGAAAAAAAAGTGGAAGTGCATATTTTAGAAAAGTAAGCCATGTATAACTTAATTATTCTAGCTATACATCCTTGTCAATTTTATAACATTTCTACCCGAGAATGATCAAATAAAGATCCTGCCTTAGTGATGGTAAGAACCATCTTATTTGCTCTCAGCGTTAAGATACACATAAAGACTGACCTTTACATTTTTCATGTCAAATAGAATAATATTTACCTCATCAATGGCGTTGTCCAGGAGCTCAGCAATTGCTGTAATAATGAAACAAGTCAACTAGAATTAGAAAACGCTCATGGCAAGATCTGAAGACGCTTAAATACAACCATAGATAGAGCACAAGAAATTCTGTCAAAAACTAAAAAACATAAAAAAAAAAAACCTCCAAACGCCCATTTATGGGATGTTGCATTAGAATGAAGAAACTTTGGGTGAACTCGGGCATGTTCTAACTCCCCTGCATTGTTTTCCTTTCGATTCAACTCACAGCAAAGAAAAAACACACTCTTGCAAAAGTTGAAAAGTAACTGGACAAAACACAAGGAAATGGAAGTTAACCTTGAGCAACCTGAGACTTGGGTGTCGGAAGAACATCTATAGAGCCAGCTTTCCAAAAGCTGCGACTGTGAAGGTTTGTGCAGCCCGCTACCGATGGTACTACATCGGCAGACCTTAGCTGCTGCGGCTGTGGCTGAGAAGATTGACAAGCTTGACGACCTAGAGCCTTGGTGGCGGACTGTGAGTTAATGTCGGCTAATGAAAGCCTCTTCGTTCGGACTCCAGCGATGTCCTCGTCGTCGCTACTACTAATTTCAATAAAGTCAGCGATTTCTTTCTCCTTAATCATTTGCAAACTTGAAGCAGAAATAATTGGAGCCAGAATCTCAACAAACTAATTCGTAACTAAAAAAACGATCAATCAACAAAAACAATTTTCGCTACAGATGATTGAAACACTCTCTCTGCTTCCGCCTCCGCCTCTACCCTCTTTCTTCTCCCCATTGCCTTCCGAATACTTTCGCTCCTCTCGTCGCCATGGATCGTTTCTTCCCTGCAACTCTGAAACTGACTCTAATTTATATTACCATTTTGAAATTTCCTATAATATCCTTGAATTGGGTTTGAGTGAATTTACAATAAGAGCCCCGTGATAATTTGTGTCACGTGTAGCGTTCGTTCCGGCACATGTTACTCCTTTGTGGAACTGATCGATTATAATAATAAGCCTAATATTATTATTAAATAACATAAATGAGAAGAGAAGCTTTCACCATGTCGTCGAGGGATGATAAATTTGGTAATAAGTGTCTCGGTTCGAATCTTGTGTTGCTTTAATGTGAGAGTTGTTACCTCCAATATTGTGATAGTTTCTTGGGACATCAGGAAGAAAGTCTCTTATCTCTGAGTTACTGAGTCACTGTAACTTACTCTCTCACAATCTGTCGAGCTTGGCCCCTCAGAACGCAGGATTCTGACTTTTTGGTAACAAGCTTTCACCATGGAGGAATAAATATTTTCTTTTTCCAATGTTCTAGATTCGTTTAATTGCACATCTCGCATCAATTGGGAATAACCAATTTGGATCAAAAGTGTTTGGATCACGGTCGATGTAGCTCTTCTCCTGGATTTCATACTAGCCATGATGTTTTGAGCTTTGAGCAACATATAATAATTCGAAAACCCGTTATCCTTCTCCGTTTCTAAATATGAAATTAAAGAGATTTCTGGGTTTATAATTGATGAATGCCGCAACAGATACTAGTTGATCTTAGAACACTCTAAAATGGTGGAAAGACAGAGCTTCAGTTTTGATGACATCCTTAATTTATCATGCTTCTGTTTTATGGAGTTTTAATGCAGACATGACCGTGAATGGTCGGTCGACGGTGTCCATGGCAATGAGAATGCAGAAAACGATAATCATATAGATAACAGAAGTAGAAATTATACAGCAATAGATTCAAGTCTTAAAAGCAGCTCGAATCACTGACATTATTTATATGAACTTCAAAACCAGAAAGAAAAGCACGATTTTAGCCGCATAGACACGATGTTTAAAGGAAGATTCAGTGATGTCCAGGGAGCTTCTCCTTGATCTTCTCCGTCATTCCCTTCTTCTCATGGGGCAGCTGGTAATCGGCCGGCTGATACCCTGCCGGAGTAGTCGCCTGAGCGTGCTCGTCCTTGTGCCCTGGAAGCTTCTCCTTTATCTTCTCCTTCATCCCCTTCTTCCTTCTTCCTCCTACCCCGTCATCCTCCGACTGCACCAACCAGTTCCAGAGAGAATAAGAAAAGTGAAAACGGAAACAGTGATGAAATAATTCAAAACGGGTAGTAACTTACAGAGCTAGAGCTAGAGCTGCCGGAGCGGTGGAGGATTCCCCCGTGTTCTTTCTTCCCATGCCCATATCCTCCTCCTAAACCAGCGCCGGGCCCGATCCCATGGTCATGAGTGCCACCGGTGATTCCATGATGAACTGGGTTACCAAACTCATCGGTCCGTCCATGGTCATGGCCATGGCTGCCGGCGGGGATTCCATGATGAACCGGTTTGCCAAACTCATCGGTCCGGCGGATTTGGTTGCCATATTCGTCGGTTCCTCCCACATGGTAGCCGTGTTCTTCGGTTCTGCCGATGGGGTTGCCGTACTCGTCGATTTGAGGCCTTCCATAGTTCTCCTGGTAATGTGCCATTTTCAGGTGTCGAAAAGCAAAGGCGACAACGAAATTGATGCAAGAAAGGTAGTGTTCAAAGTCTGATCTGAAAGTTGCTGTTTTGGTGATGAGCTAAACTATCCTGCAAGAGGTTTATATAGCCGTTCAACAATGGCGGACGATGAATAAGCTAACCATTATCCTCAGACACGTGGCGATAGATTACAATCTGATACCAGGTGTCGTTTGGATTCGACGTGGTCGTTGTCCATGCAGACACCTGTGCGTGTGAGTTTTTGGATAAAATTTAAGAATAGTGGAGGATCATCCTCTCGAATCTCCGCTTCGCCGACACCTCGCCACGTACGAGAAGTGGAATATAAAAATCAAGATTCGACGTCGGAAGATTCGGCTCTCAGCTGAATCAGTCTCATTGGCCAAAATCATGGAAGGCCCTGGTCAAATTACACTGTTCTTCCGCATTCTGGACTAACCAGTCCAGAGCTTTGGAACATCTTCTAAAAAGTTTCCAAAACCTGACTGTATCTCTAATGTTACACCCAGGAAAAATCGACAATGAATATCTCAACTTCGTAAGCATAAAAGGAGAGTCCGGCGAGAGACGGCGCTTGCTTCGTAAGCATCCCCAATTTCTAGTTGCCTAAACTAAAATCGAGCTATAGCATTAATTTTTAGGGCTTAGATTCTAAGATCGAAAATAAACAATTTAAACTCTGCATCGAACAATGTGGAGATGGGGCCACCGCCAACTATGAACTCTTTTCGAGCATTGTTGAGTCTGATGCGGCCACTTGACCAAGATATAATCGCCTTGGACGAATGCATATCAGTGTCATCGTATTTTATCGGTCTCTCTCAAGCCTCCCGGCAGCACCGGAGCTGCAACCATAAACCGGGGAAGTACTCCATCTCCTCCCCCTTCATTTGGAGGTCGTAGCTTTTTCCTTAAATTTCAGAACTTAATGTTTTTCTGTCATTTTGTAGTTTCCTCTATTTCTAGATCAATCCGTGCCTAACTTCAGCGTTGATAACTTGTTTCTACATTCTGTGATGAGGTTTTTGAAAATTTCAATCTGCCTGGATTTTCTGCATTACGATCTTAGTATTGGATGCACGTTAACCGTGATTTTCACGGTCAATCCGTGCCTAACTTCAGCGTTTGTTCTGTTCATGTGCTTGCGGACAAGATGTTTGTGTTAATGCCTGAATGAGAGATTAAGGGTTCGTCACAGCCTCGACAGTCGAACACTGCATCAAAAACTCGCTCGAATGCGACCGGTCGTGCAATGCAAAGGCAGCGTCCGCGGTGGGAGAGGTCCTGGCAATGCGTCTCAAAGTGGAAGGTCTGGAAAAGGAGCTAGAGAGAGGAATTCACGTTAAAAATCGAGAAAAAAGGGTTCAAGAACATAACCAAGATCTGGTGTGATGTGCAAGGGCCGAGCACTATCACGCAACCCCCGACGCACGGTCTCGACCTCCAAGTTTTATCTAACTTGGTTGCTAATTTTGCAGGTAACATTGACATTGAGAAACCCTCGAAAAAAAATAGAGGGCAGCTGAAACACTTGTTCAAGTGGGAGCTAGAGGGTCAGGGCGCGCGCGCATCAGCACTCGGGGCACCCACACCTTGGCCAGCGCACGCCCCCAATATTGAGACAGCAAGCCCAACGCTTGCCCCCGCTATTGAGACAGCGCGCCCAGTGCGCGCCCCCGCTATTGAGACAACGTGTCCACCCGCGTTCAACCTTGCACGCACAATGTGTTTCGTCCACGCTCCAGCAACAGTGGCGCGCACCTCAACACACGCCGCAAGATCAGCGTCGCCCCGCGTGCGCACAACGCAACATCACGACAACGGCCGCACGCACCCCAGTTCCCTCGCGAGCACACACGACAGCGCCCAGCAGGCCTACGGTCGCAACCGAGGACATGTCTGAGGTTTCCAAGCCCGATTGATAGGCTCATCGACTTTTTCTCTATTTTCCCGAGTTTCTAAGTCTTAGAATAAGGAAAAGAACCCTAAAGGGCCAGCTGCCTTCCTTGTAGGGAACCACCTCCAAGGGCCCTAGGCTTACCTTAAAGGGATCTTTCCCCACTTTATATAATGTGTCTCTCTCTTCCTTGTTTTCTCATTGAAGTTTATCAAATAAGAGAGTCTTGCGTCTTACTTGATAGCAATCATCCGACCCCTCTTCTCCGGTGAGTCACATCCGGCCAAGGAGTGTCAATCCTCGTCGAGCGACCGGTGAGTCATATCTGAGCGTTCCCTCGAGGTCTACCGAGCTTAGCCACTCAACCACTCGAGTGTCTAAGTTGTCCCGCCATCCACCTCCACAAACCTTCTGAACCACGTCCACCTCCTTTTTTTTCGAGCGGTATTTTCCTTCTTCTATTTCCATCATTCCCGAGTATCTAAGTTGCGCCGCACTAGTTTACCGAGACTACAAGTATCCGGTCACTCAAGTGCGTGCTTAGCTCGTCAAAACTCTGTCTATCTTCTTGGTAGCGCGACTTTGACCATCGAGCATATAATTTCCACGCTAAGTGGTACATTATTTGATCCGCGTTGCGCTAACCTTCCGATTGCACATCATGGTTTGTCGTCAATTCGCTCAAGAACAATGGAGTTAAACTCATTCTCGACGATGACTCCCAAAATCCTTCTCGGCAATGTGTTTTTTCTTCGAGTGTTGTACAGATTTTTTAACCTCGTACCTAAAAAGTCAATCATTTGACAGCACCATCGTGTCTTTTTAGTCTCCTCACCTTGAACAACACGTTTGACTCTAGAAATTGAAAAAAAAAACACAGTCAAAGGATCTCAGTCTCGATTATTTTTGCAATTTCAGGGTACAAAATTCCTGGGTTGTTTTGACAATTGGGTTATCATTTCTTCACGTTCAGTAATTGTTGATTATTTCTCAGGCCATGGACTTTCGACATTGACAGAGTAGTTAGATGATGGCTTAACCGTGAATCATTCAAGGCAAGTAACACGAACATTGAAATGTTTCAACGTTTGCTCGTTCTAATCATTGACTTGAGCTCTCCTCAAATTCTAATGGATAAATATCAATTTACTTTTTGAATTACGAAACTAACTATAATAGATACTTTGAACATCAAGAGTCGTTTGAACATCTTTAATTTTATTACATCTTTCATGAGCACTATGTCATCATGTTTCTTGCGATTTTAACGATGTTCGTCTATTTACTTAATACATTTCATTAATAATGATAATAAATCTTATTTTTGTCAACTAATCAAACTGACAAAAATAACTAACTAAATTGATCAATATCTTAAAATTAAAAATATGATGACATAGTGTTCGTTACGGGGAAAAGATGTGATTGTTTGATCAGCTGCAATCTTGGTTCATATATACATAGTTTGAGAATTTATGACTGAAAATGCTGATAAAAAAAAAAGAAAGCAATCCACGATCATTACACTATCTAAATACACGTAATTAGTATATTTCGTACAGTAGATAATACTCGTATGTGTACCTTTTCTCAAAAACTATGGAAGATCATGGAAAAATGGGTCCTCGAGCATAAGATCGGGCCAGATAGAAGCTGCAGCTTCTGACGAATGAGTCTTCGAAGCCTCCATTGACGCAGGAGGATTGAGATTGATGGAGCTTGGAGAAGATCCAGTCGAGGAGGAATGAATCCACGGTGGAAAAGTAGAGGCGTCGCCATGGCTGAACGGCTGTGTTAAATGATCTGGAGCTTGATTATCGACCGTTTCCTTGGTCGTAAAAGGCGTTTCAGGTAATTCTAAGTCGGGCAAGAGAGAAAAGGAGAATGATTGATGGAGTGGTTGAAAAGAAGCGTCTGCAAGAGGTGGAATGGATGTCTCCAAAAGCTGAGATAAGTTGAGAAGCGAGTCGTCTTTAATGGAGAAGAGAGAACACAGGAGATTCGTAGCGTCCAGCTGATCAGCAAAAGGATTTACAGAAGACGCCGGAGTCGGAGTCGGCGTCGGAGCTGGTTGAAAAAGACATTGCAGGTACTGAAGCTTGGCCGCGATTTCAGCGGCGCCGTGGGTTTGGAGTCTCAGAGCATGCTCTTCCCACGACGGATGATCCGTGATCTCTTTGATATTAGCCAGAGCTATCAGATGAGGCAGGCTCGAAAAAATATCAGTTCTCGGCCGGTGAGTCATCGGATCATAACCCATCTGAATTAGCTTTTTCTTCAAATGGGTGTTCCAGAAATTTTTTATTTCGTTATCCGTTCTTCCGGGTAGGTGGCTTGCAATTGCTGACCATCTTTAGAGAGAGACAGAGATAAGAAATATGTTCGAAATTCAAGAAAATAAAGACAGAGATATCAGAATCACTTGTTTCCGACGACGGAATGAAGATTCAAAATCGTCTGTTCTTCTTCTTGAGAAAACTCCCCCCTCTTGATATCCGGCCTCAAGTAGTTCGTCCATCTTAGCCTGCAACTTTTGCCGCATCTGTTCAGGCCTGCGCAGACAAAAACGATCAGAGAGAACGAAAGAGACGAGACAAGCGCCGCAGAAGAAAAAAATATGCGGACCGGCCAGTTTGGGCAGAGCTCGCCAGCTTCCATGGCCGTGTTTCTGAATATACTTGACGAGCTTCTGATCTTCTTCGGGAGTCCATGGCCCTTTCTTCAGACCAATCTCGTCGCAACACGGAGATCGTCCCATCTATTTCTCTCCAGCGATGGATCTTGTTCCCCTCTGGTTCAACCTAAATCGCTCCACCCATCTTTATATACTCCCCATTTTCGCCTCTCACTGCCGACAGAAAGCCAGTGACATGGCGCTTCCTCTGCATGTCTTTCTCTTTTCGGCCAAGCTTTTCAATATTTTCCGAAAACTAGATGCTACCCTGAAGGATAATCACTATAAAAAAACATAGAAACCAAACCACGTCAGATATTAATCCCACGTCAAATATAAACCAAACCACGATGAACAAAAGTAGCCAAAAATGGACGTCAGCATTGGGTACAGATGGCAGATTATGGTTCGTAAACACTAATGCCTCCCATGCATTGCAGAACCCATCATCGAAAATTGCATAAAACCAAACGCAGTTGAATTTAAAGCCTAAAGCAAGGGTTAGGAAACGCAGAGAGGGCGATGAGGACGCAAAATGTAGGATTGGAGACGAGAGGGTTGACGAGAAGAGTGGAGAATAGAGCATGGGATAGAGAAAAATATATCTAACAGAAGATTTTAAAACACATTTATAATTAAAATTTCTTTTGGAAAAATACATAATTTGTATGATTGTTCTAAATTACATTACAATAAAAATTCTCTCGTTTCGTTCTAATAGTCACGGTCATGAAAGCAGTTAATCAGTTGACGTTAGCATCACATACACTACAAAGTTCATCTGCGAGCCAGGATAGAGAATTTATAAAATATTTTCTTTTCTTTTTTGAGTATTACAAATTCTCAATCCAAAATGATCTCGTTCTTACAAAAGAAAGATGAGTAAAAATGGCCATTTGAAACGATAAAATGAACAGTAAATTTATGCAGAAAATAGAGGATTTACTCTGTCAGGCAAGTAGGACCAAAAAATACAATGAAATTCCCAGTTAACCAGAAAAGCAGGGATGAGTAAAAATAAAAAAGTAAACTTGTAGATTTAGCTGAACTGTTTTTCTCGCTGGCTTATCTTTCCAACCCACAAAATCTAAACTTGGGACTAATCCTACATGTTTATTTACCAGAAACATCTCCTTTTAGTCAAACAATTTCCTCCAAAGATTTCCAACCTTCTCGGTTAGTTTAAGGCTTCCCGGTTACTCTTCAAATCCCGTTGCTGTCACAGCACCTATTTCCCAACCGTCGTGCCCAAATGCAAAGCTTTTTGGGGGGTCGGAGGAACAGCTGCCTCTAGTTCTTGTTAAATCATTGATTTGAGCATCAACTGCTACTGTGTGGGGTGTATGTGTATATGTTTTGTTGGCTTAACTTCCCATCCCCAATGACATCACCTTTTGAAACAAAACAAAAGACAAACAAAGAAAGCGAGGTTGACGCTCGACAGCGGTTATATATGCATATATTATTCAAAGCTTGTACCCGCAGCAATTTTGATGATCTATCATCAAATATTCTATGAACGTCAAAATTGGATTTTGGGTCAACCTATTTTAACTTATTGCGTGCCATCAGTGATTAGAATCAAGCTTGAGTCTAATGGAAGATAGCCTGAACTGCTTTCAACCGGGCTCTCGACCACCCCGGGTTCACAATTTTAATAGCATTGCAAGTTTTGTTTTTGTCTCATGATGCTTGGTTTGAAAGTTTAATTTCTGGGATGGAGTTTGTGAGTTGTGAAAAGGGTTTCGTGAGAGAGGAGTTTCAAGTTTGGGTACCAGTCTTTTACTTTTGTTTTTTCACAAGGTCAAGAGTTGGTTCAATGGTAGAAATGATAAATCTGTGTACACAGTACACTAGGCTTGAAGCTTGCGTACCTATGATCTATAACTTCGGAGGATCATTTTATGGCTACTAATTCATAGAAGGAAAACAACTAGAGTTTAAAAGATAACGGAGATAGAGAGATCGAATAAACCAGATACAGAAAAAGTTGTAAGATTTTCCGAAAATTCAGAGAAAGATACACTAAAAAGGCATAAACAGTAGGCTCAACGCCAATGACAACTTTCAGGTTTCAAAATTTAGAGATAGCACCTTGTGAGAACGAGAAGCCCATGTCGGATCTGGGTCTGCTTAGTGCTGAAAAAGTATTTGAAGAAACTACTCATTCTCAGAGAATTGTCGACGTTACAACAGCTTCGATTCTCTCATTCTCCGGCAGAATTGACCAGTTCGGAGATTGCATTGCTTTTAGCCATCCAAAATCATCTACGTTCGCCCAGTTGCCTGTTTCCTCGATCAGATTCGCATCTCTGAGATCTTCATCAATGGCTTCGTAGGTATGACAAAAGGGTGCGAATCGCACGCCATGACTATGTTCAATGATAGGCCTACTCCTCACCCTCAAATAGAAGTCACTCTTTTTCGCATTGTGAATCCTAATTTGATGCGAAGCCATGACGAAAACACAATTCTCAACTTCATCGATCAAAATGGATCCCATCACAGGCCCCGAATAAACCACACAGTTTCTGAGTCTGTGAAGGAACAATGCCCTGACATTACCGACCAGCCTCACCTCGCAGGAATCGAGGTCGGAGAGTGTGAACTCGCTTGTCTCAGATCCCTTGAAGTTCCTAATGAATACCTGGCCTTCCTTATTTCTAAATCCCGGTGAATCTCGGACGGTTAGACCACCCTGCTTGCTATTTTGTAATGTATAATTGGAAGTGTCAACCTTCTCGATATTTGATTCTTTCTTCGGGGCTTTGTTCCTGAATGTGAATTTCCTTTTCGGTATCAATTCCGAATTCAAATCATCTACACTTTGCTTCAATTCGGAGATGGTTTTGAGCGAGGCCCGAACTTCGTAGGAAGGCAGAGAGTAGGAGTTCTCGGCGACGAGCTTTTCGAGGTCTGCTATCGCAAACGAGATCTGGTCAATTTGGGATCTAACTTGGCTCGAATCAGGGGGTGTAGCTCGGCACCTGGCTAT
Source organism: Begonia fuchsioides (assembly GCA_003255005.1). Taxonomy (NCBI): domain Eukaryota; kingdom Viridiplantae; phylum Streptophyta; class Magnoliopsida; order Cucurbitales; family Begoniaceae; genus Begonia; species Begonia fuchsioides. The sequence continues at coordinate 842,820 of QAOC01018440.1, forward strand.
TTCGGACTCGATAGAACGCTTGGAATCGGAGAAGCGGGAGAGAAATGATTGAGTGGAAGTGAAGGATGATTCACAGTCTGAAGCCCGACTCGCCGAGTTCTCCAACCGGTTTTGGTGGCGGTTAGCCAGGCGTTCAAGCATCAAAGCCTGCTTCTTCTGGAGCACCGGATCTGGTTCTCCCATTGGGGTTCGGCTAGGGCAGTCGACGTCGTCATTGTCCGCCATGATTGATTTCCCAGCGGCGTCTCGCTACCCATTGTCATCTTCCGTTTGGAAAACGCTTCTCTGCTTCGTTACTGGGCCTGGGCCCTGGGAAACCCAGCCCATTGTATTCCTATTTCCCTCTTTTGTAAAGCTGCAGACTAGTCGGAGTGGTTACGGACTGCTTGGGTCCAGTTATGAACGGGTCATCGGATTCAGTTTCAGAAGTCTGAAAACGACCCGGAACAAAATGTATTCCACGGTTCGGTTTTGACTTTTATAACTAAAACTATTTTCTTATTGGGTTAGGATTTAATTTTCTGGTATTTGACTGATTTTTTGATCGGATTTCAATCGGTTTTAGTAAATTTTTTACCCCAAAAAGGGTCACCGAACCATGAATTACAGAACTTGAAAGAGGGTAAAACTTCAAGTGTCCACCATGATCATTCTTCGACCCGGTTGCCGGGTTTTAATTCTCAATGCATACCATAAAAGATCGACGAAAAAATGGACAGATTGATAAATAATCTTCGATGAACTGATTCGATCCATGAAATCATAGACAAACTCAGAGAAACTAGAAGCGGAGTAAAAGGAGAAACAGTGCATGAAAACAAAAGTACAAGTGGTGTATCAAGTTGCATTTTTAGCTTCTTCAGCTGCTTCTTCCTCCTGCAACTTCTTGAGAGATGGAGGTGGTCGAACAACGATGCTTTTCTTCCACTTTCGATCAAGCTTTCTCGACAACCTCTTGTTGATTCCCTCCTCCAGTTCTCTTTCTCTTCTGACTGTTAGTATTCGTGCAATCTGTCGAACGAAAGTCATTCTCGTTACAATATATATAAAACTTCAATCCAGAGCTAACTCTAAAGCTTCAAAGATCAAACAGAGAAGCAAATCTCAAATGGCATAAGCAATGAAAGGGTTGCAATAAATATAAGTTTGATTTAATATCGCTCTTTCGAACAAGAGAAAAAAATGCAGGGGAGGGGTATCCAATGCTATCATTATTAGAATCATTTTTCCCCATAGAATTTATTGCCTAATTTCAATTCAACTCTGGTCCTTGATTCATGTAAAATCATTGGCCGAGCTTTGTTTTCTTTTCTCCGGATGATTACAGTCAAAGGACAATGAAAACCAGAACAAACTCGACGAAAAAAAACAGGAAATATCGGTTCTGTTTTTTATATTTCTAAGCTTTCTTACCCAAAACAACGAATTAGAATTTCAATCGATTATAATACGAAATGCACCTATCCAACTCAAAGTCGAGAAGTGAAATGAACTGAACTATTGCTTCCTTAATATCATGAAAATCGCAACAAAAAGATCATGACTAGAATCCAAACTTGACAAACCCAATAAATTACTGAGCACTACTAAAATCTCCACTCAATAACAGACATCAAACTGAATGCTCAACATGATACCGGCAAAGAACAACACTAATAAGAAAGTGCAATTAAGGTTTTGAACAGACATATGTGTACCATGGAGCAGATAATATATGATAATCGTGATCAAATCTAAATAAGGACAAATGTCAGATCATATATCCTTTAGCACTAACTCTTTCAGGTATTTTCCCTATGGATATGCACTTCATTCGGTAATCACACACGAATAAACCTATGTATTGTCTTTCATCTTTCCTCTTCGTTAGTTTCTCTTTTTACCGGCTTTCGAGTTTCTCCTTTTTTTCCAACTTCACCCTTTCGTTAACTTACAGAACTCAAATTTTCACAGAGAACATACTTCAGAAACCAAGGCCGAGAGAAAAACAAAGAGAAAGAATACCCTTTTGCGCATGCGACGGAACTCACTGGACTTGAACTCATTGCGAGCTGATTTTTGAAGTCGAAGCATGAGGAGCTCACCCTTGAGATCGATAACTTCTTCGTTGATTTCCTCGGTGGTTTTGGCTCTGATATCCTTAAGTTCCTCATCTCTCTTGGCCATCGCTACGACCGACAGAGAGGACGGCTTTGTTCTTAGAGGCGCGCGAATAGAAAATGTCGAACGGATTTGGACACCATTGAAAGAGGATTTAGAGGTAGGGTAAATAAGATTGGGAAGGAAGGTAATTGAAGAAGACACAGCAGTAGCGAGATTCATCATGTGGAATCTTGAATTAGCTTCTCGATGGGTTTTGCTCGACCACTCTCCAAATTCGCCCGTCGAAAATGGCTGCCCAGCTCAGATTTAAGATAAGCCGCTCCGGATTCTCCTGTCTTCGCTATGAAACTTTAGGCGTCAGGAACGAACCGGCAGCACCGATTTATGGGCCGGTTCTCTGACTAGATCGGAAAATCGAACCCAACTGGTTGGTCAATCTTCTGCCCCAAGTCCAAACACAACTCGATCTAAACCCAACTTCAGCCAACCATTCAGCCCAAACCCGAACCGGACCAGCATTGACTTATTGTAAAGTTGAATATTCATTACGTGCTCTCTAATATATTTTGTATTATTAAATAAATATTAAAAATTGAAGTATTTCTAAAATCTTCCGTCCGATCCTTCCGAGATTTGGTAAATTTGAAAATTAGGTTTTGAAATCATTTCGCCATTTGTCAATTTCAAAGCCCATGAGATCGTTTACATTTTTCTCGTTCAAGTAATTCATTCAATCTCAATCTCCGGACTCTACTTTCCTACTCCATCGGAAGAAACAGCGTCCAGTTCTTGGGGATCGAGTAGGGTAACGATCTGAGAGGCGGTCTGTTTAGGTTTTTACATTTTAATGGGTGCTTCGGGGTCAAAGCTCGAGAGGGCTCTTGGTGATCAATTTCCTGAAGGCGAGCGCTACTTTGGCCTCGAGAATTTCGGCAACACTTGTTATTGTAACAGTGTTTTGCAGGTTTGATTCCATTTTGTCGAAATTTTAAAGCTTTAATTTGGTGTTTTTTTTATATGTTTTCTAATTGGATGGCTTAAAATGCGAGTTTCTATTCTTGAACTTACAGTCTTTAAGCTTTTTTTTTCATCATTATGCTGTTTGAAGATAGGAGTTTCCATCTTTTCTTTTACCAAAAATATAACTTTAAAAGCCGTATTGCTTTTGGTGATTTGATTGAGGTACATACTGTGATCATTAAGCTTTCGCCGATGCCAAGAAATTGATGTTACAAAATGTGGGAAATACACCTATATTCCTTATTTTCAACCATGTTTTGTTTGTGTTTTTAATTCATCATCCATGTCTTTATTACATTTGATTTTGTCCAGGCACTTTATTTTTGTGTTCCTTTTCGGGAGCAGCTGTTGGAGTATTATAATAATAACAAAAGCATTGTAGATGCAGAGGAAAATCTCTTGACTTGCTTAGCTGATTTGTTCACCCAGGTATTAAATCGTCTTTATTGAAGCTATGAGTCATTGACATGGCAAACTTGGGAAAAAATCTTTTCCACATTTCTCTATTCCAGAATCAGTTTTGTTTGTTTGACATCCCAAAGTTATTTATGCATAGTTTCTTTATTTTATCGAACTTGAAAAACAAGTTTCTTCATTGGAATACCAAATAAGAGTTAGTTCATTGATGGGGTGGTAGCCAATGATTTTTTTTTTATCTACTTTTACAGATAAGTTCACAGAAGAAAAAAACTGGTGTTATTGCTCCAAAGCGCTTTGTTCAGAGATTAAGGAAACAAAATGAACTTTTCCGCAGCTACATGCACCAGGTTCGTATTCTTTGAAGAAATAAGATAATTTTCATTTTGATTTATCTTGTTCTTTGGCACTCTTGTAGGATGCTCATGAGTTTTTGAATTTTTTGTTGAACGAACTTGTGGAAATACTGGAGAAAGAAGCAGAAGCATCAAAGGCTGAATCAGAAACCTCATCATCTTCAGAAAAGAGTGGGAAGGAGACCAAGAGTTGTCGGGAGAATGGTTCTAAGAAAGAGCCTGTACTTACCTGGGTCCACAAAAATTTTCAGGTGATTGTTGAGTGAAGTTCAATAATATGCGCACACACTAAGAAAAGGCTAAGATTTCATTCCAAGAAATCAAGATTGATCGGTACATAACTTCTGAATTTTTAGGGTAAAATATTCCACTTTCACTGCACTTTCTTACTATTTTCCTTCCGCGTGCGCTCTCTCTTTCAATTTTGTTACTATTGATCCTGCATCTCATGCTCAACTGCATATTTAACTGCTCTAGTAACTATTTTTCCAAACTAATTACCTTCACTTAGTTGTTTAAGCTGTTGATCACTTCTCCTCTCCCATGTGGCTTCTTATGTGGCAGTATCTTTCCATTTGTCAGACAATTTTGCGATGGCCATGTTCTTATTCAAACTATTTTCCTTCCGCATGCGCTCTCTCTGTCCATTTTCTTACTATTGTTTAAGCTGCATATTTAACTGGATAATGTGTTGAAAGTGGTTGTAAGACACAATTTTGTTCTGCTAATATTTTCTGACAATCTGAATCAGGGAATATTAACAAACGAGACCAGGTGTTTGCGATGTGAAACGGTAACTGCAAGGGACGAAACATTTTTGGACTTAAGCCTTGACATCGAACAGAACAGTTCAATAACAAGCTGCTTGAAAAATTTCAGCTCCACCGAAACATTGAACGCCGAGGACAAATTTTTCTGTGACAAGTGTTGCAGGTAGGAGAACATTGCGACTCTTTTAGTCCTTTAAACTTACGTAAGTCGAAACAAATGTTGCTCTCTTTCGTGTTGTGCAGTTTACAAGAAGCCCAGAAGAGGATGAAGATTAAAAAGCCACCTCAAATCCTCGTAATCCACTTGAAGCGGTTTAAATACATCGAGCAGCTCGGCCGCAACAAGAAGTTATCTTACCGAGTTGTTTTTACGCACGAATTGAAGTTGGCAAACACAGTCGAAGACGTGGACGCAGAATATTCCTTATTTGCAATAGTTGTGCATGTGGGGATAGGAACTAATCACGGACACTATGTTAGCCTGGTGAAAAGTCACGGCCATTGGCTATTATTCGACGATGAGAATGTGGAAATTAACGACGAGGCAGCCGTGCAATCTTTCTTCGGGGCATCTCAGGACTGTTCTGCCAATACCGAACACGGCTATATTTTGCTTTACAAGAACCTTGGCCGACAATAAGCGAGTGAGGTGATAATTTTGAACAGAGGAGCTTGATGTTTTCTGATAAGACTCGTTGAAATGTTGGGAAATAGAGAAAGGAGAATAAAAGGAAAAAGGTTGCTTTGTCGCAATTTACTACTCTTCAAAGACAAGATCTCGATCTACTAGTGTTTTGTTCCATTCTTTAATCTTGTATAGAAGTTCGACCTTCATGTTTGATATTTTCGTCAAATAATTATATATATCTTATAATTCAGAACAAAAAATAATGATCGATTCAATTAAAATAAATTTATATAAATATTTATTTATTATTTTATTGACAAATAATTAATCTAATATTATGAATAAATTATGATGTAAGAAAGTAACAGATATTGCAAACTTCTACCAATGCACAATATTCTAAAATAAATAGAGTTCTTTGCAGTTGCATCCTTTCAAACAGAATCGCCATTTGGTACAAAGGTCAAAAAATTAGACCTCAATCGATGAATTTGACGGCACCGTAACTATCAAAAGTAGTTTAACATGAACCAAACTTCTAAAATAATCACGAATCGTCTTGAGATTCAAGAATAAAAAAAGTAAAAAACTAGACCACAATCCATGAATTCAATGGAATTAACTATCAAAAGAAACTTCACTCAAACCAAATTCGTTTGATCGAATCAAAAGCTATCAAGTTCGATCTTATCAGCTTAGCACTCGAAAGTAAATCAAGTTCATCCATAAGAACTTAAGAAGAGTCTCACCAAAAAAACAAGCCTCAATTTTCATAAATCTTAATTGTTCGCATCGCTAAGAACAAAAACTCACCATTCGACACAGACTGTAGCAGATCAAAAATGGAAATGTGACAACACGACACACTTGCATGCTCCCTAAATGAACAAAAAGGAATCAGGGTTCCAATGTTGGGCAGTTGACAACATTAAATTCAGAGGGTCTCCATTCTTCTAAACCACACGACCATCAACTCATGTCCTAATTTTCGTGGTGTGAAAATGAACATATCACATAAGTTTAATCAATCGCTACTACTACTCCCTAGATATGGGTATAAAGGAATATATCATCAATGCCAGGACCCCCTGTGTTAATGACTTACACCTACCACAACCATATACTCTATTTTCAACATTTATTAACAAATACCTCCCTCGACAGCATGTCCGATCACCATAAAATTGTTCTTCCCTCGTCCCTAGCCGTGAGCCATCGCCGGAGCCAAACCACCCGACAACCATGAAGTCGTTGGCTCAGCTTCGAAGCCCGGGAAGTGAATCCGACGTTGAAGATAGAATTCCGGATCAGCGGATTATAGTTCCGAACAAGCTCATCGCCATTGCTGATTGCTTCCAAAAGAAAGAACAGTCATGGTTTTACTCTACTACCATATCAAATTCATACCTTGATTACCGGCGATTTGATCTTATTTTCTTTGCAGGTTCATCGCCTCCCAGATTCCAACGGATTATGCCATTCAAGTTGAAGGAATCACCTACAACGTCCACAAGGTAAACATAAATTGTAACATAAGTTATCTGTGAAGTTAAACCTTTCCAAGCCGTGACATGTCTTCAGAATTTAGTAGAGGACACTGAAACAATAATTCTCTCTTTTGATGTCCTGAAACAGTTTCCATTGGTATCAAAGTGTGGCTACTTAGGTCGACTACAATTTCAGCCTTCTATCGCAGAAGGTGATTGTGATCTTAAGTTTGATAACTTCCCCGGTGGATCAGAAACATTTGAGACGATTCTCAGATACTGTTATGGATTCCAAGTTGACTTAAACCCCAACAACGTAGCTCCATTAAGATGTGCCTCAGAGTTATTGGAGATGACTGAAGAACTGGAAGATGGCAATCTCATCGCCAAGACTGAAGCCTTCCTCACATTTGTTGTCCTCTCCTCCTGGAAAGACTCGATCTCTGTTCTTAAATCTTGTGAAACCCTGTCCCCGTGGGCCGAAAATCTCCAACTTGTCCGGAGATGTTGTGACTCCATTGCTTGGAAGGCATCAAGGGAAAACTCATCGATCCCAGATAAAGCCAATGAAGAAGGATGGTGGTTTGAAGATGTGTCCATTCTTCGGATTGATCACTTCATCAGAATCATAACAGCAATCAAGGCTAAAGGAGCAAAACCTGAGTCCATAGGTAAATGCATCATGCATTATGCAAACAAGTGGCTGCCTACAATGGGAATGGAGATAGAAGGACACGCACAGGGAATTAATTACCTAAAGTTCAGCATTTCAAGTACAAGAAAAGATGAAGTAGGAATAGGACATGGCAAGGAGCAGAGAACCATAATTGAAAGCCTAGTTACAATACTTCTCTCTTACCAAGAAGATGTTACCTGCAAGTTCTTGCTGCAGATGCTAAAGATGGCCATGGCATATTCAGCATCACAAGCTTTAATCACAGAGCTCGAGAAAAGAATTGGGGCAGTGCTAGAAGATGCAGCTGTGAACGATCTGTTGATTCGAAATTATAAAAATGATCAAAACAAAGAGTTAGCGTGAGCTTTATCTTACATTCTCCTACTTCACATTTATATTGCAAAACATTTACAGGTCTACATTTTGATCAACCTCTAACTTAAACTTTGTTGAATTTGTATAGCTCACAAGAAGAATGCACTATCTATGACATAGAAGTGGTTCAAAGGATAATGGAATATTTCCTTATGCATGACCAGCAACATCAACCTCAAAAGTCCGGGAAAGCCAACGTCAGTAGACTTATAGATAATTACCTGGCTGAGATTGCAAGAGATCCAAATCTCTCCATCACCAAATTTCAAGTTTTGGCAGAATCACTTACAGAAAATGCTAGAGCTTGTCATGATGGACTTTACAGAGCCATAGATACCTACCTAAAGGTTCCCCGAATTCTCTTTCTTGCTAGCAGTTTATGGTTTTCACAATACACACGTACAGATGAGGAATAATAATTCTAACAAGCTATTTCCTATGTAGACGCATCAATTACTATCAGAATATGACCAAAAGAGGCTGTGCAAAATTATGAACTGCGAGAAATTGTCATCTGATGCTTGCATGCATGCTGCTCAGAATGAACGGCTGCCTCTAAGAATCATAGTACAGGTGAGATTTAGCACAATTACAAAGAATTACATCTTCATTTATCGCAATAAAATACTAAAAACAGTTGTCAATTTATCATGTAAAAGAAAAAAAAAGAAAAAGATATGAGGATAAACTTTTGAAACCTCATAAATTGATAAATTATCTTACCTAACCTATACATTATAACTCCAAAAAAAGCCTTGCATTCATTGCATGCACAGAATAAACATGGCGTCATTTCTGACCAAAAAGAAGATGAAACGTGCAGGTTCTTCTATCAGAGCAAATAAAGATGAGGAAAGCAATGCAAGAGAAGGAGCGGGAACCAAGTAATAATACTACTGAAAGGGAAGCAAGTCAGTCGGCCACAGACAGAGAAATTAAGACCCTCAAAGCGGAACTTGAAAATGTAAAGAAAAGGATGGTAGGGCTGCAGAGTGACTATTCAGAATTACATCAAGAATATGAAAAGATAAATGGCAAGCAAAAGAATGTTCAAGGTTGGAGTTCTCGCTGGAGGAAGATCAAGCACTCTTTCCAGACAAAAGTAGAAGGTGAAGAAACAGAAGAATCTAGTTACAGAAGCAGCCCAAGCCACCGGAGAATCGGATCAAGACGGAGGCAATCAATATCTTAAACTTCTGAACAAGAACTTCACAGCACTAGTGATGCAAAATGAAGCAAAAAATCTTAAGAATTTATCCACACCACTTGTAGATGTTTTGCTTTCACAAATATAACATTGCCAATATCCTATTTGAATTCATTTGAAAACTTATTCTTCCAGGCTTGTAGCTTTAGAAAATATCATGTCTGCGGATGGTACTCTAGCTGAAAAAATTACACTAGCATCCTTGAAATAAAAAAAAGCACTCATTAATAGCATTAGAGCGCGGGAATTTCTGAGAATTATGGTCATGCTAATGAGTTGAGAGATGCGTTTCAGCACTGCAAATTTGCAAATCGCAAATAGCAAGTAATTATATGTAATTGTTCGTCAAATACAAAAATAAACGAACAATTATTTCAATAACAACAAAATGTCAAAACACATTTTCGCAATCCATGCCGATCACCCCCTCACTTAAATAAACGACAATGCATAACAGAAAAACTCCAATACTAGCAGAAAAAAGATGAGGATAAGACTTAAAATGCTACCGAGGAGACCTCATGCTGCTCCACGGAAACTTGGTGGTTGGTTGACCACCGAAACGTGGACTGCGGTGGGCTCTCTCCCTGGAAGGCTTGTGCGGCTCTTTTGAATCAAGCCAATGCGACTTGACATCGCCGTCTTGGACAATACTAGATTTGGACTGCTTGTTCGCAGCCCTCTTCTCCTCCTCCAGAACACGGATAGGATAGAGGTCAGGAGAGAGAGACAAGGGGCTGCGCAGAGTAACATAGGCCTTTTTGTAATCAGGCTTGGCGAGAAGGATGCCGCCGCGCTTCTTCTTCTTCCCCTCCATGTTAAGCGTGTGAACTTTATCGACCTCAAAGCCGTAAAGGGACTCCAGGACGCGCTTGATTTCGATCTTGGAAGCGGAAGGGATGGTTTTAAGAGCTATCTCAGTGATGTTGGTGAAAGATGAGGGCATGAGGAGCTTGATCGGAAGATTGGGAAAGTAAACCACTCTTCGCCCTAATCTGCTACCCATCCTTCGATTCCGCCGTCTATGGAACTACCGGGGAGGAGAGGTCTTAGAAAGAGCTCAAATCCACTGGAAGTAAAACGCCAACAAATACGGCGTCGTTTGAGGACAACAAGAAATGGGCCTTCCGGCTCAATTGACTCTGAAAAAGTTTGATGCCACGTGTCTACCACGTGTCATCTACCGTCGACTGCCTCCTCTCGGAATTGCGATCTTCAAATCCTAATTGCCAAGCCATTAAGGATTTCACGTCGGTTCGAGAGAGAGAGATGTTCAGAAGCTGGGGTTTCCGCCGTGGGCTGGCCACCGTAGCTCGTGTGCTAGGGAGGACGGAGGCGGCGGAGCGGGAATTTCCAATCTTAGAATCTCATCCAGCAGCTCAACAACATGCAGAAGCAGCCATGGAGGCTCACCAGCGAATCAAAAACAAACCCGGATCGCAGAAGGAGTTTCAAATTTACAGGTGGAACCCAGATCGTCTGAATCAGAAGCCTTACCTTCAATCTTTCTTCGTAGACCTCTCAAAATGTGGTCCAATGGTACAGTGCTCGCGCAAAACCCTCTCAAATCCCGTATATCCATGAACATTAAGTATCTTCATTGGTCGTAGGTTTTAGACGCTTTGCAGAAGATAAAAGCGGAGATTGATCCAACTTTAAGCTACAGACGGTCATGCCGGGAGGGAATATGCGGCTCCTGCGGCATGAACATCGACGGAACCAACACCGTGGCTTGCCTGAAGCCGATCGATACAGACACTTCGAAACCCACTACTATAACTCCTCTTCCCCACATGTATGTCATCAAAGATCTCGTAGTTGACCTTACCCTCTTCTATCAACAGTACAAGTAAGTAAAATTACTCGAAATAATAAGACAAAACATGAACCCATATTGATCAACAAAGATGCATGGGTTTTAGGTCGACCGAGCCGTGGCTGAAAAGGAGAAAGGGTTCAGAAGATGGGCGCGAGTACCGGCAGTCGCCGGCAGAGAGAAAGAAGCTTGATGGGTATTACGAGTGCATTCTGTGCGCTTGTTGCTCCGCTTCTTGTCCTTCCTATTGGTGGAATCCCGAAGAGTTTCTGGGTCCGGCTGCTTTGCTCCACGCTTACCGGTGGATCTCCGACAGGTAATTCATTAACTTTTCGTCCACCCAATTGCTTAGTTTTTCGACATTGATACGAGTTTCTTTCGACGGTTTCAATGGCGGAAGTCGGGATGAGATGACAGAGGAAAGATTAGAGGCATTGACGGAGGGCACGAAGAAGTTGTACAGATGCAGAACCATAATAAACTGCACCGCTACTTGCCCCAAGAGTCTGAATCCAGCCTTGGCTATTCACCGAATGAAGGCTAAACACTTACTCCAGTCGTAGAACAATACTTCTCTGCTCTAAACTCCAACTGTTTGATGCAAATACTAGGTAAGAGTTTAGGGTTATTTTAATCAAACCTAGTTATGTTTTTTAGCCTTTTCTGACTTGATTAAACCTCTTTCTGATTCTCTCTGCAAGTAAGCATTCATTAGCTTCGGGTTTTCGTTTGGGCATTGCTGGCCCTAATCTGCATTTTGATTCGAACCGGCGGTTTATATGTTGTAGGTTGTGACTTTCGAATCTCAAAAAAATTGCTAATATAATATTGTCTATTTTTAGGTCGATCTACTTTATAAAGTCAACGACGACTTATTATGTACTTAATTGCGAGTGTCCAGTTCATACCGATAAGAATTCAAAATCTCAAATCGTTCGAGAATTAAAATTTGTGTCTTATATAAATTGAATTTTAACGTTACCCAATGCAATATTTTGAATTAAAAATTCAAAAATAAATCCATGAAAGATAAATAATATTATATTAACAGGATATAAAAATTTAAGGTTTTATTCCGACAAAGATTGTACCCCTCAAAAAATAGGATATTGGTGGGTCGTAAGACTTGAGAGAAATGAGGATGCAATGCGAGAAATGCATATAAAACTTGAGTTATGTTCTATCAATTCACATATACTCAGTGGCTCAGACCGAGCTGAAGCGTTGACCATGGCTGACGGAAGAAGACAGAGATGTAGTAGGGCCTAAGTCAGGCCACACCCCAAGCCAAGGTCCTCTCTCCCCTTTTTCTTCACGTACTCAAAAAATTCAAATTTTTATACACCAGCTTTGTTCTTAGCTCGCCCCTCTATACGGGGACCAACTTCCAAATACACGCATTGGAAGTCTCCTTCTCCTTAGCCCGCTTAACAACACGTAGCCATTCTGGACCATATTCACCCACCGTCAACTGACATTGTCTCTGGTTTTTTCATCACCTGAGCTCTCTGGATTCTATTATTTGAAGCAAAGTCAATGATATCAGCGTCTTCTCTTCCCCTTTTTTCTTTGCATAGGGTTGGGTTTTGTTTGTGCGCAAATGACGAATAGAGCTAGAGAGAGAAAGGGCCTGGTTGCTTTATTCTTGGCAGCAATTATTGGAGTTAAGGTCGACCAATGATGGAGATGGAAGTAGTGGGCTTCATCTTTCCACGTCCGGAAAATGGAAAAAAAGGTTTCTGGAAGCATTTTTAATGTTCGTATTCCAACGTCCATGTGGTCGGTCATTCCTTCACATCAAATGCCCTGCTTCGCTTCTTGTGAGTGGATTCCAACTCTTTCGAATAGAGAGAGAGAGACTGGGAGTCTTAAGATATTTTTTCTTCGTCTTTTGTTGGTGTTATAATGGAAAGCATTTGTCGCGTATCCGTGTTTTTACAGCTACTGTAGAGAAAAAAGCAATGAAAGGAGTCGGCATACGAGTGTCGCAGATCCTGAACTGAGAAGAAAAGGTTAAAAGGAAAATAATAAATAATACAAATTTATTTGGAAAACTGAAGAACTACTGGGAGGGAAGTGCAGTTTTAGCAGAGAAGTTATCCGAGTAAAATGACGACCAAAACCTTAGCTGCTATTACCTGACAGTTCCATGTTTTGCATCAATTATTTATTTATTGGTCTCTGGATTGGCTGAGCACGCGTTATAATTTCATGCTTCGTAGCTACATGTCTTTTGGAGCACGTTTACTGAGATAGTGAGAGAGAGAGAGCATAAGAAAAGGGTCTTGAATCATCCAAGGATCAATTCACATATTGTGTTTCTCAGCGTCTTAATACCAAAAGGCGAAATCTCTCGCTTCTAGAGTCTCCACATCCTGACATGACAGCATGTGAAAAAATAAGTCACGATGACTCAGTAAGCTAGAGATAAAAGTTATTTTACCTGCGTTTACAATGAGCTACCCTACATTAGAGATAACAACTCTCACGTTGCGATTGTCAGGCTTCGAACTGTTAAACTTGATACTAACATTATCATCTCTGAATCAATTGAACTAAGCTCGTGCAGATTATTTATGTTCATCTTATCTCGCCCACTAGTTGCCTAGTTGGTAATTCCGACAGACAACCTCAAGGTTAACGAGGTAGAATCTATAACCTACGAGACTCTCCAATAAATATCTTGACTTTTTTAGGTTCCAGCGTGTACAAATTTCTTTGCTTGAGTATTTTGTTTAAAACCCATTACACCAAGTGTATCGATTTTATTTTAAAGTCAAAGACAACTAAATATTCTTTGTTTTGTTAGAATGTATAGTGAGACTGCAAAATCTACTTTGCTTACTAAAATAAATTTGTATTGTATATAAATAAATTTCATCTTCATATACAATAAAATGTATTTTGTATTATAAATTTAAGAATAAATTCATAAAATTTCAGTTCAAAACATACAAAACTATGTACGATGTGTCCTAAATATGGAGGGGAACAATACTTATAAACAACATAAATCTATTATTTGAAGCAATGTAAAATTATAACACCCTCACTAAAATCGATTGCCTTTACATCAACATAAATGTTTCAAGTTCGTTACTTCCCGACGGATAATTACGCCAATAATGAAAGCTAATCAAAGAGACTCATCACTTTTTGGTGCATAGTTCTTGTTAGGGACAAAATTATCCACTTATTTATCCTTCAATTTTGAGGAGCTAAGATCTATTGACCTGCTAATTGAAAGCTACTTGCCCAGATTTTTGCTTATTCTTTTCATATTCTATCCACTCCACACTATTCAAACCTTCTTTCTCTCTCTCTCTCTCTTAAAATGAAGCTTCTGGTTTATCCAAACTAACCACATCATTTTACAGATCTAAATATCTAATGACGTGTCGTTCATGATGTGTTTATATCATACCGTTAAAAGACCAATAAACATAATTGATTTCCGGACCACCCTGCGACAGATTCAATATTTTATTTATTGTATATGCCTACTACGTAGATGGGAATCGACAATGTTGTATCTTATAAGTGAGCAAAATTAGATAATTTATCGCAAATGTTCTCTTTTACGCTTAGCGTTTTTGGCTAACTTGAAGTCTTCCACCCGCCATTTATCTACGGTTTAGGTCTTCCACCCGCCACCGTCCTCCTCCGGCGATCGCCGTTTCCATTCCACCAAACGCCTTAAAAAATACATAACCTGCGGTAATAGTTAAACAATTAGGGCAAAAGCTAGCCAAGAAGGGTTGCGAACAGTCGAGAATGAGCGTGAGAGTCTTGCCTCGGAGGGCTCCTGCAAAGAATAAGCCGCACTGGTGTCCCTTGGAAATTTAGAGACAAGAATGCCGAACCCTTGTCCTCTTTCCCTTAATATCTGAGATTACGAAGACGATTACTAATAAATAAGAAATAAAATTCACAATATTCAAGGTACCTTAAATGCATCTTCATCCGTTCGATCATCTCCGATGTAAACAGGAAACACATCAGAGCAATTTGCAAACCCTACATAAAATATAAATATAACATTATTTAAAGAAAAGAAATATATATATATAATGTAGAAAAGGACTAACCAAGTGACTCTAGCAAAAATTCTAGAGCTTTTCCCTTGTCCCACTTAATGGTTGGACGGATCTCCAATACCCAAGTAGAACAAAGAACATTAAAAACAAAAGGTTTCATCGAATAGTTTATATTCGAAAGGTTTCCATGGAGGCTGACCTTTCTTCCCTGGGTGAGTTTAAGCTTAGGATCATGCTCCTTAACCACCGATCTAACTTGCAGAACTAGCTCACCTTTCGAAGATGCTCCTTAACCAGAAACATGACGATTTTCTTCCCTTTCGAAGCATCCACGATTTGCTCAAACATATCCAAGGCCGACGGATGATGAACCTGTTTGATAAAATTTCAACAAAAAAATATTACGCGTCACAGTTTTAATCGTCTAATTCTGAGGAAAATCTAACAGCGGAGGATCTCACAATCCACGAGCTTTGGTCGTCGACGAAAGCAGGAGCGGATTTGATACTGGTCGGAGAAGAGGCTCTCATGGACTCAAGCCAGGCATTTATTCTTCCAGCTCCATTAATCTCTAGGTTCTTCAGAAACTTCTTCCTCGAAATGGAGACGTAGCCACCGGACTGATAATGGTTAATCTAGTTAGAGTTATATTGTTGTTTATTTTTCATGCATATATTTGGCTGATGATGTGGTAGGTGTCTAGTAGTGCATGCAGGTTTATTTGGTAGTTTCTTATCTCCCCATAACGTAGAAAGTTAGTGTGTTTGTTGGTTAGTTTGAATTTGGAAAATGCCTAGAAAATAGGAGAACGTGAAAGTGGATGTTGCACGTTGTTGATTTCTGTTTTTTTATATAAAGAAACAGATGCAAGCAGTTTCTATGCGCATCATCAAAGAATTTGTCTTGTGTTCAAAATTTCATAGCCAACAATTGATATCAGAGTCATCTTCGTATATGCCAAAAATCATGCCGAGAGACGACTCTTCATCAAGCACCGCGAGAGGTGGTGGTGGTGACGTATTTGAAAGAATGACAACGTCTTCTGTACCATTGCGTGAAGGAAGCGTTTCGCTTCAATACCCATTGCTGACAAAAAGTAATTATTCAGCATGAGCAATAAAAATGGAGGTATATATGGAGGCACAAGGAGTGTGGGAAGCTGTGGAATCGGAAGAACCCGTAAGTCAAAGAAAAGACAAAATGGCTTTGGCGGCTATTTACCAAGGAATCAATGAGGAGATGTTGCTGCAACTCGGAGCGAAGAAGTCCGCAAAAGAAGCGTGGAATGCACTTAAGACCATGCATCTCGGTGCCGCTCGAGTCAAAGAAGTGAGAGCTCAAACACTTCGATGAGAATTGGAGGGTCTTCGAATGGAAGATAAAGACTCTGTTGATGATTTCTCCAGGCGTGTTGCAATCGTAGTCAACAAACTACGAGAATTGGGAGAACACGTTGATGAAACATACGTAGTAAAAAAGATGCTACGTTCGGTTTCGCCCAAGTTCATCCAAATCGCCTCAACCATTGAAGAATTTGGAGACTTGTCGATAAAAACAATGGAGGAGGTGATCGGATCACTCAAAGCCCATGAAGATAGATTGAAGGACCATGATGTCAAAGGAGGAGAACACGTTCTTCTTACCCAAGCCGAGTGGAAAGCTCGGGATGAAACAAGCAACTCTGGAGAACCATCCAAAAGCCATGGTGGATATCGTGGACGTGGACGCGGCCGAGGCAATGGGCGTGGACGTGAACGTGGACGTGGAAATAGACGTGTTTTTGATGAAGACAAGCCACAGAAGTTTAATATCAAGAAAGTAAGGTGTTATGCATGTAACATGCATGGACATTTTGCTTCCGATTGTAAGACAACAAAGAAAGATGAGAAGGCTCACCTTGTTGATCAAGTGAAGGATGAACCAGCACTGTTGATGTTGGAGTTTGATAATCAAATCTGTACAGCAGTAACAGGCGGAGATCAGGTATTACTGAATGCAGAGAACGGAAAGGCAAGCCACGAAAAAAACAAACAAAACAGCACCATATGGTACTACGACACTGGAGCGAGCAACCACATGTCTGGAGATCGCTCAATGTTTACCGATATTGATGACACAGTCACAGGTAGAGTAAAATTTGGTGATGGATCAGTGATCAACATCTGCGGACGTGGGACAATCTTGTTTCGGTGTAAGAATGGTGAACATCTGCCCATGACAGATGTATATTATCTACCCAAGTTGAAGAGCAATATCATCAGCATCGGGCAGCTTGATGAACATGGAGGAAAAACCGTGATCGAGAATGGTATGTTGAACATTTATGATTCACAGAGAAGGCTGATCGCAAGGGTACATCGGTCACAAAATCGACTGTACACGATGATGATGGATCATGCACAGCCAGTTTGCCTGACAACCAACCTTGTGGATGAGACGTGGTTATGACATGCAAGACTGGGTCACCTTAATCTTCATGCCTTGAAGAAGTTGGCAAATGAATGCATGGCTAAAGGATTACCTAAACTGGATCATGTGAACCAAATATGTGATTGCTGCACAGTGAGCAAGCAGCGGAGAACGCCCTTCCCGAAAGTTGCTGAGTATCGTGCCGAGAAACCACTCCAATTGATCAATGGAGACCTTTGTGGACCCATCTCACCACAAACAGCAGGAGGCAACATATATTTCTTGTTGTTGGTAGCTCACCATAGTCGCTACATGTGGATACACATGTTAAAAAACAAGGCTGAGACATTTGGAGCATTCCGGAAGCTAAAGCAGCAAGCTGAGCTGGAAGCTGGAACACGGTTGAAGATGTTCCGAACAGACCGTGGAGGAGAATTCATGTCAACCCAGTTCAACAAATTTTGCGAGACAGAAGGGATTAAGCGGCAACTAACAGCTCCATACTCGCCTCAGCAGAACGGTGTTGTGGAGAGGCGAAATCAGACCGTTATTGGAATGATCAGGAGTCTTCTGAACGGCAAGGGTGTGCCAGCAATATTCTGGGGAGAGACAGCTCGCACGGCAGTTTATTTGCTAAACCGATCTTCGACGAAAAGTGTTGCGGGAATGACGCCTTATCAGGCATGGACAGGAAGAATACCCAACGTGCAGCACCTTCGTGTATTTGGGTGTCTTGTTTTTGTAAAAACAGTGAACTCACGTTTGAGAAAGCTTGAGAATAGAAGCTTGAAGATTGTGTTTATCGGGTACGAAGAGGGAGCAAAGGCCTATCGTTTGATAGACCCAATAACCCATAAAATAGTGGTGAACCGTGATCTAATTTTTCTAGAAGATAACACATGGCATTGGGATAATGTATGTGATAAAGTGAAAAGTAGACAAAGTACTTTCACTTTATCTGTTGAGGATAACAGACGAGAGGAGGAGCAGATTTCACGCTCCAGCTCTGTAGGTGACTCCATCGGGGCAGACGACTCGAGTCCAGGTCAAAAAGGGTCGAACGACCGATGCTCAGGCCAAGGCGATTCGCAACAGCAGCGAAGTCGCGGGTCACGCGCTCCACACTCGACGGAAAGCAACGGCCGAGGAGAGCTGATTGTTGGTTGCAGCTCTTCCAACTGATCGCTCGACGCTGCTGCCGGCGAAGGATTCGGCGATGGCTCAGGCAAGGACGCCTCCAGCTCTTCATTCCGTGGCAATTCCAGCAATGACCCATCTATTGGACCGAGAGGCTATCGAACTCTACAAGAGATTTATGATGAAACAAGGGAGTTGAAACCTAAAATTGGGTTGTTGTTTTTGGTTTTAGAAGAACTAGCCACCTTCGATGAAGCTGCAGCAAGCGAACCATGGAAACAAGCTATGGAGGAGGAACTTGAGTCAATTAAAAAAAACAGAACGTGGGAGCTTGTGGATTTGCCAAAAGGAAAGAAGCCAATTGGATTGAAATGGGTCTTCAAATTGAAGAAGAACCCTCTTGGAGAAGTGGTAAAGCACAAAGCCAGAATTGTGGCCAAAGGGTATGTTCAGAAGCAAGGGATCGACTTTGAGGATGTTTTTGCTCCTGTAGCCAGAATTGAAACGGTACGTACTCTCCTTGCTTTAGCTGCTAAACATGGCTGGTTAGTTCATCATATGGACGTGAAATCAGCTTTCTTGAATGGTGATTTGGAAGATGAAATTTACGTATCACAACTGATTGGTTTTGTTGAGAAAGGGCACAATGACAAAGTGCTGAAGCTGAAAAAGGCACTCTATGGCTTGAAACAAGCCCAACGTGCATGGAATGCTAGGTTAGATAAATGTCTGTTGGATTTGGGTTTTGAAAAATGTCTTTTGGAGCATGCTGTTTATATAAAAAATATGGGTGCTGAAATTCAATTGGTGGGTGTTTATGTGGATGATTTGATTATTTTGGGATCAAATCATGAAAAAGTGCTTAAATTCAAAGATCAAATGAAGCAGATTTTTGAAATGAGTGATCTCGGACCATTAAGTTATTACTTAGGCATTGAGGTGCCTCAAGATAGTCACGGGATCAAGATTAGTCAGCGTGCATATGCTGAAAAAATTCTCGAGAAGCTTGGGATGTCCGATTGTAAGCTGTGTAACATTCTCATGGACACGAGGATGAAATTAAGCAAGATGGATAGCAGCCCACCATTTGATATTACTAATTATCGGAGCATTGTTGGAAGTTTGAGGTATCTTGTTAATACACGACCAGATCTTGCATATGAAGTTAGAGTTGTGAGCCGTTACATAGAAGCTCCAACTACGAATCACATGGCCGCGGTTAAACAAATTCTTCAATTTGTGAGAGGGACGGCGAACTATGGTTTGAGGTACACCAAACAGGAAGGAGACCGTGATGAGCTAATAGGTTATTGTGATAGTGACCTAGCCGGCGATATCGATGATAGAAAGAGCACAACCGGAGTGGTTTTCTTCCTTGGTTCGAGTCCGATTACTTGGACCTCACAGAAGCAGAAAATTGTTGCATTATCCTCATGTGAAGCCGAGTATGTTGCAGCAACCGCGGGAGCTTGTCAAGGACTTTTGTTAAAGAGATTGATAAGTAAATTGGGAGGAGAGGAGATCGACAAAGCCGTGTTACATGTCGACAACAAGTCTGCAATTGCACTCACCAAAAATCCAGTACATCACGATCGAAGCAAGCATATTGATGTGAAATACCACTTTATTCGTGAATGTGTTCAGAAGGGGAGCATAGATGTTGTGCACGTAAAAACCGAGAAGCAATTGGCAGACATACTCACGAAGCCTCTAAACCGAGCTAGGTTTGATGAACTAAGCAAGTTGATTGGAATTACCAAAAGTGGCTAGCTAGATTAAGGAGGAGATTGATAATAGTTAATCTAGTTAGAGTTATATTGTTGTTTATTTTTCATGCATATATTTGGCTGATGATGTGGTAGGTGAGTAGTGCATACAGGTTTATTTGGTAGTTCTTATCTCCCCATAACGTAGAAAGTTAGTGTTTTTGTTGGTTAGTTTGAATTTGAAAAATGCCTAGAAAATAGGAGAACGTGAAAGTGGACGTTGCACGTTGTTGATTTCTTTTTTTATATAAAGAAACAGATGCAAGCAGTTTCTGTGCGCATCATCCACAAATTTGTCTTGTGTTCAAAATTTCATAGCCAACACGGGCGACCTCGGCGGTTTATGAGCCTTCGTATCAAAAATCAACGAGTTGGAGACGGCCAAGTTGATACTGATTTTGGTATCGGTTGCCGCTACGACATTCTGGTTCGTCATTTTCTCTGAAAAAAAAACAAAACAACACAAACAGAGATCTTTGAGTCGAGAATCGAAAAGGATGCAAACTTTGAGACAACCCAGATCACAGAATCTGAAACAGAAAGTAACCATTTTTAGAAAACTAAGGTACAGACGCAGCACCTAAAAACCAGAGAGAATCAGTCAGCTGATAAAGAGAAAAGAGAAGTCGCCGGAGAGGAAACAGAGGAGTGATTCTTCGCCGGCGCCGGTTGTGGAAGATCCAAACAAACCACCCGCTGCACGGTGGGTCAAGAATGGAATTTAGGGAGAGAAATAATATGTTGGGTGATGAAGTTTAGAAGACGGAAAGGGCAATTTATAGTTGAAAAAAGTTAACCAGATACTGACGCAAACTTCAACATGCCACCACCACCACCACCACTTAACACTAACTGGGGCGGGACCCACCACCCAAGACATCCACTGGGTCCCCGACACTTTCTCGCCGTCCGCCGTCTTCCTCTCCCAGCCCTCACCGGAACAGCCTTAGCTCCGACATTCCTCGGCCATTTCCTCATCCTTACCGGTCTCCAATCAGTTCCCACCCAGTTCTTCTCATCTACTTCTTCGTCATCCTTGAATTAAACAAAAAAGGGTTTTAACCAGAAAAACAGAAGAACTACAGCTCAAGAAAAGAAACTGAACCGTTGACTTGGAAACGCCGTTTTGGAATTAAAGATCGTCAAGCAGTCTTGGAAAGAAGAGTTCGACTTTGGTTCCGTTTTCTTGTTACCAAAAGGCTTTCTACTCCGGCTATACAAGTTGTGAAAGGAACAAGCTCAAACCATCTTTCGATCACAACGAGTGAAATATTATATAATTTACACGATTTTCAGCATGAAAAACCTGCACTCTGAAAAAGAAACAGCAAAAGAGGGTGTCATTCCCGTTGCTTTCACAAGCTTTTTTTTGGCATTTCCTTCTTCCTTTCAGTTCTCTTTATAGCAATTTTTAAGCTGTTCTCAGATCTTGAAACTCATATTTGATACACGAACCTTTTAGGTCAGAAATACAATTGCAAACTCTGATCGGTTATCTGTCATCTCTTATCATCAACTTATCTCTCCCGTTTAATTTGAAAAAAAAAACAGTGAGAGAAAGGTAGCCGGCGTCGACACGGTGGGGCTGCGGTGGCACACGGCATTCTCCTCCACTACTGTCGTCACGTTGCAAGCCAGGGGCCAAATCAAGACCGCTCATTTTCCAAAATCAATGAACGTTCATTCTCATATGACATCTGTTTATTAAATCACGATAGGCAGAAACCTACTTCTGTTTTATATCATCAGACTTGTTAGTTCATATTCTTGGTATATTGATACATACACACACACACACACTAATACGTATCCAACTATAACATATGTTATGATTAACATTATTCAGTCACATGAAATCGAGATCTTGGGACAGCAATTGGGTGAAACAAAGTGGATGGGTACACCAAAAATGACAATAATTCGAGCGACAAAGGCAGTTTCAATCAGCCTAATGTTATCAAATTTTGTAAACTGAAGAAGAAGGTGAAATCAACCAAAGAGATCAACAAGACTATGTCAAACTGCGGGGTTTCATGACTTGCTTGTGTTGGCAACACAAATTCGATATGGGTCATCAATTTATATCTTTATTTCTTCATCTATATCTCCATTTAGATGCGCGGCCAGAACTGACCTAGAACAACAAGACTATACCAAAGAAAGTGAGACCTGTTTCTATATCCTAAATCTCGTGGTGTATGATGTGGTCTACGTTCAATATGAAATCCCAAAGAACCAGAACAATCTTGAGAATAATTTTATTTTGGATGGTAAATTGAGTTTTTTGGATTTAGTTTAATGTGGATAGTTGGATTTAATAGGTTGCATAGTTTTAATGTTTGAATTGAAACTAATATACATGGATTTTAAAATTTTTGGAGGAACCAATACCCTACTGAGAATGGTCTAGAAATCGCTGGTCGGATTTTGATTGGGTTTTAGAACAAGATTAGTTCGGACGGTGCCTAAAGTTTCTGCAAATCTATAATGTCATTCATTGCTCCTAATATCATATGGTACGCTTTGAATTGAAGCATTTATTTTTAAATTTATAGCTCATAGCGTGTGGTGATATGTATCAAATGATGGAATTTGCAACTCGTTGATATGAGATGAACCCTTATAAATATCAAAATATTAGGTTGACCTTGTTTTCAGAAGACAGGTTATCAAAGGTCGTTGAGCTGCAGTCAATAACACTAGAGTCTGAGATTCGGATGAATCAGAGTTATATGTACGCCGAGATCTCTGACACCTCCCTTTCATTTAGGTTTAAAGAGCAAAAGCATGGGCCTTGATCAACCCTAACTTTGTCTCTAATGGAAACTTGCAACTCAAGCTGTGGAAGATGAGAAGCTGTGGGACCCTTTCCTATTTCGATCCACGTCAGTACGATGAACTTAACACAATCATCAGTCTCAACTTTACCTCAAAGTATTCGAACATTGTTTAAAACACCATTGTTTATGTTTTGTCGCGTGTACTGATGCGGAGATCTGTCAACGTATTCAAGAACAAACGATGCGGGCCGATTATGGGAAAGTCGAAAGCAGCGAGGGGTCATGTCCGAGACTGATTCTTAAGTGTTTCTTCTTGGAAATTCAAAAGCTAGGGCACCCATTGGTTTCAAAAGATAAAAAGAATACTGCTTTCGATATTAGTCGGTTAAGAATGCGATGGGGTTCATACCCTTTTTCGCATTTCTACCTTTTGTGATTGAACTCCATTCGTTCTTCTCCCCTCTTTTTTGCTTTGAATTTTCTTCGATTTTCGACCTGAATATGTTACTTGTAAGTTGTACTAATATACCATTATTCAATTTGTAAATAGTCTTTTGACCGTCATAGATTACATGTGACAACTGTCATGTGAAGACAAAGATGACCTAATATGTTATTGATTATTAAAGTCCAGTTGAGATACAAAATCTCAAATTGTCAATTCTACATGTCTTGAGTTACAAAATAAGGAGTACAATCTTGCGACTTATGACTCGAATTGGATGATATTGACTTGCAGTTTCCGAGATGTCTTGGTGTAAAAATGGTCACGAGTGTATAAAAGTTGTAAAACAAAAAAAAAAGTGTAGCAAAATAAAAAAGTTTCGATTCCGGCTCTTCTTCTATCCTTCCTCGATCTCTATTTTTCTCAAAGTAGTACGTGTTTCAATGCTCGTTAACTACGTCTAAAGTAAGAACGTCTAACGTCACGCTCCATGTAAAATTAATCAAAACATTAATGGAAATGTAATTATATGAACAAACGAATGAAATTAGTGAGTTTCCTACGTCGGAACCAAACCCGAGTTGACTCGCCAATGATTAGTCGAAATAGGCGCATAGAAAAATTTGGTTTGAGAATCACTGTGACCCCCTGGCTACGGCTCACCAGAGTTAGAAACCTATACCATGAACCAGGTTTTAGTAAAGGGTCCGGTCCAGACTTATGGTTTGGCCCAAATTAGGCCGTTCGAAAAGAATCGAAAAGCCCATTCATTCACGACTTTTCGGATAAAAGTCCTCAAAATCGAACCGAACCAAGAGATGAAAATTGGTCAACACCGAGTCAATACCCACCCCAAACCAATTAAAATATAGTCTAAATAAAAAAATACGTTAATTCGATTTAAGTATAATAAAAATTTATAATTTTTAATATTTTAAATATTTATAAAATATGAAACCAGCTAGGAATTGAATGATTCAAGAACCCCACATTGGACGTCTTCAAATCGTATCAAAATCCTAATCCTTTTTTTTTTCGAATTTGTGTGCTCAACTTTTTGGTCGGAGATTTTCAACCGTTAGAATAAAGCATGGAGTTAATGGGGAAGCCTTTCTCCCCAGAATTTTTGGGTGAGAATCTTCAACGATGGTGGCGGGCGTTGTCAACGATGGCGATGCCAACCTCTCTCTCTCCGGGAGTTACCAGGTTGCAGAGAAGATGATCGCAGAAACGAGGAAAAAAATCAGAAACGACGTGAAACATTACAGAGCATTATTAACCCACTTCCAGAGATCCGCCATGGTTAAGCTCGCGAATAAAAAACTACAGCAAAACCAAGTCGGAAACTCGGATTATACACAGCAGTAGCTGACCAGGTTCAGCAAAAGCTCTCTGCAAATGTCTAAAATTTCATTGCAGAAGCTATTGGGGACCTACAGAGCTTCCCAATCAATCTCAAGAGAAGGCAATTTGCCCAACGAAAAGACCTCCGTCTCGTCCCACCGAGGTTCCGTGAACTCGAGGATCCTGGTTCCATGCTCGGTCGAAAAGTTGTCGGGTTCTGAGCAACAGTCCAGAACCGTTTCAGCGACGGGAGGAGGGAAGATATCAGGCTTCCGATCGTCGTCGGAGCAGAGTTTCAAGGATTGACAGACAGCTTGAAGCTTGGCCTCCACCGAGGAATGGAGGGGGCTGTAATCGCCGGATCGATGAGGAAGATGAGGAAAATTGAGGCGAGCGAACTGGCCCCTGAGCTTAAAAGCAGCTTTATCGTACGCCAGAGCTGCTTCATCGGCGGTGTCGAAGGTGCCGAGCCAGAGGCGGGTCCGGTTCTTGGGGAGTCTAATCTCGGCGACCCATTTCCCCCAGTGCCTCTGTCGAACTCCTCTGTACACCTTACGGCTCTTTCCGCCGCCACCGCCCATATTCTTGCCGGAGCTCTGCAATTTCCGGGAAGAGATGTCGCCCAAAGGTCGCCGAAGCTGGATTTGGTTTTGAATTTGGAGAATCTGGCAAGGGGTCAGCTTGTTCAGTTTTAGCGAACCTGTTTTCTGAACACAACTCGTAAGATCAGGGCGTAAATTACTGGAGGTTGAAGAAGCACTCTTCATAAAAGGTTCAAGTGCTTTCATCAGTTCTTCGCTCAACGGATCCGCCGAGAAAACTGTTCGGCCGCTTTCACTGTAATAATCTACATCTGTCGCCATGGCTGAAAAATCCCCCAAGTTCGAGTAACAAAAAAAGAAAAGAAAAAATCTCTTAGCAGTGTTCTAAGATCGAACCTGTTTCTTCCCAAAATCAGAGACCATGTAGAAGAAACTCAGATTTAAACCCTAACCCTAGAACAACACCCTCAAAACATAACGATGAACACAGTGGGAGTGGAAAGACTCCTCTCTGCGACCTCGTTTGGAACTTGGATGGATTTCTCTGGTTAACCTTCTCTTTGTTTTATAACCCCTCTTGGCTGCATGCTCTTCAAGTCTTGATTTTTTTGGGTCTGTTACGCAAGCAATAATGAGTGCAAAAGTTCAAAAGAAGAGCAATGAAGGTTGGAAGAAAATGGAAACTTGGAATAATGATGGACCACAAGCCCAATCCACCCTTTGCGGCGCCCCTATCTTTCGCGTCTCAAAATGGAAGAGAGAGCGAGGTGAGAGATAGAGAGAGAAATCGCAGAGTTGCAGAGTTAAATTGACGGCGGAAAAAGACGAGAAGAGACAACGGAATTGAAGTTTGCTTGAGATTGAAGCGAAGCGATGGGCATGCTGAGCTCTAATGGAGGGACCCTACCATCCTCGTCGCCTTCGTGGCTGGCCGCCATTAAAGTCAACATTCTCCAGCTCTGCATCTTCGATATTTCAAATCATTTTTTCCAACTTAAAAAATTCCAAAGGATCTTCTCTTTCTGCCACAATTCTTTCTCACCCGCCATCTTATCCACCCCTGATTTTGGAGAATGGCGATCGAATTCAGAAGCTTTGTTCTCTGATTTACATTTCCCTCGCCTTTGAACTCTCTCCGACCAATCGAAACTCACGACCAAATCACTAGTCCCCACGAATCTCAAACTCTCTGGGTCCTCATAGTGTCGAAGTAATCCCAAGAACATCCGGGCTCCGGCGGTGTAATGGCGGCAGCATAGGTAATCCGGCAGTTTCCTCATCCGTGGAACTGCTGTGCCAGTGACTTTGTTTGACCCTCACGGTTATGGCAGAATCCGCCATTGATGATCTCATATAGCTTGAAGTGGGCTCCGGGGTTGAAAGGGGACTGGCAGAGAGATTGACACTATTGAAAGTAGAGCAAAAGCAGAAAATGACGGACAAGTTAACTAAATCCACTCAAGTAAATTCAGGCTGACCCAAAATCTACGAGAAGTAAGCAGTCAATTTACAAATTTCAGGATCAAATAAAAATATTATTCTGCAACACAATAATTATAGCTATAAACAAATTAAACTCACACCACAACCATTGAAGAATATTACAACTTAAACTCATAGATAATAATGTAATTTAATGATAAATATTCTATCATCAATGTCATATTAATATCAACTAAAATCACACGTAATTTAAATTCAAATAAAATTATTTATATAAAATAAATGTGTTGGCGATCAGACAATGTCTCGCTTCAATTAACTAAAATAACATTCTAAAATAATTTAATAATATGCACAAAATATAAACAATTTATCTTTTATTACGTGCTTTTCTCTTTTTCGACTTCTTAGCCTCCTCCACAAAAGGTGCTAAATTTGAAAAGTCTTCTGAAGTATAGCAAAAATGTTAATTAGAGAAGAAGAGGAAGAAATCTATGAAAAGACAGGAAAACAGTCCAAAATAGGCCTGAAACCAATCTGCCGGCTTGGGCCGGTCCGGGATGGACCGGTACAGACTTCTTTATCTCGACTCTCGAGGAGAGGACGTTTCGACACATGAATCGTCAAAAATAATAAAGAATTGCGCAAAATCGCTCAAACCCACACGCGGGTTTCCTCGCGGTCGTGTTTCTTAGTTGCGCCTTCAACAGATAAGTTTCTTCTCTTTTAATTCTTCTTTTTTATATATAATTTTATAATATAATATCATATAATATTTGAACTGAAATTTAAATGAATTCATTTAAAGGACTAATCGAACTAAAAATTATAGGTCGACACGGGCCGA
Source organism: Begonia fuchsioides (assembly GCA_003255005.1). Taxonomy (NCBI): domain Eukaryota; kingdom Viridiplantae; phylum Streptophyta; class Magnoliopsida; order Cucurbitales; family Begoniaceae; genus Begonia; species Begonia fuchsioides. Next base: position 870,425 of record QAOC01018440.1, read on the forward strand.
GTTGGACTGATTTTATTTCGAAATAGAACTGGAATTGAAACTCACAGTTCTCGATTTTCAGAACCGACACGTGAACTGTTGGTTCCGGTTTCGTTTCGGAACCACTCGGTTTTTATTTTATATTTTAAAAGAATTAAAATATAACAAAAAATATAATTTTTTATTATATTTAGGTCGAGTTTTAAGTAACTTGGCAGATTTATAATCAATTTTAATATTTATATCGGATTTTATTAGAATTTTTTGTCGGATTTTACTCAATTTTTGAACGTTTTTAATCGACGGTCCCGGTTCCGGTTTCATGGTTTTTTACTCTTAAAAACTTGCACTGGGCCATCAATAACGGTTTTTTAAAAATTAAAATCAAGACTAGATTAAAATTGACAATTCTAATTCGATTCACAGGTCCGGCTCGATTTTGACCACCCCTACTTAAAAACCGTGATCTCAGTTAAAATTTGTGTCTACACCAGTTTTTTCCGTGGCTCTATTTACCAAATGAAACTCATTCATATTAAATTGATTCTATACTCCCCTTGTTTTCTATCTAGCAAACTCATCCAAAAAACCACCGGTCAACATCAGCTCATTCCTTGTATCCACCGCCACTTGAGCTGCTGCCGGCCGCAGGGTCGTCGCAGAATATAATGTCGTTGTAATCGTCGAAGGGTGGCGTGGGTGCGGAAGGTAGAGAGAAAATGTGTCTGGGCTTGGATGTTCTGAAGAAGAGAAAGCACGTTGTTCTGAGAAAGGAGGATGGAAATCTCGACGGAGACAGCAAGGGCTTGTTGCAGAAGGAAATTGAGAGGTTGAAGTTCCGGGAGGAGCAGAAGGCGGCGTCGCTGGATCAGCCGGAAGATGTTTCTTCCAAGTCCTACGCATTCTTCTCCACCCGTCGCTTCTCGCTTCGCTCTTGATTCTTTATCTTATTCGTGTGAGATAGTGAATGACATCGCTGTTCCTTCTTCTTCGAGTGTATTACTTCAATATAGAACAGATTGATCGAGGAAAACGTTGTTCTTCTGATGTCAAATCATTTGTCAAACTTGTGTTTTTGCTTCAATCCAATGACTACTGAAGGGATTTGTCAAAGTTAAACATGAACAGCAGCAGGGTTGAGATGGGTAAGATCTTCCTTAATCTTTTCGAAAGCTACCAAGCCAGAAGGAGCGTTTATTTGATGCTCATAGGCGAAGAAAGAATAAAATAAATTTAGAAATTCTTCCACCAGAAGATTAATAGCTCTAGCAAATACTCCGATAGATAAATCCGCATTAAAGGACGATTCAAAGCGATTTATGATTATTTTTTTCGAAAGGACGACCGGTCTCGATTAGATTAGACCCGTCGTTCTTCCTGGTCTCGTCGAAGACGCAATATTATTAAGAAGCTCAAATCAAACTGAAATTACATATCTGTATAATACTGCTACAATTTGTGAATGATGTTGTGTGTATACACTATAATATGGTCCCGAAAAATTTCATCGAAATTCGGGATTCTTTAATCTGCATTCTGCTCATGATACTCTCCGACCTCCTCGCTCGGAGGGATTTGGTTCCCGTTTGATGCAATGCTGGGTCCAGCCATCTCACGCTGCACCAAAACCAAAAAAGAAACACGGACCCGCTTGGTTACCAACCAAAACTTAGATTAAGAGTAAGAGATCAAAAGATGGGAAACAGCAATCGACCTTGAGAGAAGCAAAAGAGGTAGGAGGAATGAAGGCAGACAGAAGCTCAGAAGTTGTGTAGTTTTGGTGCCACGACGGCAGCCCATTCTCGTCGTTGTCGTTCACGACATGAAACCCTCCGACATTGCACGGAATATCGTAGATGGCGTTTGAGTATTGGACCCTGATTAGGAGAGTGATGAAATTATCATCGAGTAAAATGAGTGGAAAAAACTTGAAAAAAAAAAGGAAACCTTTGGGTTTGAGGAGGAATGGGAGATGATTCTGATGGAACGCACAAGGGCGCTGCGTTTTGGTTGCCTTCTGGTAACCAAGTAGCCAGCTCGTTCTCAAAGGATGTGGGTATTCCTTCTTGTGTATCCAAGTATATCTGAATCATATAACTCGTAATAAACTTTAGCAAAGTATAATATTTCTGTGGAATCGTCGGTGTTTTTTCGATTACCTGTACAATGGATGGATCGTAAGAGGATAAATGGGTGCTGAGGAGATCTTTCTGCAACATTAGAACACGAAATATAAGGCTAGGGTTCTTAATTCTTCAGCTAAATCTGTATATTCAGTTACAGTACCTTTCTCTGCGTAATGCGCGTCAAAGCATCCAAAAGTGTCTTCTCGCAAGATTCGAGGCCGTCTATTGACTTGAATGATAAGGGTTCGGGCTCGAACATTCTTCAGAAAAGAAATTGCGGTGAAAATGATAAACTAGGTGTTTTAAGAACGTGACGGGAGACCTTTTAATTGTCTATAAATTTCTCTAACCTTAGCTGCTCCTCGGACACTTGGAGCTGATGCTGTAAGCTGCCTATTTGTTGCTGGAGCTCCTGTAGAAAAATAGTAGAATTTTCTATATGAAAAGGCTAATTCAAGATGGAAACTTGAGCCCATTACTCATTTTTTCGAAGACAAATCAATGGCTGTACCTCGACGTTTGAGTTCACTGCCGATGGACTACGAAGAAAACACAGAAAATGGTTAGAAAATAGGGAAGCTTTTATTATTATTCGTCAGTTTGAGAGATAGGGGAGAGGAAAAATGTACTTGGATAATTGCAAGGCTATGTCATTTTCTGTCTTGAGTTTGTTCAGGGTGCTAAGCAAATACTGCAAATTATTCAATCTTACGATCACCATGGTCGACGAGAGAGAAACAAAAATCAAAATTTCCCCAGAACATCGTACATATAGGAATGTGTTTTTACCTCCTTATTTTGAACGACGCTGCATCAAAAAAACAAAAACAGAGAGAGAATTACCCAAACGGGACAGTTTGTGTTTCTGGTTTTTAAAATATGCGAAGGGTGTGATAATCTTACCCTCCCCGGTCGTGATCAGCCAGATTTATGTAATGTGCGAGGACGTCTTCAATTCTGCAACGCAATACACGTAAAATCAAAGAATCACCATGATTAGCTGTGTTGAGATTAACCGGGAGGTGAAGAGGATGTGAACCTCCTTTTGCCGGAGAAGTGGCTGAGGCGGCCGGAGGGGGAGAACATGATGAGAGCGATGTCGATATCGCAGAGGATGGAAAGCTCGTAAGCCTTTTTAATGAGTCCATTTCTACGTTTGGAGAAGGTAACTTGTCGATTTGTGTTGTTTTCAATCCTCTTAATCTGTAGCTTTACACGACCCATTCTTTTATTTGTTTCTTCATTCCCAAAGAAAGCGAAAAAAAAAACAGAAGAAGAAGATTTACAAAGCTGGAATTCGTAAGCGATAACGTAATTATAGAAAAATGACAAATTTTAAGAATGGTGGCGTGGTTCGCGGTTGAATCTCGTAGTCCGCCATGAAAAGTGGAAGAGCTTGGCTTTTGAACCTCCTAAATCCAACCTCTTTACTCGGTCCACCTTCCTACAACAGCCACACACTGTTTTTTCTCTCTCTCTTCTCTCTCACTTCTCTCTCTAGTTTCTAGGTTAAGCTTTTTAACTGAACGCAGTTCATAAGATAGACTTGATTCACATGATAGAGCAGGCATTAGGGTTGTCTTCACTGAAGATGGAGAAGAAGGGGTCGTCGGGGTTTTGATCGGAATTCCTTACATAACCCGGAGGAGCCTTCTTGTCGTAGGCCTGCGGCTGAGCCGCCGAGCTGTAAGGAACGAACGGCCAAATCTCCGCCCTTTTGCCGGTCGACTTGGCTCTCCTCATCACTTTGTTTACTTCCACGTACCCATGCACCGTCACCTTCTGCTGCTTCCTGTTTATCTCCACAGATTTTACTCCTGAAAATTCAATAAAAAGCCCTAATTTCTTCATCTCTTTTCATGGCTGATTTCTACTTCCGGGGAGATGGGTTCGGAGAGAGACGTACCGATCAACGACGAGAGCGCTCTCTTGACCTTGAGTTCACAGCCGTCGCAGTCCATCCTAACCTTGAGCTCCATCGTCTCCACCCGTTCTCTCTGCTTCCTCATTTTGCGTCCGTTCGTCATCAACTCGCAGAGAAACTCCAGAGTTCCTCCGACACCCATGGCAAGCCTAGGGAAAGTTGGCGCTTTAAGTCTTCTCTGGTTTGAGAAGTTTCTTCTCCATTGGGCGCACCTTTTATAGACGCCGCCATAGCTACGACCTCTCTCCTCTTCTTCACATGCAGCGTTCAAACGCAGAGAAAAGACGGTCGCTGCTGCGGTGGCCCTTCAATCGGCCTCATCTTTTAGTCGACTTTTGAAGTGAATCAGACCAGAAAAACAACTCTTACGTGCTCATCACATACTTCTTAGAAACTCAGAGAAAGTAAATGAAGCCGACAACATAAACTAAGAACATTCCATGAAAAAAAGGAGCGGGCAGCAACAACTTCACGCAAACTTTTCAAGAGGGTGTCGCCCTCCTTCCATTTCCCCCATTAACCCTCTCATTATAATATTACTCTCATGTTTCCCTAAACCGGATCGGTCTGGTTTATTGACTTCTAAACAAGCCCCATCATTTTCATCCATCGGTCGTCGGTTTTACATTCCGAGACCCGAAAGCCTCACTCCTGCCCTAAAAACTTCATCAAAGTTGGGGTTTTTTTTAATTTAGTTAAAGTAAGCATCTCGAATTCTTTCTCTCTTGGGTGGCTCTCCCAAGTATTATCCCCCTTTTTAAGGATTTTTTGTACTTCTTATGGTTTTTAGATTTTTTTGTATTAGTTGCGTTTATCAGATCGAATCGGAAACAGTAAATTTGATTTGATTTGGGTCAATTTCAATGAAGCACATAGTTAGGTTCGGTTTTCCCAAAAACCGACTACGCCCCTTTGGGTTTCGGTCAACAGTTTCAAACCGATGGAAACCGGACCAATTCAATCAAACTTGAATCTTGATTCTTAAAAAACTCGAGTCAATTTTAAAATAACCCGGTTTGGTGATCCCATCCTTCTAGTTGCCCGAGGCCCTAATGCGTCTTCTCCTCACTTGATTAATTTAGCACCCCGCACTGAAGACGGCGGGCGTCGAGACTCCGAGGGTCGACGTGCGTTTCTCTGGAATCCCGACAGAGACAGAGGTGAGAGCTCAGAAAGTATCGACTTCATGTTTTCTTTCTAAACCATCTTCCTTCTTTTCGACCCGTCTTTCTTTCCAGAATCCGAAGACTGTACTGCGAAATTTCGAGTGTTCACAGTCGAAGGTGCGTTGTTTTCAATTACGGAGCTCGATTATATATCGAATGTAAAATATCTTCGTTGGGGTGAACTTCAATTTGGTCCTTGCAAGCTTGATCCTTCTAGTAAAATTTCCTTCAAATTGGATGCATTGCAAATGCTTGATAAATTGTCTCTGAGACGTTATTATTTTTTTTATACGGTCAATGTTGATGAAATCTTTGGTGTCTCGTCTTTCTTTGTTGGATGAGGGTTTCCGCTTAAAAATTGTACTTTACATATGATTATTGACTCTTCATATCAAATACAGTAGCGTCAAGCTGGGGATGACAATGTTTATTCCTTTATGTAGTCAAGTTTTATTGTTCCTACCGTTTTCTCCTACTTGCTAACTTTGTTTCTATATTTGTCTTAATAGCGAAAAAGAGCTCATAGCTATGTTTGAGCTCTACTTCGACGATATTTTCAAGGTCGAATGTGTGGATCCAGATGGTAAAAAGTACGACAAAGGTAACTTTTTAATGCCATTGTTAGCCTTATTAATGCTTTGGCGCGAGATACATTTATTCTTTCACTTTGGAGTGAAAGTAACTTGATCTCTAGCTTGTTAAGCCGCAGCTTGATGATTGCAAACAAAAGTGTCATTGAATTTGATCGAGTTGACAACAGTAAAAACATTGGTGCAGTTTCTAGAATTGAAGCAAGAAGTGAGAAGCATGACATGTTCATGTTACTAGACGTGAATACCGAAATATATCCTATTAACGAAGGTGAAAAGTTCGTAATGGTCTTATCCTCCTCGCTGAATTATAATGGAGCTCCAGTAACTAAATATGAGTCTCAGGTAGATTTAAAAACATCAATGCTTGCTCGAGATGAATTAGTAAATATCTGTAAAGTTCATTGTTTTGTGTTCTTCAGGAAGGGCAGAAATCACTTGCAGATAAATTTGAATACATAATGCATGGGAAGCTATATAAATTTTCAGAACAAGGCTCGGGTGCAGGAGGGAACAAAGTGTAAGCGAAGAATGAATTCCGATAATTTATTTTGCATGAACTGAAGGCCTCAGTGTTTAAGGATTGGCTAATGAGTGATGCTTTTGTCGTGTTTGATTAGAGAGGTTTATGTTTCGTTTGGAGGGCTGCAAATGATGCTCATGGGTGACGCTTTGCATTGCTCCAAGTTTGGCCTTGATCAGACCATGTTCTTGCTCATTTGAAAGTTGCCCTGATAATCCAAGCTTGTCTGCTTCGTATGACCTGTCTTCTTTTGAAAAATGCTTCAATTTTGTTGTGATTTTGGACTAAATTAGAGGACTGTTTTGTTGGGAGTATTAAAGCTCTGCATCCATTAATGTAGAATCTCTTTGTTTTTTTTTGTTGCTGTTCCTTAAATTGAATGACAATTCTCTCTCTCTCTGTCTATATATCTTTGTTTTTTGGTTGATGTTCCTTAAATTGCATGACAATTTTCTATATATATATATATATATATAT